>VWYH01008204.1:885013-963664 GCA_013399365.1 Pampusana beccarii
CGCGCCACGCACCTGCGCTCGCGCCGCGCCCGCCCCACGAGCGGGCGGGGAGCCACGGCGGCCCCGGTAGCGCGGCCCTTCCGCAGCGCTGCAGCAGACAGCACACGGGTGTCACAGCCTCACCGTGTCCGTGAGGAGGGCACTAACGCGGGAAACACGAGAGAGAGAAAGCTGCCAGGGCCCTGCTCGCTGCCTGGATGGAGGACCATCTGCTTCCAGCAAAAACACAACTAAAAGATAATGCGTGATTCCTGACAGTATTTGCCCACAAGTCTGAGAATTGAAACCAAGCCAGTAGCAGTGACACACCAGCACTGTGAAAAGCAAACCACGGACAAGTATATATGACGAGGATCTTTTCTTGATAGCTTTCGAGTCAACATCTGAGGAAAAAATTGGATTTGTCTCTCTGTTCCTGCTTTATATTAAGTGTACTGGCCCTAAGATCCCTAAGGACATTTTTATTGAACAGTGCAATAAAGTGTCCAGCATGAGCTCTAAACCTTAGAACCAGATAGTCACTGGCAATAGTTCGTTGCAACATTTAGTTTTATGGTTAAAAAAAAAAAACCCAACCCTTAGTGTTGTGCTGGAACTGATCCAACCAGGTGAACCCATTTGCTTTAAAGAACAGAAAAACAGGTTGTTTTTTCTTGGCAACACTGTGGGCTCCATTACACTTGAACCCAGCTGAACCAGTAGAAGATGATGTGTTGACTTACTATTCATTGCACCAAAAAAACTACTCCCTTCCCAAGCCCATGTGTAGCAACAGGCTCCAAGCAAAAGATCTCCTGCAGAAAACTTCCTTTTTAACCTATGTTAAACAGGCAATTGCTACAGCACAGAACTCCCAAGCATTTTCAGGCGCCTCGTGGGCACCGCAGCAGATCTCGGTTGTAAAAAGACAGCTGCATGCAGCTGGATGTTAAAGCTTTCTCACAGGCAAAGAAAGGCTGCATTATAACAGTAAGAGAAGGGGAGCTATGCCACCTCCAAGACATCGAGGCCTCACTTGTAGTAAGTGGGTTTGAGAACCACAGATTTACTCTAGGGAGAATTCCTCCAGCCTCTCCTGAGTTCTGCTGTGGTTTGGTGTAAGGTAAACCCATACCTGTGCTCCAGAGCCAGACTGAAGCCTGTTTGGCAGAAGCAGACAATCTAGCAGGAAGCAAATGCTGCGTTATGCTGGTTGTGACCTAATGAAGAACATAAATAAGTAACTAATTGCTAAATGAGGTAGCAAGTGGGCAAGAGTAACTCTGGCAGATCACGGTATTTCAGTTCTAATCTCTACCACAGATTAGATGTTCTACTTCATCTACTCTGCCAATTATACAACTACTGCTTCCTTCTGGGAGAGACACAACCGCAGCCAGATGGACTAGAAACAATATTTTCAAGAGAGAAGACCTAAGTACTTTAGTATTAATAAACTGATGGATGTACTTAGCCAATGTGGTGGGATTGCTCTACTTGAGACAGTTACAAACTCCATATATTGGGGAAAGATCACTCAACCTGTACACATCTGAAAAATAGCTACCGAACTTTATCAGCCCTCATGGGGAGGAGGCCTTGTGTCTACATTCAGGGAAACAGAACAGTATTAGCGTCCACTCCCAAGATCCCAAAGGCCGGTTCAGCTGGGCACTGACAGTATCAGAAGAGTTGGAACCTTGGTACAATTAGGCAAAGAGCACAAGGAGGCCTTTTGAAAAGCGAGGGAACGTACACCTGTAGCTCTTCTCCCTTCCTGTCTCTTTTGCTCCCTTAATTTTCCTAATCTCTCTCTTGTTTCCTATTTGACTTTCAGAATGACTGCTCCCTCCCAGGGGCTAAAGCAGAGCCTTATCTCTCATCCCTCCCTCTCGTCCTTCCCCTGCTGATGAGCTGTTCAGAACAGCATGCGTCATGTTTTCCCAGCAGTGCAGGAGGAGGTTTTGTCCTGCTGCTGAGGGGGAGAGGAGCAGCCCTTCCCACACCTTATCTGTGCATCACAGCAGCTGACACTCAATTTGTTCTGAACAACTGCAGAGCTGCAAGTCTCCCCTTCTCATTATATTGCAATGTTATCTGAAGTCTTTCGTGGCCTTACATAACAAATGCGGCTATCTAAGAAAAACCCAATGTACTCAGGCTATTGGCTGCTCTTTTAATTCTAAGAGATGGACATGAAAGGGATTGTGAAATGGCATCATTCTTTTAAATAGAGAGCAAAAACATAAATGCTTGAAAGAAAACATAATTCAGTATTTTAAATATAATTTTTCCTGCAGTAATCCACAAAGGAAATGCTTGTTTAAAGTTTTAACTTGCTAGCAGAAAATGCAGTAGAAAGTAATGCATTTGAGGGAGGTATCAACTCACCAAGCAAAAGAAGATCCGGGTGAGGACGGGAATCAACGTACTTCCTCACTTGTTCAGCACATGGTGTTGCAGCCACATCTTGTCTCCTCGTGTGAGGGCAGGGGCAGCTACCAGTGCCACCCAGCAATTTGCAAAGATTCAGATTTGAGATGCAAGGGGTAGGTATTAGGGTATTTTTACTTCCAAAGCTGAAAGACTTCCCTGCCCATGGCCAGTTCTTTGGCCAGCTGCCTCAGTGAAAGAACAGGAATCTATTTCACTTAGTTTCATTAAAATTCTTCGGGTTACAGCAGCCTGGGAACAAGACATTTGTGCTATTTTGAAAATTCAGACCAGATTACAGCATTAAATGATAAGACCAGCAAACAGGTAACAGGGTAGAACAGGGGTCTGCCCTGCAGGACTGAACTGCTGCTCACTATTCACTACGAATCGTCTCGCAGTCCCAGTGGGAATGAAAGCATGTGAAAATCCCCATTGGAATAAGGAAGGAGAGAACCTGAGAAAGATCAGCTTGTGGTAGAGTAGGAAGCTAGAGTTACCCTCCCTTGAATTGTTTTAGCCACTTACTATTTGTTTCAATACTTCCCTGTGAGCCACTAATTGTCGCAGTGGGATCTTTCTGCTTCATTTCCTTCTCTTTGTGAGAGCAGGCGTCAACACTGCAAAGAGTTAGAAATCTGCTGCCTAGTATACGGAAGACAATGTCGGATTTGCACCATGTCCAGCACAGGTCAGTGGCACAGTTAAGCCTTGGAAAGTACCTTTTATACAAGCATTAGATTTCAAGATTTGGGGGAAGAAAAACCACTATCACAAAACCAAAACAAAATTTAAAAAGGACACATGAGTTAGCTTGCTGGCCTGGAAGAAAGATGAGTTTTCTCTTCACCCCTAGGTCTGTTACTCTTTAAGCTGGAATACTAGAAAGAGCACTTACCACCAAAGGCAAAGAATAGCAGCTAGCTCAGTCGCAGCTCAGCTGTCCTGAACGACAGCAGTGTTCTGTAGTTCACACCCAGAAGCTCTGTTCAGAAAAGCCTCCATTTTCTGCCCCTTCTGTGCCCTTCCCCAGTGCTAGGCAGTCAGTTGTCTCTGAGACGCATAGAAGATGGAAAGTTTTTCAGTTAATACGTCACATTACAGAAATTGGAGAACACCCCTGTTCTATGCACTTTGCATACGAGGGCGAGTTCCAGGAATGGTACTTTCACTCCGGGCTGCGGTACCACCGCCTCACTCTTAAGAAAACTCCACAGCAGCAGAGCAGGGTAAGGTGCCTGTCTAGCCAAACCAAAAAGGACTTCCCTCTTCCTCCCCCATACCAAATATTTCTCTTTGGTCACACACCGGAGGATTTCTCCATGTTCTGGGTAAGCACCAGCCACACCATGTACAAAGACCATGTCCCTTGCTGTTACTACTGTGCTACATACAAATACCTCAATAGTTTTCTTTATGTGGATGTACTCACTATTTTTTCCCCATTGCCTTTTGCTAATCACTATCTTTAGTCCCTTAGAGCTGGCATTACAAAGTTTGTGTCAAATAACCTGTCTACACATGTTTCCCACTTAAGCCTTCCTTTCAAACCACCTTCTTCACAGCAGGAAATACGAAAGACAACCAGAAGGTCACATACATAGATTTAGGTGAAGCAAAAATATGCCTTTAGGAAAACATGAGTGTCATTCAACAACTGGCCTTTTTAGTTTATGTTTCTTATCTTTACTATCTAATCGCACAACTGTAGACCTACAGCACACACAGTATGTGCTGTTTTACATTTATTTTCCTTTGTTGTTTCTCAGCTGTATAATATAAAACTTCTTTCTTTTAGTGTATCTGTAACTACAAGACATTCTTACACGGAGAGTGACTTGGCACAATACTGGGTGCAGTCCGCCTGCCATCAGAGAGGCCTTGTCCAAATGGGTCTGCCTGCCTCAAGAGCGGGGAGATCTGAGCTGTGTGTTTAAAACCTGACCTCCTCCGAAACCAGCCATGCACAGCTGGAAGTCTACTAGCAACTGTTAAATAACTGGAGATTTAGACCAAAACACTGGAGCAGGGTTAGAAACCTCTAAGCAAACAGCTAGATATCCCATGGTAAGTGGGAGCAAAGGGTGCTCACATTGTTCAGAAACAAGCAGCCAGGAAACAAGCCACTTCGATAGGCAGCAAGCCTATTAATGCTCAATGGAAAAGAGCTAAGATCCACTCTTGGACATTAGAAATAATCATGGACTTCAGCATCTTTCAGAGATTAGAAAATGCAGATGCCCAGTCACCAACAGTCTTTGCCCAAGACATCTTTATTTCCCCAGGATGTAAAGGAAGAGTTACAAGGACCTAAGAGTAAGACTCAAAATGTCCTGTATTCTAGCCGAAAAGCAGCTACGAGACAAAGGGTAGGAAATGCTGAGTAGGAGTTATGAGCAGCCAACTCCCTCAAGATGCTCCAAAATCAGGGATTTCTCAGTGGGAAAGCGTAAGTAGCAGTGCTTGTAGCGCAAACATGTCTTGCAACAACGGGCAGCACGTGGCGAGAAGCTTCTCGTAGAGCAGCTCTGCAGCCGAGACAACCAGCTCCACCGGGCACCGCGGAGGCGGTGGGAGAACCCACGCAGCGGCCCTCCCTGCTCCGCACCTCCCACGCCTGACAGGCGTGTGCTCTGCTCCCCGCACCAGAGCTCTGAGCAGCGTGAGAACGACAGGACGATACCGGGGAAACCGTTATTAACCACGAGCTTTGACCCTTCCGGGCAGTGAATATGAGACACACGGTCTGGACAAGTCCCTGGCACACGAGCTGCCTTTGTGAAGTTATTTGCTGATTCAGAGGTGTGAAACTCTATAAAACACTGTGGAAGCAATGGCACTGCTTGTGGTACTGAAACAGCAGAGATTCCTCCCGGGCCGTTACGACTCCATAAATATTGACTTTGGATAAATCTTCTGACAAAATTCTGTGGTGTGTTTTTTTCTTTTTTTTCCTTTTTCCTCCCAAGTGGGTTCCCAGAGCTAATTTGCTTAAGGCAACATACATGACACAAGAATAAGCCCTTTGAATAGTGATGCAATTCCTCGGTCATGAAATAAAAAAGGGCAGGATTTTGATTGATAGTTGGAGTCCATGCCGTTTGTTTGATTTACTCTGGATGCTTTGTCACCTCAGTGCTATTCCTGCTAACACATGTCAAAGCACCATTGATTATGAGCTGAAATACTCTTTTCAAGTTTTGGGGTTTTTTTAAATTCCACACTTATTAGTTTTCCTTGCCCCCATAGAAGCAATGCAATTTTACCCATGAATCTTTTTACTTCAAGAACTCTTCTAAGCTACAATTAGCCACATGCTGGACTTCACTCTTTTCTCATTTGCAGCACTATGAAAATCAAAGCAATACAATTTACTTATTCCTATGCAGTTCATCAGAATTAGGTCTAGTAAACTTCAGAAAAGCATTATTTTTCACTCTGTGACCTGATTGTAATTGCCTTAGCGCACTACTATACACAATAACTGTCACCAGTCAACACCAGCACACGACACTCCTGGTGTTACGCACAAGAAAGTCCCGATCCAGTGCAAAAGTGTCAGGAGGTTACAGTGAAGCCTGAATTGAGCTCAAATTTCCAGTCTTATATTCTGGACAGAAGAGGTTGAGAGAAGAATCAAGAGAAGAAAAAGGGCAGAAAATAACCACATCTGAGAAGACAGGAGATCGACTATGACATAAGGCACTTAGCCATGCTCACCCGTGGCAATCCCAAAGGCAGCTTGGTAGACTACAGGAATACTTCCAGGAATGCAAGAGTCAAGTATTAATATTTAATTTTCACTTATTCTTTTTTGCCCCTGTGCTTCAGTACATGTCACTGCACCTATATCAGACACACACACACGCCCAACCAAACTCACAGATCTGGCTTGGCACAGAGGCTGCTTTCACGCAGTTTTTCTCTTCAACATTACCCACTTTCCTGATTTACTGATTCTTGGCTAAACATAAAATTATCTGAAAACCATTGCCACCGAGAAAAAAAATGAGTGTCCATCTCAAGCACTCACTGAATGTGTAACCTGGAGAGCAACATCCAGAGATCCAGCCTCTGTGATACCGCTCTGATCAGATACTTGAACGCAAGCCACTGGCAGGAACACTCCTGCCATCATTGTTCTGTCATGCTGTCTGCTGGCAGCTTGATGCTAGATAGTTTAACATTTGTATCAGCAACTCAATCAGGGAATTAATTTGAAGCAGAAGAGAGTTGTTTACCAAAAATAAACAAAAGGCTTACGGATGATGTAAGTGCTGAGCTATGGGGCTTGCCTCCCCATACAGTGGACATGCCTAGATGTTTTTCCCCTGATTCACAAAAACAGTTGGACCACAGGCAACCTGCGTACTGATCTGCAGGCAAATCTTATCTCAAAACACTGGTCTGTCCTCAAAACATTTCCAATGCATCAGGAACAGCATGAAAGAAAACACTGTGGTTTCCCCTTCCCTGTACCTCCCCAGCATTAACAGGTCTGCATCATCTTTTGCTCTCACTGGAGGGTGGTAGCCCTGACACAGTCCAGCTTTCCATTATACACTGAGAAGAATAAAAATGCAATTGAACATTGTGTACTGGCTGAATTATTAGGTTATTAAAGAGAGAAAAAGACAGGACAGTGGAAAATAGACGCGTGCTCAAATTCCCTTTTCGAAAATAAGAGGTTTTTAGGATGAGGCATACACACGCAGCAGTTCGGGGAGAGTAAGTACGAGTCATCCTTTTACATAAGTGGTCACAGCCAAGACTATGCAGCTGCTTTTTAACATACTTTCTACACAGTGAAAAATCATCTTTACAGCCAAATCCCTATGAGCACAAGGAGAACAAGATTTTACCCTGCCCTTCACAGAAAGAGAGAGTCATTTTGGGGCAAGAAACCAAGATATGTTCCCCATAATTCATGAACAACAATCCCCTCATCTAATAAGCCCGCCCTCGGGTAAAGATTCTTAAATCGGAGATTCCTACATTTATTCTTGAAAAGTTTACCAGTCGAGTAACTAGAAGTCTGAACACACATTAATATATTTTCTACGCTAGAGCTTTAGACCATAAATTTAGCAATATGTAATCTAGCAACTACAGAATGCGCAGTTTTTAACTGCCTAATATCCAACAGTTTAACTGATCTGATTAGCCACAAGTGCCAAACACTGCACAAAACACAGACTCTTCCTTTTATTTCAGTTTGGGCTCTTGAGAAGCACTAAGGTGTAGTGAATTGTTAAAACAGCACAAGGATGAGCTGGCAGCACGAAGCTCGGCCCCAGGAGAGCCAGAAGCTGAGCCCCGGTGCCCATCCCTCCAAGCAGCACTTGTGCAGCAGCCCCTTGGCTCTGTTCTCTGCCTGCCCTTTCACGTAACACACAATCCGCCCTCCCGAAAAAGCTGCTGCTTCTAAAACTCAAATTGAATTTATCTGCTACAGTGAAGTAAAGAGAGAAACAAAGGGAGTGGGGAGGAGAGGGAAAAAATTCCTTCATGTACAGATTAACATGAGGATAATTTAGTAAACTGGACTACATATGTTGTATTCCTTTGTGCATAATGCAAACAGGACTCAGTTCAAGTAGATGGTCTATACAAGTACTTGGAGCAAGGGCCGGGTGCAGGCGAGCACCAGCAGATGAGTTCTTGGAACACCTCAGTGCAGGCATATTCTTAGGGCTGTTATGCACCACACACCACGTAACAAAAAACCCAAACTCTGCTTCACTGATCTACCTTCCCACAAAATCTAATCTACACAACAGCAACATCTGCTCAAGAAGACAATTATACACGCGAGTATATTTTGTGTGTCTATATATACACACACACAGAGCCTCAGATGATACCATTTCTCTCATCCTATAAAGAAGCCAATAGAAATACTATTGCAGAAGGCACTTGTCTCGTGTTGGAAGAACTACGAAGAGACGTTCAGGGAGTGTGTGTGATACTGCTCACTATCTAAATATCCGTCATTCCCAAACTCCTTAAAGTAGACCTTGCTCATTTTTTTCTTCAGGAAAAATATTTCCTTATGCATTTCAGCTGCACAGAGATGAAAAGAAGTTTACGCATAGCTTTAAACAGATGTGTTTTCAGGCACAAAAGAAGAAAAACATAACCTTACAGCTATGTAGCAATTTTTCTATTTTCAGTGTTTCTGGATTTTAACTTTAGAGTTTCTGTAGTTTATTGCAGTTCTATGGGGTTAATTAAAACCCTTCCACAAAATCAGATAAACAAGAGGAATGGGGGGAGGGAAAGTGTGCATTTTATGTACTATCTACTAATCTCAAATGAAGCCTGCCCCATGTGGACAATCAAACATCTGTGGAAAGCCTGCACTTCGACCAGAGCAATCACTCCTTGCATTCCAGTTTGGGTAGCTGGTTCTTTTATTGAGTTTTGTGTATGTGTGCATGCATACATACACATATGTGGTTTGAGCACACTTTTCACAAATGCAAGGAAGAAGTAAGACAGCTTACATGACAAAAAACCCCTCCAGTCCTTCACTTGTAGATAAATAATGTTTTAGAAACTTCTCCTCAGAGATTTTATAGGAATTAAGAAGTAGCCTTTGTCATACGTACCGGTCACATACTGATGTGAGAACAATCAATGCAATCAAATAAATCAAACAATCTAGATTATGTTTACCCTCTACATATGTACAGGATCTTACAATACCTGAGATGATCCAAACTGGAACTAAATCAATGAAGAAATACCATGTGGATTTCAGCCAGCTGGGTCAAACCCTCACACTGCAAGCAAGAAACAGCTTACGTTCAACGTTTAAGTAACCACTTTATACAGAAAGATGGGCCGAAGATGGCTTAGGAGCTCGTATTCCTCAGGGCTCTGAAGAGCACAGTTGTTTCCTAGTTGCAGTATCTCCATCTGTCATAAAGTCATTCATTTTAGTAACTAAATGTTACTCCTCCTTGTGGAACCTGGCATTTTACACTTCTCAGGTACAACTTGCAACATATAGAATACAGAATGACACTGATAAAATGTCTTTAGTCACACCAGCAGCCTTGCCTGGGGACTTGGAGAGCTGAGAGATGAACGGAACATTGTAGGTCAGCTACACCACAGAGTTAAGGAAATCACATCAATAGAGAAGGCAAATCTACTTCTGGCTGAGAAAGAAGAATCTGCCTAGTCCTCCGCACATGAACCTTTCACCAGACAGATGCAAAGAGCTACAATTAATTCTGGCTGTTCTGGCCTCATTCGTCAAGTTTGAGTTGCACCCGCAGGTGGCCAGAGTTCCACATCTACCTTCCTGACGTATCACTGTGCTGTGGGAAAGCCAGAGCGGAGTGGAACACCTCCGCTGGAACACCTCCACTGGGACACCTCCACTGGGACAAACACCTCCACTGGGACGGACACCTCCACTGGGACACCACTCTGCACAACTCAGCTGCGCAGTTTAGAAGGCAGGCAGTGTGTGTAAGAACAGAAAAAAAATGTTAACGTAAAAGGAGCTCTTTGCATAACAGATTTTTAGATACTTTCACCTGATGTCGGAATAGATTTTTTCATGTTATCAAGACAGAGATTTTACTTAAATTTTGAAGATTATTTTTGCTAAATCATTCTGCAATAAGATGCTGCAATTCCCTTGATACAATAGGACACTACTGTATTGTAAAATGACACAACCAGTAAGAGAATCTGCCCCTGCTATCAATCTCTGTGTCTACAGTAATAGAAGTAACAGTTCTCCAGTCTAGCATCTCAGATAATACACAGTAATTTTGGTACTTACATAACTACCAAGTAGGTTGTAGCAAAACAGGCTTTTTTATGGGCTATTAAAATTGCTCCAAGACACTTGGTTACTAATTTCTGTTCTATTATGTAATTTACTCCCACTATTTTTTTTAGCAACCAGTGCATCTTTTGGAACGTTTTGCAGCTCAGAATCAGTGTCAGCTGGACCAGGTCCCTAAGTTCCACACTGCACCACTGAGGCACCTGTTCGTCTTGCCCACCTTACGCCATGTTTTTCCAGGGTTCAATGTTCGTCTATAAAATACAGTATAGTTCCATTTCTTTTTCTTCAACAGCCTTCCTTTTGGAAGTTTAGCATTTTCTATTGAAATTATGGATGTAATTTCAACTTTGAGAAGGCTGGTGAGAAGCGTACGTCTCTCTGTATTATACATACTGTCTGCACAGTGAGTCAGAGCCTAAGCACGGCTTGTCAACACAAGTACCTAGAGCCCAATCATAACCTCTGCTTTAAGGTGTGGACTGGATGAAAGGAAGAGAAAAAGCATTACAATGTCCAGAAATCTGTCAGAGGTTGAGGGAGATCTTCAACCTTAAGGAGCACTGTGCTCTGCTTCCCATGTTCCCAGGGCGCAGTGTGTCTGGGGTTCCAGGTCACGAGCGGCGGAGCAGACGCGTGGCCAGAGAAGCCCAGCTCTGCACAGCTGAGCTTTGTGACACATCCACAGAAACGCTCTGCCCAGGGAACTCGGAGGCAACTACACGGCATCTTCTGCCTGCGCAAACTCTCGGCTCCCCAGGGTGTGCAATGAAGAGCATGAAGCTGTTCCATGGGACATTCTGGTTTGGAGGGGACAACCCCCTGTATACTTGGAGATCTAGAGAATTTCCTGGCCGATTATGACATGATTAGTCGACCAGAGATCCAGTGCTGGGCCCATTCAGCAGGAAGGCAAACTTCATTCCCTCACAACCCCTGGAGCTGAACAGAAAAGCTGGGGTTTTTTAAATCCCTAGGGGAAAGGTGATAGTTTTGAGACGATGGGTTTTCCAAAGAAGTTGAAGGTACAGTGAAAAATAAGTTTACTTTTTTTTCGCCCCTATACTTTTCCTGTTGTCTCACTTTTGTCCTCTAGAAAGAAAGGAGTTGTAGGGGAAAGGAGGTTGGGGAAGGACGAGAGAATGAAAATGGTCCTTCCCCCCACCAGTTTCCATGTGTTCAATAAAAACTCTCTTAATAGGAGAAAATATGGAGATTAGTAAGAAAATGTGTAAGTGTGAAAACAGCCTTTTTCTAATTGCTAAGATAACCCAAATGTAACCCAGCGGAGTACCAAGACTCAAACTGTAAAATACAATCCATCAAAGTCATCAAGTGCAAATAATTACAGAGTTTTTGGAATTCCAAGATTACTGCTAGTACAAGGTAAAACCAAGCGCCAGAAGAACTTCTTTAGCAGCAGACAGAAGAACACTTACCATAAACTTCTGATAACCCAGAAAGTAATGAGGCCTTTCAAACTTTGCTGACACCAGATGGAAATTTTTGGGGAAAAAAGAAAAAGAAAAAACCCAAAACCAAACAAAACCTAAACACACATGATTGAGAAACACTTCTGCTTTATAATCATAGTAGACTGATGCGGATAATACTATAATGTAATTAGGGATTAGAACTTCAAGCAAAGAAAAAGCAATGGGAATATGATGTCACAGAATTATAAAACTTGAAATAAAATAATTAAACAGAATTTGTGACAAAATTGTTTTAAAAACACATTGGTGTTTTTGGGGGGGACATCTACCAGAATGCAGTACACAATCTTTTAGACCCAGACCAAAGACACTGACTGACACCATTTAGTGCCTAAAAGAAGTTGAAAAATTACTTCTGTGTTCACTTGTGTAAAAAATAATCTGGAAATAAAAAGTGGAGTAAATAAATGAAGTCAGATGCAGGTAGTTTCATAGTAGGTACTACTACTTTTAGGTTCTTTCAATCAGATCAATTCTGGTTCATGCTACTTTGGGCTTGGACAGCAGCATCAAAAGTTACCCTAGAAAGTTAATTGGAAGAAGTGCTAGAATAACTACTGCTGAAAAGTGAGGCTACTGAGTGTCAATTGCTAAAAAGGTTCAATCCAGCAGAAGATTTCCAGGTATCTTGCAAAATTAGGTGTTTCCTTGGATAGATACAATTTTTCCATATATGCTGAGGTCTTTTTTACCTGGTGGTAAACAAAGTTCTATAAATTTCTTCTACTATTGAGAGATCAAGACATAAAATTAAGGGCTATTGATCTAGGTAATAAGGTGTGTTCGGTTGCAAACACATTAGTGCCCTTGGTACTGTTCAAAATTGGTTCAAATTAAATTAAATCCTTTATCTCAGTCATGATTGTTCTGTTGAGAGCATCTTTTTAGCCAGGAAGTACAACAGCCTGGTATTTCAAAGGCACTTATCCTGAGCGTGTCCTGTATATGCACTGTTCAGATGTGGGTAGTACCTAAACAGCAGAAAGCAACTGTACAAGCAAATCCAGCTTTTCTCTACGAGGTTCCCCAGGAGACGCCGCCCGTGCCACGCAGGTTCGCAAAGGCCCTGCCCACTCTTTTCCTGCACCAAGCGCCTGTCCGGAGAGACGGCTCCCTGACTTCAGATCTTCTTCAGGGCAGTTTCTGATCGGTCTCTTCATCCTTGTTTGCACTAGAGAGGTTACTTATTGCTGGTTCAGAGCGCACAACAGGATGCAACCGCAAGCCGAGTGCAGAATGTGCCAGATCCGTGCCAGTTCCCAAAACAGTTCCGAACAGACTCTGTCCTTGTGTATGCTGGCAGCACACCCACAGTCATCTGTGACTCTGCTGAAATACTGCTGACATTTTATATCAGCAAGAGATAATTTTCCTAGTATAGACATGTATTTTTTTCTTGCCAGATATTAAACTTGTGTCATTCATAAATACCAGGGAAAGTCACTTTGCCATAGAACCCTTGGGAATAATTTGTACTTGAACTCACTTTGCCTCTCAGTGTTGAAAGGCCTGAAGTCAATGAAATAGAAGGCCAGATTTCTGAATGGTCTAAATCTGTGCATTTCTGTTGATGGTGCTGATAAGGCACATACAAGAGCATGAAGCATATTTTAAATTCACATTTTTCTTTTCCTTTGATTAATGTAAATGCTCTGGTTATCTTCGTGCATCATCATATAAGAACCCCTTTGGATAAGAAATCAAAGCCCCATAAGCATGCAAAACACTGAAAACATATACTTGGCTGCAAGAGCCGATCTACATTCACAATCAAAGGCTGCTGCAAATTGCTTGCTAACTCTCAAAGCCCAGCTTGATGGAGGTTACTACTTGCTCTGCCCCTCTCAGTTAGAGGGCATGAATTGTAGACTGGAAACATTGCAAGGCAAATGCAGTCAATATCCCTTCAAAAACTAGTTATTTTCATTCAAATGCATCTTTCTGGTTTCAGGGTGCTAGATCTTAAAGCTAGCATCAGTATATGCCTTTCAGTATTTCTTCTATGCCTTCCTTACTCACAATTATTTTTCAGCTGTCCTGAGTACAAATGAGAGAGGCAGGGAAGCCCTACAATTCCAGTCCTGTTTTCTTTCCTTCTCTAAGCTAGCGGTAATTTGGTCTGCCTTCCAACCCATCATTCACCTGTGCGTCTACAACTGAACAGAGATCTGCATATAGAACTTTTAAAAATTTTCAAAGACCAGCATATACATAAGGACTCTGCACCCAGGTAAGTCAGTAAATACTAAAGGCAGACCTCTTTTGGCTGCCTGCAGAAATTAGCAGAAGCCCTGGGAAAGCTGCATACATTTGAACAACAAACAACAGAAATATCTGCATTAAAAGCCCTGCTTAAGAATAGTCTGGTGCTAAAAGAGACACATAAAACAAATAAATCCCACCTAAAAGGCCCTACAGCATCTTCAGTAAAAATGAAAAGGAACCTCAGATCCTCACATAAAGGCTTACACTGTAAAATGCAGGGTTATTATAGTACACCAATTCACAACACACAAAGTTTTCCACATCCCAAAGAACTGCAGATTTGTACCAGAGCCCTTTTGTCCTTTTTTCCCTCCTGCCAGCTGCTGGATGAAGGACACATGATATTTTACAGACTCAATATCCTGCAGGAGCAGATGTCCAGAATGCAAAACGGAATTCCTCAGAAGAGAGGGCATCTCTGGTGTGTTCGTTAATCCTTGGAAAAGGGCAGACATCAGTATACCTTCTAAAGTTTCACTCTAACGGGTAAGAGGTCAAAAGCAATTCTTCCTCAGGTATGTAGCCAGGAAGAGGATGCTCGTATCTCACTTTGCTGATGAATGTACCAGGGAGAGTCCAGTTGCAGAGACAGACCTTCCAGGAGAGAAACATTTGTTCACTAACAACTGGACTGCAATTACCAAACACTTTCTTCAGATGTTTCTAATGAGCCAGAAAACAGCTACACAACTGTATTTTCCACATTAGTTCAAGCTTTTGGAGGCCTTCTAAAAATTAGAAGTAGCAGTAGTCACAGCAGCTTTTAAGAGCCCTGAGAAGGATCATCAGGTCCCATAATGCCAGCCCAGTAAATCCAGCCAGTGAAAACCACCATCCCTAAGAGCTGACAGCCTGGCTAAGCAAAAGTAAGATGAACCTCAGACAAGACATTCTTACTCACTTTAAGGCTGGGGAAACACGGCACAGAGACTGAACAGCCTGCCTAGCTTCTGGGAAGTGAGCTCAGGTGCTCGAAATGAGCACCATAACTGAACACCATCCTTCTCGCACGGTTTTCACTAAAGCAAACAGCAGAAAGCATTCTGTGATTTCTTTTTCCCTTTTCCAGGACAACCTACCACAGCCCACGGTATGCTGAAGCAGCAGAGCACAGCCCTTCCACGCCCCGCTGCAGCCCGGCCAACCACCGCTGACACCACAGCCCAAACGCTGCAGCACTCAGGTAGCATTTCACACTCTGCAGTCACCTGAGGAAACACTAATCCTACCAACTGGCTCCAAATCCGTCTTAGCATGCGCCTCCCAGGCCTCCTCCAGACACCCACACACGAAGGGGACTAGATTCAGCTGTGATGGAAAAAAACAAACACACCTGCATTGCTCCTTTATCCCACCATCAGAAAATCACTCTCCAGGAGGGCAGCTGCCGGATACTACCTTGGTATCTTCTTCCCAAAAAGAATAGATGTAAGGATTGTGGAGGGCAAAGCTGTTAAGAAGAAATGCCCAACAAGGGCATAGTCGTCTTAGTCAAGAAATGCACTGCTTGAGAGTACGGTGGTTCCAACATCCATTGTCCAGACTAAGCAAATGTCCTCTGAATGAACATTCGCAGCTGTCTTCTCCTTTATTCCTCTCTGAATTTTATCAAAACTCACCTGACATCTTTGTGAGGGTCTAACTATTAAGAAGTTGGTTTCAAATTACTAGCCTGACAAAACAACCTTTTCATGAATTATACTGAGTTAGAAACCAAACCTACACTTAAGTCACAATTTTCAACTTTTACAACTTGGAAAAGGTGTTTTCCCCCTTGTAGTTTTACAGTGGAGGATTTGCAGGAGTGTTCACACCACAGTTCCTTAGAGCCTTAGATTTCCTGTTAAGGCACTCCGAGTTTCTGCCCTGTGATTAGACATTCCCACTACAGAAACTTTCTAAGAACCATTCATTTCTAAGACTGGTGCTGTGAGTCTATAAGCAAAACTGAAATCACCACTGTAGACAATGATCCTATGACTAAAGTAATGATTAATTCTGTATCTCTTCACCTTATAAGATTCTGAACAGGTTTAAGTTTCACTTTGAAAACAGCTACTGAACTAAAAGCCTTGCTGCTTAGGTTCACAGCACTGCGGTGCCGATAGCTTTAGCAGAACCAGGTGATCTCGTGTGAAGACAAGGTTGCAGCTTGTACCCGAAATGAGTACGGTGCTGCGTCCCAACATTTCCATCAAGTTATTTTATTAGTCAGGAAGTTACACTTGTCCTCCTCCTGTCTGGTATTTCAGCTCAGTGAAAACACTGACCGGCAGCTTTCAGGAAATCACCGCTTTGCGCCAGCCTGAAACCTCTGAACAATCCTAACTTAGCACTGCAAGGCTTGTATGTAACAACCAGGAAACCCAAAGCCTGTCAAGCTTTGAGCTTCATCTGGATGTTCTCTTCTTCTAAAGCTGTTATTCTTCACTACACAGCACTGGATGAAGAAAGCCTCCCACGACAGATCAGAATAATAATAATTAAAAAAAACATCAGCACACACTGCAACACACGGAACACACATGGAGAACGAAAGAATGCCAAGTTAATTTCCTTACCCAAATTTGTCACAGCTGCTTAGCTATTTTCAACTACAGTAATAACAACAATAAAAAATCATGATGAAATTAATGAAACTGAGATAATGATTACTAATAGAGTTTAAAAATCATTAGTATTAGATAAGTAAACGTTATTTCAGGGGAAAATACATTAAAAACAGTTTGTTGCAAGATAAAATATTAGCTTAGAATTACTTAACCATTCTGTTCACATCAGTTTAAATCTTTGCCACCAGATCAGCTTGCTCAGAGACCCATTCCCCAGTCAACAGGAAAACACCACCAGTATCTACCAGTAAAATGACGTTCATTCAAGTGCCTGGGGATGAGCCTACTTCCAGGAAGATCTTTCCAGTTTTGCTATCACACTTGAACTACCAGAATGGGAAAAGTATCGTTATCTAGCTGATCCAGATTAAAAGTATGGCAAAATACCTTTTTCAGATATTAATCTAAAATTATTATCTTATTTCAACTAAGTATTATCACATTCTTGGGAACTGTACCAGCAGTACCCAGTATTGGTACCTCTATAAAAGATCACCAAGTATAATTCTATTTGAGGAACTGCCCGCTTTGATAAAGATTTTGTAGTTATTAATAAAAGTGGCAAGTGCAGTGTAAAGATTAGACTGCGGGATAATGAGCCAAAATACTTAGCTCTTCTCCCATCTTGGCCATGTAATTACTGTGTGATCTTGAACAAGATATTCAAGTGTTTAAGCGTAATTTATTCATTTTGGATTTGAAAGTCTAAATACTGCGAAACTTCAGATGCGGGACAACTGGCACTGCAGGAGAAGAAAGGAAAACTGATGTTGCCTCGCACGTGAGCTACAAGTACTTTGTGATTATTGCTTCTGGAATGCCTCATACTGATACCTGCAACGTTCAAGAACGCTGGTATGTTCACAGCAGTTTGCTCTTGAATTACAGTCTCCACATGTTCACTTCAGAGTTATTCCTTTAAAACTACTAGGAGACTACTGAGAGTATTACAGACATTTAAACTACAAATTCCACCATTATGCATGACTGGATTTGGCCCCTAATCTCTAAAATACTCAAAATAAGAGAAAATAATTCTTTACCTTCCTGTGTATCTCTTTCAGGGGAATGCCAGAGCTGAACAATTCTTTTTATCTCTCTCAATTTCTTCTCTAATGCTTGTCCAATCTTTGTCCTGTCTGGAGCAACAAGAGCAGTAGTTGCAAAACCACTCTTAGTGTTACAAACAACTGTCACTGTACTTGAGAACAGCAATAATAGTCTACTACCCAGTGCCAAGAAAAATGCTCTGTAAATTTTTAGCAGTTACCTAAACTATTGCTTGGCTCTGAGCAGAACAATGTTTTGTCATAAAAAGAAAAGTTACCACTGAATGTTTAATTACCCATTAATTTATTTTCCATTTCCTTGGTTCTTAGTGAGATCAGTGCTCTGAGTCATATTTCATCCCCAGGTCTAGCATTTGGAGCACGCAAGCCCTTCCAAGGATGAGTTCCAAAAGCTTTCTGATGTTTCGGTCCTGTGTGCTCACAGGCTGCCTTCAGCCCTGCTCCCAGCGGTCCTGGACGGCTTCCTCCGCACAGAACCAAGATTCTCAGAGAACCTGCCATCGCCTCGGCAGCAGACACTGCAACCGCACAGACGTGCACGCTGCGGACAAAACGTTCCAAGCAGGGAGAGGAAAACAAAGAAAAGCACATCTAGCACGCCTTCTACTCAGCTTCCTACTCCCCTGCCCCGTAAAAAATCTCAACTTTTATAAGATAGCAGAACTTATGGAAATACATGGAAAAGACATTACTATTATAGTATTAAACACACCACAGTGTCTGTGCACACATACTTAGGCTTTTAAAGAGAAAAGCTAAGAGACTACTTTAAGAGGTACGGCGAAAACATTTCTAACTTCTGAAAATCAATCCAATTCTATGTCTTACACGATTCCCCTACAATCCACTTTTCTTCTTTCACCCCTCATTTTATTTCATTTTCACTTCATAAACAAACAAACAAAGCAATAGACAAAAACCCAAAGAACTTTCTGAAGGTTCCTGAGGCACAAAGTAAGCAAATAGAACATAATTTTTCACCAAACCCTGCAAGGTATTTGGCTGAGAAAGTGAATCTTTGTTCTCTGTGACAGCAAACACATGAGCAATTTGTGAAGGGAGGGAGTAATAAAATAAATATGTTAATCTAGTATAGTGAATTTCATGTCCTGTAAGGGAGAAAAATGCAGCAGGGCTTACGTGCAACACTCCATTGCAGAAAAAAAGAAAACTCAGCAGATAAAAATGAATTCTTTTGAAATCCATGGGACTGACCTCAGAATTTCAGGACTGGCTTTGTATTTTATTTATTTGTTTATCTGTTCTCACTTCCAATATCCAGTCTTACAGCCTTTGCAAGGACAAACTTGGGCTTTTACCTTTGGGATAGGGCTCTTATGAAGACTACAGGTTCGCATGTACACACGTAGATACAGGTTTTAAAGTCACTGTGCCGCTACTTTACCTTTTCCAGATATCCAGGAACTGGTACAAATTACTCACTTACTAGTTATCCAAATGGACACTAAATCAATCTCATTCCTTTTTTGAAGCTTCCTGGAAAACTGGACATACTTATCTAGCACTTCTTGAAACTTTGCTCAGAATGGAGAACTTGGAAACAGCTGAAAATCAACAGCAAACTGAGGGAGACCCTGCCAAGCACATCATCCTCAAGACACCAAGCACAAGGCACTGCCTTTTCCCTCAGCTGCCGGGCTCAGACAACTGCAGCGCTCAGGGCTCAGACTGAAGATTTTTCTCCGCTGAGTTCCCGTCCTCATTCGCTGTTTCATGGCAAATGTGGCTTCAAATTTGGTGATGAATTTTTAAACAAGAGATTGACAAATCACATTGAGGTAAAAAGAGACAGTAAACAGAAGGATTTATAAACCAATCAAAGAAAGAATTGTAGAATGGTAGAAGTCTACATGCTAACGTCCTCATACTTGTCCGCAGGAAAATGGTAATGGCTTCAAAGCAGCGTATTACAGTTGTTCTATTGTGTGGTCTCATGTCCCATGGCAAAACTAGCCTTCCTCTTTATTTTACCAGATGCTTTGGTTTCTCGAGTTTGTTCCAGTGTCCTAAAAGGCTCTTCATTTGTCTGCGTAATAACCCTATCTTAGGTTATTAAACTCTGCAACTGCATGGCCCCTGGTTCTAAACAAAACAAAAAGTCTTTCTCAAGCCCTGTCAGTAAATGTAAGGAAATGAACTGCACTCCAACACCACCAAAGAAGAGAACGTTCTCACTCTCATGGTTTCAAATTTGGAAAGGAGTAGAAGAAATCTCTCTTACCCCCTCTACATGGCAAGAGTGGAGAAAGGAACCCTAATGTCATTAAGGGAAGATTAGATGCTCCCACTATCACTGGCAGGGCCCCGACCCAACATCACGTAGAAGGCAGGCTCAGCTAGAAGCACTTACTGCAATATTTACGTTAATGCTTCAAAAACTGTCACATAAATCCTTTATTGAAACGCAACCCAAGGACAGACAGATACATGAAGTTAATATTTATGGCAATGCTTCACTTAGTACATGTTTTTGTGAAAGACAACAGTAACAAAAAATAGGGCAAGGTTTGTTATTTAAAATGGAATTCTACTGTAATTTTTGAAATGCATTCAAGAACAATTTTATTAACATCTGAAGAATAAACTACTTAATGGAGTATATTTCGCATCAGAACTCTCTCTTTCACAATATCCCTAGAGCTGTCAGAGACAGGGAAAATATCTAAGGCGAAATGTATTGTCTAAGAAATAGTATAGATCTACTTAAAGCACTTTATGCTAGAGGTTAAATGCAATATAAATAGTTCTATCAACTGGATTTCTCCTTACAAAAGATATAAACCAGCATTTAATGAGCCAGTGGAAGGGTTATTATTAACTGTAAATAATCAGCAAAAGAAAACTAAGCTCCTGCAGGTCTGCATTGAGGGAATTGTGTGGCCAGTATTGCCACTTTTCAACGAGAAAAGTAAACCAAGATGTTTATAGTACATCTGTAGAAAATGCCAAACACAGCCAGCTCTGGCTGATTCATAAAATCACAGGATAAAGTTCTAGTGCTTCCACCTAATAAAATCTCGGTGAAGCCTGCTGAACCTTCAAGTGTCCTATCAAGATCTTTGGTATGAGATAAATTGTTCAGTATTACAACCCACTACAGATTCAGTTTGCCCTGGAATGTACATCACTGGGAAACACACCACTGCCCTTCCTGTGCTGGCAACTACTTCGTGACACTGCGACTGAGCATATACAAACGCATGCAGGCAAACGCGTGCAGAAACACGCATGTGCAGACACACACAACCTCTGTATTAATCTAGCAACTCGGCTTCTGAAAAAAGGATGACAGAGGGAGTGTAAAGACAAGCTTTTAGTCACCTTGTCAACCTCTAGGATAAAGTCTATTCTTTCCACATTAAAAATGTTCACCTTTTTTTTTTTTAATGTAGAGGGTTTATTGGCAAAGAAGAAAAAACGTTAGAAAGTGGGTTTGTGTTTGCATTTTTTGTTTGTTTTAAATACCTGGTCTAAATGTCTACCATTAGGAAACAGGATCCTTCATTTGAATTTTTTGGGGCATGGACTGTTCTACGGTTCCCACAACAGAGCTGTTCTTATTCTTAGAAAGAAAAGTCTGAATGAGGGACTGATCCAAAGGCGACTTGAGAGTGATTGCATTCATCAAACACAAATAGCTGCTGCAAGACTACAGGTAGCCCCCTCTTCCACAGTGGAAGCTGGCACAGTAGATAAGACAGGCTAAATTATTTCTGTCAGATTTTTTAGCTCGCTCGGCTTCTGATAAATATTATAGGCTGAGAACAGTGGGCGGAGTGGGACAAAACTGTATGCACAAAATGAAACACGTAATAAAACAGAGAATGAGATTCAGTGAAGTACCTTTATGCACTTTAACATATTTGCTTCTAGAAAAAGAAAACATAAAAAAGCGCACAAATATGAGAAGATAAGTAGTTGGCACAGCTATGAAAATTAGCCATAGACTACTCCATGGGTAGGCACAGCGTCAGCATGGTAAGTAGTGTATACGGCTTAGAACTTAAAAATAATAATAATATTTTAAGCAATCATATAAAGTTCTGTGTAATTCCGCAGAATATAAAATAAGCAATTTTAGGGAAATGTGGAATTAAGTTACTTGCTGGACTTAATCTGTGAGCATCTTCAGAACAGTTAGGATTCCCACCACTAGCAAAATACTATTATCCAAAACACTATGGATGACTGTTAAAGAAACATCTTTTTGTTTTGCTTTTTAATGCTTGTAACAGAATGATGCTTTTGTGCTCTTAGTAATAAAACACCAACTCTGTATTATGGTGGCCACATTTTAAGAAAGTATCTAACCCCCATTCTACAGTTAAAATGTCTTGCTGACCTACAAACTCTGCTTCAGGCAAGCAGCTTTATGGAGAAAGCATCTGACGTGCAGACAACACAGTACGGTCCTAGCATGGTGAATGTCCTTTTTTTTTTTTTTTTTTTAAAAAATAAAAAAAAAACAACAATACCACCAGAAAAGAACACTTCCAATGTAGAAAAACCGCATACTGCAAAAAACTGAACAATTGCAGTGAGTCATCCAGTGAGCCATTAACTCAATGAAGTTAAAGAACCACCTGTAGCACTGACCCAAACAAGGTGATGCGGATGTAATTTTTCCTTCATAAAGAAGCTTCTTTTCACTTTCCTCATCTCCCATATCCACAGGTTGGTACATATAGTCCTGTTTGATCAGGTTCAAATGAGAGTTTATTAGAGAAAAAAGAAGGTGATAGGCACCAGGGTATAAAAACCCAAACAAACCAACAAACGCAGAAGCATTCAGGATTTCAGGAAGGAGTGTCTCACTTCAGCCTTGGAAGTGTTTTAATGCTTTCCTGTTCAATAATAGTGAGAGTAGGAATGCAGATGAAGGGTGACAGGAATTCTACCTACGGGATAAACTACACCTCAGAGCTGCCAAAAATCTATCAGCCCTGCTCCTTGGTTCTCATCCCGCCAGACTTCTCCTTTTTAACTCCAACAACCAGAAGCAACTCCCGAGTGCCACCAGTTTGAGCCATCAAAATGAGATGCCTCCCACCACACATCATGCAGATCTGCGGCCTCTTGAATTTTCATCCTTTTTAAGGAATGAAATACTTAATAATGGTGATTAGACCCCATCGCTGAATATTTGAGCTAACACCCAATAGATGGCAAAGCAGTAGTTCACACCTCCCACTGTTGTTGTTACAAGCTCTGTGCAAACTTCTGTCTGCACCACCCGCATCCAGCTTCACATTTTTGAGGTTTTCTTTGCTACTGAAACAGCTAAGGCCTGACTTTCTTTAAAGAAAGAATATCAAAGCTAAGACCGTGCAGAACATCATGGAAGTCTCAAAGATTTATTTATGTAGGAACATCCTGGCCCTTTTCAACTCCAGATATACATCAAGCAGACACAGACAGAAAGGAGTTCTGTGCGGTTCTATGCTTAAATTCTTATGAAAGGAGTATTTTTAGTATTTGCACCTCCACTAATAATAAAAGCAGGAGCACTATCGGTGTTATATTGTTATGATGAAACATCCAAGAAGGCCTGGATGTTGCTGCACAGCCAGCCAAATTTCAGCAATGCGAAAAGCAGCTGCACACTCCAGCAGTACAGCTGTAAGGACAAAGTCTTCTAGACTCAAAGGCAGCTGTAACATACTTTAAATGACTGCATGTAATCCTAATTCCATTCCCTGCCGCATGCAGGTATATTAGAGGAATGGGGATTAAAGTTGCTACATGTTAGAGATCCATTTTAGCTTCAGCTCCAGAAAAGACGAGCTAACAGAGCTCAAGTCCAATGAAGTAGCATTTAAATACTTATTTAGTGTTGGAAACTTCCAAAAGTCTCGAGACAAAACTCTTGTAACATATTGCAAGGACAACCCCATACTTCAGGATGAAAATATACATTTCTTACTAGCTTGGTTAAACAAGACTGAAGATTTTTGTCTCTGTATCAAGGCTGTTGGCCAGACTACACTGAAATATGAGTAGATGTTGATGGGAATATAAAAGAATCAATCAAAAAAATTGCCAAGAAAAAAAAAGGCCAGAAAAAACGTTTGAACCTGTTTGATCTGTAGCCTAAAGCTCAGGTCCTGCCAGAGAAAATACTACCTTTTTTTTATTTTTTTAATATTTAGGAGAGGCATAATGTAGGAACAGCACCATTTTGTCTAAATGGTGCAAATGGCCTGTTTATGAGACATTTCAGGCCAACTTGATGATTCTGTGCATGTTTGTGTGTCTCTGATTTTTCCAAGCCACCAAACCATTCAGAAGTCTTCTCAGATCAGAGGCCTTTGATATGCAGAGGTTCCACAAGCATCTCTTGCTTAAAGTCACCAACATAATAATCTTGGAGAGAACCCTGAAATAATAGACCATCCTCTTAAATCCCACACGTGAGGATCGGTCTGCTGTCAGGTTAGGAAATAATCTCTCAGACAACATCAAAAGATGAGTGGTCCTATTTTGTCCTTAGACACTAATTTGAGCCAGCTCAAACTACAATCCTCTCCCTAGCAAAGGGGAAGAGGTGTCTGGGCTGGACCCTTCACTGCGACATGTCTGGAAATGGAACAGTAGAGTAAATTTACATGTGCATGACATTTGCCCATAGAATATTTTCTGCCCGTGTCTGAATAGCACCAAGGAAAGATGTCTGACAGCCAGCCGCTGCCACCCCCGCTTCTCATCCGCTTACAGTGCTTTTCAAGTTAGGACTGGCACTACTTTATCCTAGATGTCATCTTTTACCTGCAGAAATGGTCTGCCACCTTCCCAGCAAAGGCAGCAGATGGGAATGAGCTGCTGCCCCAACAGTCTGTCTTGAATTTGCCTGGAGTTTATCTGCTCTAACACAAAACAGAACTATAAAGATGCTTTTCAAACAATTTATTAACCCTTGACCAGGAGTGAGCAAATTAACTGCTCCCTCTAGGAAACAGGAAGATGGTACAGACCTGCAGGAGAGTCTGCACGCGTACTGGATTTCATAAGACAGTGCTGCCTGGGAACGTCTCTGGAGGAACACCAGAAGACAGACATCACGTAGTAAGGATCATCAACACTGCTCGTAGACATCTGTAAAGGGCCTACCCTTTCTAAGTTAAGTATTCCTGTGATGCAGCTATTCTTTCTCATTCTATAAAGTGATCACTAGGAGTTCCTAGAGTAAATAAAGTAGTAGAAAATACTCAATAGTGAGCTAAATCACTGACCTGACACAGACAGAGGCATCCCGTTTTAACACAGTCTGCAGAAAGCCGCCTTCTGGAATGAACTGGGAGAGCAACCAAAGAGAACAGTTAAAGAATGTTATGAGAAAAGGATGAACGTTCATTGAGGTTGGGGTGCACATATTTCTCACTGAAAACTACAGAGACCTGCCAAGCGGTACATGCCTGAAATGAAAAGCTGCGATCCTGGCTCCCAGCTCGCTCTCTGTGTCCAGCCCCGTTTCACTAGGTGCAGTGCCACAGGCCTCCTCTGCTCCACAGCACCGGGCACTACGGGCAGCTGGGTTGCTCGATTCCCCATGTTGTTGTAAAAAGCATATTTCCCAACTTCAGATTACCGTTACAGTCCCTCCCAACCTCATAACCTGCACTCCTCCGCTTTTGTCACCCATCCACTCTTCCTCCCCTTCTCAACAGTCTCAGAGAGGTGAAAATAGGAAGACGTAAATGACAGATTTTGAGCTGGTTTGCTCCTGATCTCCATTCCAGACACAAAAATAACCATTTCCCTCACCTACGTACGATCAGAAGTGAGCCTAAACTTCTCGATGCAGCTCTAAGAACCCATGGGCTTTCCAAGCTCCTCCCAAGAACGGAGTGATATAATTTGCTAGTAATGCAGGCACTCATTTCTCAGATCTGAAAGTAGATGCAAATTTTCCAAGAACCCCAGTAATTTAAAACCAAACCAAAACTAACCAGCTAAACCACAACAAAACCATTTATTGGGACACAGTACACAAGCTTGTAGCTGCTTGGTTTCACTGTGGACAAGCAATTGGTGCTCTTCATTTCCAAAAGATCACCCTGGAGTTTACCCCTAGCTAAAATCCTCATCCCAGAATAATAATTCCTACCAAGAATATGTTGTACCTTCAAGCTCTGATTGTCTCTGATGGGAAGACTGATGTCATCACACAACGCGAGAATAAAGGAAAGCCAAACAGCGTCTGGCATGATGCTGCTTTAGTCCATGATCAAAACAAGATAAACAGTTACACTCACCAACTTAATCTCTAGAACATTCTGTAAATCCTTCTGAAAAAACCATACTTTAGCATTCAGTAGCCTTGAGCACATCACAAAACCATCTTTTGAATGGTTAAGGAAATAAGTCTTTTAAAGCTTTGTCTAAAAGAGGTGACAAAATTTCAGCCAAAAGTTTGAAATAGTTTTTAATTGAGCTGCTAGATTCCTGGAAATGGTCTTTAAGTTTTGCAAGATTTTTAGCTGTATCACAAATTGCCATTAAAATACTGCAAGACCAAAAGCCAACAACTTGGCAAGCCTGTTCTAGATTTCCAAATGCTTCTGATTATGAATCGCTGAATTGATTGCATTGTGAAACAAACGTGTATGAAAGAACCAATAGCAAAAGAAAGACTCCTCTAAATCAGCAAGTATTTCAAAGAGACGTTAAATATTTAGCACATAAGGTCAGATAAAAATAACTATTTTCAGTGCATTTTGTTATCACAAATTCCACTTGTTCTATAGATGAAATGAACAATAAAAATAATAATAAAAAAAAAAAGTGTCATGATTTCCCCATAGAACATAAGGCAGACTAATTGAAAAAATAAAAGTAAAAAATCCAGGCAATACTTGACCTCGGACTGTTACAGGTGAAAGTGCTAGCTAATGAAGTCTGTCAGTGGCAGCCAAGTACTGGATCCTCTCATCTGCTGATTCAATTGAAATAAGAGCAATAAAAAAATGTTTAAAAAGCGCCAGGAAAAGAACAATCGCACTGAATCTCACACTCCATGTGCTAGAACTATTTTGCTCCCCGCTGACAGGTGCCCCTACCCGGCATTCTTCCCCGTGGCCTCTCCACACACCACGGTTATACCACTCCAGCTTTACACCCAGAACTAGTGAAGCAACAGTCTCTCTGTAGCTGTTCCCCACTGCAGAGCTGGGGAAAAGCAAAGCGTTGCCTGTGCCTGCCTTCTGTCAGACCAGGCACTGAACTACGAGCAACGCTGACAATATTTTCCTTAAATAATAACAGAATATACTGGAGCTTGGAAACAGAGGGTGGGGAAAGCGAGAGCCTCCGAAGGGGAGTAGGGTGGGGAAATATAGAAAGATTTGGCTTCCCACAACAGTTCTCACACCTCTAAAAATACACAAGGCTGCCTCACTCTGTGTAGCTGCCCAGCACTTAACATACACTGCAGATGAGGTATACAGCACCTGGCTACCTTAACACCTTTGGCAGCTCATCACCAGATATCTAATGCAACCAAGTGTTTTTATTTCACTTTTTCTGCTGTTAGAATGTAGGCCATCAGGGGCTGATCCTCTCCAAGATACTGCTTTTTATCCTATGGCCTCCTTTGAATACCATTTTGGATGAGTTTGACTTGACAAGTGTATTTTATAAGAAGGTGTCTCTGGAATAAAAAATGAGAGTCAGTCAGCAGTGAGGCTGAACAGATGTCTTAACCTAAATATTCCTTAATATGAGAAGCTTTATAATTGACACTCATCTGTTACACTGAAAGACCTCAAACACATTCATATATCACATACTGAGATGTACATTAATAAAATGCTAGTTTGTCCCTGCAACATCACAAAGCTGGCTGAAGTGAGGTGTCAACGGAAGATGTGAAAATAAATGAGTAATCTTAGATGGGCAACACACGTGGGTCAAATTTGGAAACTGCCCTGAGCACACCTAGAGCTATCAAAAATCTTTCCTGACACAGCCCCCAGTTAATCCTTGAGAGCGAGCCTACAGCCAGCACCGTCAAGCAAGGGAAATAGTTCAGTCCCAACAAAGAAGAAAGAGCAAATAATCAACACAACTTTCTCAGACCACCTGTGGCTCCTTTTTTCATTTCTTCTCCAAGCAGCAATGAGATCAAGATTCATGCAATTAAAAAAAAAAAAAAACAACAAAAAACCCAACAACAACAAACCAAAAAAACCCAAAAAACATCACAGCAAAGCTGAAGGGTCCTTGGCATCTCTGAAGTAATTTTTAAGCAGCGTAACTCAGATTTTATTTAAAGATACGGACCACTTATTTTTTCAATAAAACTGAAAATACTGCAAACGGTTCTCTGCAGAATACATGAAGAATCTGTTCAACACCTTGAATACCCATACTATCTGCAAATAACCCACTTTCTTTGTGGTTGCCCAGCACGTCATAATCACTGTATACGAGAGAGCAGCTGCCTTGCAGCCAGCCCACCACGACAGAAAAGGTCTTGTCTAACTGAACAGAGAGAAACTTAACGTCAAAATAACACATATAGCACGTGTATTTCCAGCTTATCACCAAGCACATTGAACATACTTTGCAACACACATTACTACTCGCATACGCATACTGTTGTAACGACCTCAGTGAAGCAGGTAACTACCATCTAATAGTGTCCACCCCAATTCAGTGTCTCCCCCACTATCCCTGTGGCCGCACTACTCTCCTCCTTTGGCAATACTCAAAAGAGCGAAGGAGAGAAGCTGCCTGCCAAACCCCAAAGCCTTTTCAAATGAGACAAAAGCACCTACTGATCTAGATTGCACTGCAGGCTAGCGTGACTTGGGGTATGGATTGCTCATTTGAGATATCTAGGACACTCACATTTTACCCCAAATCCAAGCAGAGCGCACCCTTGTTCAGCACAAAGCAGGGTGCTGCTGTGGGTTCTGACAGGCATGGTTTTAATTGCATTAGAGGGAAGCAGACAACAGGTGGGAAGGATGGAAGTCGTCTGCACAAATTCAATCTTTTGCAGATGTCAACATCTGGATGACTGCCTAGACTGCCCTAAAAAGGGAGAAAAAAAAAAAGGCAATTCCACCGCACTGAAAAGATGGACATCTAGAACAAATCAGATGTTTCACATTGTAAAAGTGTCTATTTTCCTCTAGCCAGCACAGAACCTAGAGAACTAACTAAAACATAGATGTCATCGCTTCAGATATAAAAAGAAATTGGTTAGAGTAATTCTCACCTCCATATAGGCCATATGTGAAATCCCAGTCACTCAAATCACTGGGAATCTTGCAACAACTTCAGTAGCATCAGATTTAGCTCACTAGTTACCTAGTTTAGATATTGCTTTTTCGATCGTGCAGCCCAATAAATAGCATAAATAAATGCAAATTTGGATAAATTTGCAAATATGGATCATGAGACCTGTTAATCATCTAGCAATTCAATATACAAACAAAAGAGAGTTTAGACTCAGTTCTACAGCAAAGTGTAGCCCACACTACGTTACACTGGGGACATGGGGTTGTGAAAGGGGATGGAGAGCTACATCACTCACTTTTTAATTAGGAAAAGCAAAGCAAACCAAACCCCTGGCATCTACAATTTCATGAAACAAGCTCTCCATTTCCATTTTTAGTCACGCCTTTGTTTTGCATGCTTGTGGTATCAGATGTCTACAAATGGCTAAAAATATTCTTATAAAGCAATCCTATTTTGCATTCCATCATCAAAGATTAAACAGTATGTTGGGGAGACATTCATTATTGTAGTAACTTAAATTCCTCATGTTAAGTACTGTTCGTAGTTTACACTAATTAATGAAAATAGCCGATCAATAAGAATGTCTTTAAATGCTCATACTACTTTGAATAATCTAAATATAACTGGTTATATCAAGCTTTGTCTGGGATAGGATACTCATTCCAATTAAAGCTACAATAACAGGCTTTAAAATAAAAAAGTACCTGATTCAAAGACTTAAAGTAATTAATGTACTTAATTAACATGCTACCTTTAACCTTACATCTCTTGTTTAAGGTCAAAAATCAAATATGTTTTTGGCTATAATGAGTCCTAGTCCTGGAAAGATAATGGAAATATTACATTGTGTAATTAGAAGCAAGCACATGTTTAAGTGTTTTGCTGAATAATGGCAATAAGTGATAGATGGAGATCGATGTCTACAGTTATATCTAGAAGTTCACACAGCAATTCACACAGAAAAACGTCACTGGCTCCCACATTTATTCACAATAGGAAAGAATGACTGGGTATCTCCCTTCAAAATCAGAGAAAAAAAAATTGCTTTGCCAATTACTTCTTAATCTAAAACCAGATCTTCAGGACAATGACAGCCTCAACGCCAATAAATCAATTAGCATTGTTGTAACTGTTGAACGTACAGTGTAACATTTCTGCTTATGCAGCTGTCGATTAGACAAATACTGCAGACAGAAGAAATAAAACCCCTAAGATATGTTGGTCGGTTGTCCACTGCGTTGTCATAAAAGCATTAGAGTGTTTGTTAGCTGGTGGATCAAAACCAAACAAACAAAGCCAAAACAACAGCAGAGCACCACAACAGGTGACCAGCACAACTTCAGAGGCCCAGCCCCCTGCCCAGCTGAATCTGAAAAGCAGCCAGTGCTGGGGAGTCCACCACCTCCCCGCACAGACTATTCCAATGGCTGATTATTCTCATTGTGAAAAATGTCCCTCTTGTGTTGGACTGGAGTTTCCCCAGGAGTAATTTGTTCCCATTGCCTCTCGTTTCTTCCACGTGACTCCTTCTAAAAAGGGGGTCTCCATCATCTTTGTAGCAACTCTTTAAATACTGGAGCACAGTGACAACAATATCATTTCTAAGTGTAATATAGCAGCTAATCAATGAATTCAGCATTTTTTATTGCTGTAAAGTCTTGGCTTCTCTACATATTGTTATGATTTCTTTCATCAAGTGTGAATTACATTAATACCACCATTACTTGGACAAGCAAGTAAGATGTCTAGACTATGTGAGCATGTAACACAAACATAGCATTCACAGGCACCATTTCTTCACCACTGTAGTCTGAATTAACTTTACAATCTCTTGCCTAATGATATATTATAAATAGATGGAAACCATATGTCATTCCAGGCTATCTTCTCCCATGCTTAAGTGTTAAGTGCTCAATATTACACACTGAAAGGTCTTTCATTACCTTGATTCTTGAAAGGTATCACTCTCACTGCTTTGAAACCACTAGTGCTGTTTATGTTATCCATGTCTAGTATTCCAGAAAGAGTGAGCTTGTTTACGATCTGCTCGGTGTTCATGTAAAGCTCCAGATTTGTTAGGTGTAAAATGAAATACTGCTAACAGCAGCATTCGGCCTCTGGGGTACCCATATTAGTCAAACCAAAGTGAAAGGAATAGTCTGAAACTAGAAAGCATCCCAGCGATGGATGTAGCAATATACTAGATGCCCTGCACTATATAACAAGAGTGAAGATCGCACACAAGACTTTCCTTAATATGGAAATGACTGCCTAATTAGGAAGATTGCAACAAAAGGTGAGATTAAGCATTGTCACCCTGTTAACCAACAGATTACAGCACCAAGAAATCTGATCCTGCTGTCTTGATTACATTATTTTATACTGCACCAACGAATGGAAGTCTAGAGCAATCACAAAGCCATCAGTTCGTATTTTCCAAAACGGATAAAATAGGTACATGTAAGGGCCTACTTAAGTCAATGTACTCCCCAGGAAGGAATACACGCCTGTCCTGTACAAAGATATTTCTTGGGGATGCTGGATACTTCTCACGCTGGATTTGGTATAAATATTCTAACCTCGGTTTTCTAGTTTGTTTGTTTTATACTCAGCATAATTTCATCAGTCAAGTATTTTTCTGCTTACAATACATCTATCTGTAACTGAAAAAAACAACCAACCAACACAAAACCAACAACAACAACCCCCCCCCCAAAACACCAAAAACCCCACCAAAACCCAAACTAAACAAACCAAACACACAAAAAACCAGCAATGCCAAAACCAAACAACTCAGAACTTGAGAAGAATCAGTTTTTCTACCATTAAGAGTTCCTGACTCTTCAGCGGGGCTGCCTGGCATTTGATACAATAAGCAGAAGCATCTGCCCACAGGTAAGGCACACGAGGTCCAACACACAGCTCAGAAAGAAATGCTGTTTTCACCACAGCAAACAGAGACAAGAGTTCCTCCCAATGAGCTTATCTTTCTTTCCCTGAGAGCAGAAGCCTAGCAAAGCCAGCCAACAAAATCAGATACTTGGCTTGTATAAACAGTCCTTTAGATGCAATTTCTTTTAGGTCACACTCAAGAAAATCCAGCTTTGGGTTAATGTGTGTAAGCAGATGCCAATTAGCCTTTTGTAAGATTGTTTAAATCTGTGTAGCCTACACTCTCTACTTTTTAGTATGCAAAAATCAAACAGTTTATATGCATTTTTGAGCAAAAGCAACTTTCCCACACCATAAAGCTAAGTGATAGCTAGTCTCTTCTTTTTCCTCTCCTTGTTCTACACGTGTAACAGAACACCAGGTCTTACAAATCCCCCAAAGACTGATGCCTCCAACTTGAACTAAAGAGAACAATAATTTCACTGAAACGGGACTTCAAGATGCAGCAGAATTTGTGTTGTGGGAACAGAACCATATTCAAGTAGAACGCTCTCCCAATCAAAACAAACAGCTGTTATTGAGATTTGAATACGTACACTGGCCTCCCAATGTTGCTTAATGATATTAAATAACAAGTATTTGTCTCGACTTCTTTAAATAAACTAGCTAACAAAAAGCAGTTAATCCTGATGTGTCACTACAATAAAAGTAGCAACTGAAAGCATCAGTGTTTGTCACTTTTACAGCCTACAGCTCTGACCTTAGAAAAAACTCATTACTTGTCCTGAATTTGCAGGATGTGGACATGGATTGTGGACTCACTACTGTTTGCACAATAGCTTAACTTAAGCTGCATATGGCCAGCATTTTAATAGGTTAAACTTTTCATTATTATTATTTTAAATAGTTTACATTATAAAAGCATGACCATTTGAAGCAGTGGAACAAGATATTTCACCTTTGTCATTGATCTACAGAGACCGGAAAACAAAGTTTTCAGCTATTTCCAGATTCAGATCTAACACCTGGTCCCAGGCAGTGGAGCAGTTCTACTTACTTCACAGTGCTCAGTTAAGACTTCTTCCCAGTACCCTTTTTTTTCCTTTAAAACTGACAGGGATCGGCTTTTGGTTTGCATCAAGCGAATCACTTCTCCCTTTGTTCCACTGTGGCGGCATATCCGCAGCTCTATTACTTTTTCAGATCCTATATCAAAAGGAATGTAAGAAATACAGCTCTTCATCAGCCTCCTTACTGAAGATCAAATTTCAGTTGCATAACAAACAGGGACTCTGTATGACATAATGGGGCCTGCATGCATGATATGGCTAAACTGAAAAAAGAAACCCACATCATTATCTGCACTTGCCTAGATATAAAGGAAATTTGTCTCAGAAAATGCTGCTTATACCACCTTCAAATTTTTTTAGGTACTCAGAAACTCCTTAGTAAGCAACTACAGTAATATACCCCACAAGTCCGTATGAATGGCCAAACAACTTTGATAAACACATAAACAAGACATAGCATGCTAACAACTTCAAGATCACCTGGCTGCTTAAAATTCTCTGTTCTTAGGTCTGACATCACTTTAACCTATCATTCACTAGTTTCCTAATAACTAGTAAAAATGCAAGGGTTTTTTGTTCCTACTGGTTCTATTTGAAAAAAACATACGCAGCCCAACATTAATTTTTCCTTCATTTATAATAGCTGTCTAGCTACCCTCGCTTCAGGCATTTAGCAATTCTGTTATGAAACAGCTGCTATTAGTGAAAAAAGTTCAAACTGGCAGCATTCACAGACTGCTGGGAATACAGAGCATTTTAAGGAGATGTTTCTACAACTCACAGTCAAACCCCCCGATTCATTTCACTTAGTTTTTTCAAGACCCTACCTTAAAGCCTCCAATCAGGATTATGCTTCTAAAGCCTCAGTATCAGAAAGTCTGGCTTTTCTCTGGATTTTCCCGTGGAGAACTTCCTGTTCCTCTAGACCAATTCACCCTTCTTAAAACATTTTTTCCAGCCTTTTATTGCTGCTGAATCTGATTCAAAAGGGGCCCATCTGCTCCAGCTACATCACCAGGAGAGCTCTGCACTTTCACACAGCTGCTGAGGTTTGTCCCCATGCAGAAGCTGGAATTGCTCCACCCACCCCCTTCACACAGAAATGATGTAAAGGAACTGACAGATCCAAAAAAACTTCTACATGATCATTTCTATGCCGACTACTTCTATAATGTAAACTCTCCTCTCCCATTTTGCAGGGTCTTCATTTGTTCCCTTAATAAATGCACCATAAAGCTTGAGGGTGAAATTTTCCAATGGCAAGAAAAAATAATCCTATCAAATACACCAATCTTACTATAAATTCCATGCAGCAGTTCAAAAAGCCTGGAGGGGTGACTGTTTCTATTAAATTCTATCAACTGCTGAAGCAGTTTCTTCAGGACTACTAATATTTCCTTAGAATTTAAGTGACTTAAACCTCCATTAAATTCTGTAAAGACTGAAAATCAACTACCTGCAAGTATGCTTTAAAAGACCACATAACATAAACCAAACTGAAATTACATTTAAGAGTCTGCATGCCACTGTCAACCTGTAACATGCTTTGAAAATGGATTCTCTCTGACAACTCAGGTGCACTAGCTTGACCTGAAAACAAGTGCACTGTATATTCCAAAATACCTACAAGCACAGACTCCTGCTGCTCATTCAATGCTATTTTCAGGGCACAGAAACTTACAAAACGGTATTTGCATCTCTGCATGGCAGACAGTCTTGTCCAGGTAAAATTCAAACATAAAGTTAGTTTTGAGCCATAGAAATCCTTGCAGGAAGTTCTCTTTGGTTCTGAACATCTCTTTTTTATAAACGAGCTTAAGTAAGATCAATTTGAGCAAAAGAATGCACAAAGCTGCTAGATTGTTTTAGTTAAGATACAATGGAACCATAAAATTAAGTTTAAATGGCACAGCTTTCTACCTGCATAAGAACACTAGCCAGGGGAATCAGCTGGACTTGCTAACAGCTCCTAAATTCAACTTGTGGGCAGAAGCTGGCAAGGTGTTTGCAGTGGAAGTTATTGTACTGCGGAATAGGTTTTTTTCCACCCATTCACTGCTGATTTTGGGGGCAAGTTGTGTCTCATCTCTTCATGCAGCATTAAGAAGTCTTTTCTTTGCACACAGCACTTCTTTACAGTATCTGTGAAGGGCAAAAGTGAAGAATTTATTTTTATTGATAACAAATACGAAATTTTCACACAGCCACAGAAATGAATTACAACTGAACAGTAGTCATCAGTTTCCTTACCAAACGTAATGCATGCATTTTAGCTCATTTGACCTTGCCAAACCTCCAAAATTAATCATTCAGTAATCAAGAAACAAAAGAAGTTATATTAACACATTTTAACAGAACAAGAGTAAAGCCTAAGTGAATATACCTCAAATTCATATTTTATCTATAATAATTCACACAAACTATTACAAATAAAATGAACGAAAAACACTTAAAAACAAGTTTAGGCAATTTGTTCTGTTGAGAATTAGGCTCATTAATTGTTGATATACTGAGAACTGTGATGCCATTGATGTGAAAACGTGTTCTACAATCTCACAAGTTAAACAACAATAATAATAAGTCTTCGTCAAGTCCAGGGTGTAAAAATAATTTATTAGCTTTTGCTCATTAAAAAAATGGCTACTATTCTCGATTTTTTTTTTTTAAACAGCAAACAGTCAAAAGGTGAAAATTGAAAAGTGTTCAATAAAAAATAAGGCAGGCAGAGTGTAAATTTGTTCTTTAAAAATCAGTGCTTTAGCACTACAGAAGCAAAGGGTAGCAGAAAAAAAATAAACAATAACTTAGTAGAACATGACAATCACCAAGTTACTTCTATGCTATCTCATCGCTTTAGCCAAGGAAGCATTGTTAAAGCCGTCTGCAAGTAAACTTTCATTTCAAAACTATCAAGAGTTAATTAAGATTTATAGGCATCCCTTTGGGGGGTGTGAAGTATGCCAGAGTGATGGTAATTTTACATTCTATTGTTTTAAGTTTGTAAAACATCACAGAATACTGAACCCAAAAGCTTGCAAGACAACAAGCCTCAACTTTACTGTTTTTGATCAGTGATCCGCTGTAAGCAGAGTTTCATGTAGGAATTTTTATTGCGTATTTCTATCACTGCGTCTCTGACAAGCTCAATGAACATTTGAGGCCAGAGCTTCTGCAACGACTCATTTTTCATATTGATGTCAGCTGCTTCTTTCACTAAGTTCTCGACGTATGTCTGGCAAAATGTTTTTCTTTCCTTGATTTCCTGCATGGGAGAACCATTACACATTGTATAAGACAAAGGAAGAAAAGATTAAGCAAGAGCAAGCCCCCAAAACACCACAAACATTTAATTAATCAAAGAACATAGTGATCAACAGGGAAAGAGGCCATTGCACACCTTTTCCTGTTGGTTTTAAGTCGCATGGCCCAGGGTCTAAGTCCAGCTATTATGAGTGTGGCCACAGAATCTTATTATTATTATATTCATAACATTCCTATTACATTCACTAATCTATATGAAAGCCACTTTTAGTAGTCATCTAAATAGCTTTTTACTGCATTATGATTTTTGTTGCCTTTTGGCACAGCAGTAAAAATTTACAGAAATTATTAAGCACCAGACTACTTTCCTTCCTTCTGTCCCTCCCCTTCCCAGCTTTCCATGATTAACAGTACAACAGTTTGAACGTATGTGTTCATCTACCTGCCCTAATTAAAACTAAGCACATTGTTACAGAAACATATGCCAGCATGCACCCTTTCCACAGGCTCCCTGATGGACCCTGGCAGCAGCATGGTCCCTAACATGTACTACATTAGGTAATGAAGTAACCTGAACCTTTAAAAAATTATAATAATAAAATATTGCACTTCAAGCAACTACTAGCTCCACCTTTTAGTCACTTAAACAGTATTAATCCCTGTTTCTGCAGAGGTCCTATAAAATGCCATAATAGCCTTTGAACAAAAAGTTATATTGGTGCTAAATATCTGACCAGCTTGATTTATGGCACTGTTAAAAATGTTAGGTCGTGCTTCAGGCCATCAAAACAGAAGCTTTCTTAAGCAAGTGATAAAGCAGAGAAAATACTTTCCAGCTGTTTGATCTAAAAAAACAAGTTATTAATCAATGACTCAGTGTCATCTGCAGCAACAAACTTATTCAACCACATTTATTAGGTTAGTTTACTGCTGATGGGGAACTTGAATAGTGTTTTTTGCCTCTTACGCTTCTCTTGTGACATTCTGTAATATCTGCTGGCACATACATAATGATACAACAAAGGGCAAGGTGTGAATGGCTGCACTGGGAAGAGAAAAATGTATGTATTTAATGGAATGTACAAATACCAAGCTTATTTTATTATAGTGCTTGTTCCATGGTAAAGGACAAGAGGAATGCCTCACCGTCTTACTCTATGCCATTCAAAGTTTTAAGAGCTACTATCACAGCTTTTGAAATGAAAATGTTTTCTTAATTTAATCTCTCCACACATGCAGTCACTGTCTCTTTTTTATGCTATGGATCTGAGACAGCAAAACCACAATGCAATAACTGAAATCAGTATTTAATGAACTTGATTTAATTTCTTGCCATAGAGAATTCATCTATTTCCACATAATCAAAAAACAAATGACAGGACAAATGTGGGAAGCAGAGCGCATACAGCTAGAACTCCCGATGACTGCTCAGAAAGGAGGCTGTGGCTGAAAGCAGCATGTTCGCCCTGGGAACAATTTCCCTCTGCCCAGGCAAAAGAGTTAGCAGATCAGAAAGGCAAAGTAAAACAAGCGTGACTGATGCACTTGTCTGAAACAAGCCAGCTTGCAATTTTATTAATAATTAAACCTAATACTTTTCCTAACTATTTATTTTCTTGCAGCTCATTTACAATCTAAGAAACAGCTCTTTCTTACCACAGCCTGTACTAGCTCAAATCTTGTCCAAAGGTGTTCTTCACCAATTCACTTTGGGATATACTTTCTGACTTCCTAATTCCATTAGAAAATCCTAACATACACAATATATATTTTTCTTTGCAACAAACTGTGCTCACTTCTTACATTTTACTCAGGCAGGTACATTTCGTTACGAACATAAGGCTTGTAGGTGAGAATGTACTTCTGAGACCGTGGCACTGTTCGGGAACCACTTCACTGAAGAAAGAATCTGACTATCACCCAGCACTCTGGCAAAGATCAGTTAGATGAAATGTTTGATCACACGTGTAAATATGGTAAGCAGTAACATTTTAAAACTACCATTCTCAACAGCACAAGTGAAACTTCATATATAAATTCCATTAGTAGTAGTCTAAGGTTTTATAACAGATTATGAAGGTATTTTTTAATTATATACTTACCTCAAGCTTTTCCATATGAAAGTCCTTTGTCATGTAATTCAACATTGCTCGAGTTGTGCTTTCACTTCCATTTCTTCCATTATCACTACTTTCTTCACTCCCAGTCCCAGGTTTCTTCCCCTTTCCCTCCAGCAGATAATGGAATTGCTTCCCCCTACGAAAAGATAATAAAGATATTGAGAGTTTTAATTACTGGAAACTTTTAACATGCATATGTTTGTAGTGATTGTGAGGGTTCTTTTTCTTGAGCTTTCAACTTCATTGCATCCTCATGTTACTCAAAATACATTACTCCATATATTCCTCCATTAATTTGCTTCTATACAATTGACTTCTTGACATATATGACATAGTGTCTCCTAAATAGGAAGTCTTGCAGCTTAAGCTTTTATTAATTACGTATCTATAGAAGACTAAAAATAGTATTTTGAGAACCTTTTTTCTTACAGCACCACCTCTTAAATCTGCTAACTGTCATAGCTACCCACTATAAAATACCCACCAAAAATAGTCAGTCTTCATTGTGAAAGTCCATAAACCTTCAACAGTACCAGTACAATTGGAGAACTAAACAAGCAGCCCATTTGTGTGCATGTGCCTTTTACTGTTACAGAGCAGACTTCACACAGCTTCTGTGAAAACGTCTGGCTACATGAACCAGGAGATGCTAATACTTCTGCAATACACAGAACCTACCTTCTATAAGATGTTACTTGTGACATTTTTATCTTCCTGCCCAGAAAGAATTTATCATGGCTGCATGCAAAAGAATCAAACAATATGTTCTGGACAAATTCCAGTTCAGTTCATTGTATGTTACCTAGATTCTCCGAATAATGAAAGCATGCGATAATGCGGCAGCTCAGAAGACGCTACATATGCCAAAAGGCCAAAGAGCCTTTCTGCCATTACAATGTCATTTTCAGTAACCTGTGAGGGAAGGGGCAGAAAGGGGAGGAAAAAGAAAAAAAGCTGAACTTCAAAACTGGCACATTCATATTTCATTACATATGTACATTGAGCATTAACTGAAATTCGTTATACAGAACACTGCATGCAGATCTGTTCCAGGCATATCTTCAAAACGTAGATTTGCTTTTACTGGCAATTTAAACGTACTTAAAAAGAAACCAAATGAGGTACTTGTGCTTGTTTTATTTCCTGTAATTCTGGAAACTTTAATGTATGCACATGCTACCCTGTGCTTCATTAGAGTCCTCATGAAATGAGGAGTTTTATAACTACTTCTTACACTGAATATCTGAAGGCCAGACATATTAATTCTGCTCCATACAGCCTGCACTTACAGAAGATCTACTGGAAAATTTCTGATCAATTTATGCTGGAGAAATGAAAAGATTCTGGGCACCCAATGTTGAAAAGATAAGTTATGGTCTCTCTTATTTTGGCAGCATCATAGAGAAGGCTTTATAGAAGACCAAAAAAACACCCCAAAATAACTGTTCCTCCATTACACTTTGTGTTACAGATGTCTATTTAAGCTAATTTTCAGGATTAATTTTACAGATTTCAATTTTGTATAAAGAAGGTGGAAGAGTTTTATTTTGTTGGTGGTTTTTCTTGTTTTTTGTTTGTCTTGGCTCGTAACCTCTGCAGACCACGGCCTGTTCCTCCTGCCCTGATGGCCAGACTGCGAACCGACTTCATCTGCCAAAAGTTTGCTGGCACAGTTTCTAGACTCCTGGCTTTCCAGTGAGTGCAGAAGAAATCTTTATGATCATCTAAATCTGACCTGGATAACACAGGGCAACGAAACTCACTCAGTGACTTCTTAACTTCTGGATCAGATTTAATTTCTGTTCATCTTATATTTTTGGAAAGCAATCCACTATTAAATAAAGCTTCAATATTCACAATATTTACTAAATACTTCCAGACAATTTCTGTGTTCCGTATTATTAAAATGTGTGAGTATAATGGAATTTTTATCCAAATTAATGTGATGTCACCGTATCTTTGTTTATTGTTTATAGACTATACAATCTCCCGTTACCTAAAATACACTGCAACAGCATAACACTGGGAGAAATTCACTGGAGAAAACATAGGTCGGTAAGTTAGAAATGTAAAGTCAATTTCATGTTCACAGTGTTTAGATTTGCTCACTTTCACTTAAAATTAACTAAGTGTTACTTAGTAGCCTAGGAGTAGATGAACTTGCTGAACAGTCTGTTAACAGAAACAAAGTCTCAAACAAAGAGGCAGGAGGCAGCTAGGGAAACAAAGAGCATTGCAGGCAGAAATGTCTGCTGGAGAAATAAGCCATTTTAATTTATTTATTTATGTTAAGAGAAGCATAAGGACCAGGTCAACAGAGACAGCAGCACTGAATACACCCTCTAGCTCACAGAAACTCATGTTCTCTCTCCTACTCCAGTACATTGTTTGCTCCATTAATCACAAAAAGGCTATAACGGTAATATCACATAAACTTAAGTCTATTATTCCTGCTTCTCGCCAAGTGCAGAAAACAGGCCCCATTTGGTTAATGTGATGCATCTGTTACATCGTACAGCACACCGCTTGGTGTAAAGCATTTTGTAAAGTTCAGTAACTTCAAACCTTGACAACTCCTAATGAATCTGAGATTACTATCACTGGGAAGAAACTTCCAACAGTGTATCTCAATGAAGAGAATTTGCTTCTTCACAGTTAGTAAATGTGAGTTTGACCAAGGAACAAAGTCACTGTTAGAGGTAGACTAATACTCAGCTTCCAGCCTGGAATATAAACGGAACAGAAGAGGGAGGCTGGGGAGAAAATAAAAGCTTCCTTATACAACTTTTTAAAAAGTCTTAAAAGTCCTAGAGCTATGTGATTTATTTAGTTCATTCAGTTAGTATATCTTGCTTTTACTCCCCAACTGTACGTGCCTCAGAGCCAGCAACATAACAGTCTTCACAAACATCACACACAAATAATCATCAGAATAGCAGAACATGCACATTTCCCTTTCTGCCATCTGAGACCATTATTTAGGGCTGATCTAAGGTCTGAGAGCACATTTCTTGACACTGAAACAGGATTTTCTATTACTGATTTTAAAAGGTAATATTTATCTGCAAAGCTGGATGCCATGACTCCTGCTCTAGACTAATGAAAAACAGCGATTGGAGTTCATCTCTTTCTTCTGCTTGGCTATGACACTTTTCAAATGATTAATGACACTAGGAAAAAAATTCTGTGTGCACATCTTCATATAGCGTGGTCTGGCTGAAAACGTTTGTAGAGGACAAAAATGTTCTTCAGTCATACGTATTCAAGATTTGATATATGCCCTACACAAAAAGCATGCTGTGCTACATGTAAATCCATTTACTAAATACATCTCCAAGCACCACTAAGTTCAAAGTTTTTCTTCAAAGACTGAATTTGCTGACCTGAAGATCGTAACAAGAACATTCAACCTTCATTTATTTCCCCACATCCTTTTTTTTTGTTTTTAAAAAACAACTGTGATGGGCATTTTTTGTACAGTACTAAATTCAAGGTTATTTGAAAGTTCTGTGGGATTCCCGACTATCACTTTTTTCTTTTCCAGATGCTGTTGGAGTGAGTCACATCTGCCTTCGCCTTTCCTCATCCTCTCGCTGGCCGTTAGTTCAGGTGAGCTCCAACCCACTGCTCTGCCGGGCAACTAACGCGTGTTTTACAGAACTAAAACCAAGTAAGCCACAACATTCCTGCTATGGCTGTAGCAGGTAACAAGTAAAATATGTAATCCAAAACATACGTGATGATGACGACCAAATTAAAATACCAGACCTAAACACTAAAGCTATGTATCATTTTTGCTCTAATTTAACTTCTATAACACTGCTTAAACTTATTCAGCTTTCAAAACTGAACGTCCATTCAAATACTGTGTTGCACTGTAACTGCTCTCACTTTTGTTTCATGATTTCTTTTTTTTTTGAAACACATGCAGAAATAATAATAAAGTCTTCCCTTCAGGTAAATCCCAACCACTCAGGTATAGATTTGGATTGTCATTTGCAAGAACAACTCGGCTAATTCACAGTGCAGTTGGACTTAAATGCACAGCACAAGAAATTCTATGGTGAAGTCTACTTAACTTATCCCCCCCAAATACTGAAATGATACTGACAGTGTCTGCTCATTTTATTAGCAATTAATCCACTTTTTAAAAAACAATGCTGATTTATCTTGTAAGACCAATAGCAAGACGGACACAACACTGTCCTACCTTTACTCCATTTATCTTCTGTAGATTGAAATGGTTCAGCCTGAACAGAACATAGTATTTCCACAAAGTGAAGCTGACAACCGGATTTCCCTGAGGATCAACTGTCAGCTGTTCAAGGCGGTGCATCTGGGCTAATGCATTGAATTGCTGCAGTGTCACAAGATTCGTCTCCTTAAACTTCAGGTGCTTAGAAAACAAGACAAACCACAATAAATTAAATAAGGAAACAAAGAGTGAACACAACGATGCCTATTCTGTGCAACTCAAACCTTTTTCAAACTCAGTCTTCAGGTCTGACGAAGCAACTGAGCTCACCTTAACATTTGAGGTCTTTGTGGCAAAACACATCAACGTATCAACCAACCAGTGTATTACATATATTTAGAAATGTCAACATTACAAGCCCCTAAGTAATTTATAAACCCTTTAGTAACAGCACTAATATTTTCAGTATTATAACAAGCAGTGATGCTACTTGAGCAATGTTGATTTTAATTCTGCAAGTAAAGCAACTGCAACATCCACACATAAAAATCGATACAGCGAATGTTTTTAAATATTTGCTTTTTTGGCCACAGCAGGCTGGCATTGACTCACACCCTGCTGTTCCTTTGAATCACGCCCTAGGACAGTGCTCCTATGAACACGGCATATTTGGCTACACAGCAGCACTGAGGGAAGGGGAAGTAGGAAAAATCGACGGTGAAGATAAACATTTTGTTGAGATTCTGCTGTTCTCCACAATGAAACAACTGTTTCATTGAGACAGAGAAATTTGCCTTAAGTTCCCCATCCATTCGTCTATCTCAATTAAACCACTAAGTTCTGTTAAAACCTTAAAAAGAAGCAGGGAGCTCAAGAGCCAGATCATCTGAGTAACAAGTTGCTTTATCTATCACTGCTTTACTATTTACTTCAGAATAACTGAGCTAAATGCCCAAGAAGAAGAAAAAAAAAAGTACTAAAGTAACGTCTCATTTATGTTGTTTTGCTTCACCAAGAACTAAGGAATTCCAAGAGCTGTACTGATGGAGCCAGCTATTCCCTTCACATTTTACCCCTCTCTTTTTATCCTATCAGCTATTCGATCTTTGGACTCATAACCCAAACGAAGCTCTCCTGATACCATGTATCCATAACAACATTTTAGAACACTATATCATATTTACACATCAGTTTTGCAACTTAAAAATAATCAGCTAGGTCAAAGGAATTAAGAGAAATAATAACCAGTCTGACAAAAACCCCACTATGAGAATCTAAATTAAAGTCCTGATTTTTAAGAAGTATCAACTTAAAGTTAGAATTACAGGATAACACCAAGCAAATACGTAATTTGAAAATGTATCTTTTTATATGAAAGCGCTCAAGGGTGACTATGCCAAATTAAGGTTCTATTAGAGAATACACATTCCATAGCTGTTCACACAGCTGAAATCTGAGGCATTCTTACCACAGAATTAGGAAATTTTATCTTCAGTTTTGTTAACACTTGAACAATTTCATCAAATTCTATGAACATAAAGGAGACAGTGACGATGATTCCAGCTGTCTGAACACTCCAGTTTCGGTCCAGGCACTCCAGCGCCCCAGCGCCATACAGGCAAAGGGTATCACCGTCCACTTCCACTAAATGAGACTCAAGAACAGACAAGCCTTGTACTGCACTGCTCAATATTGTATCGAGTGACCTGTGGAGGAAACAAAAACACAGTGACATAAAAGATTATTTTGAGATAGTAACATCACTCTATTTAATGAGAGCCATTTCATTTCATTTACCAAAACCAAACTGTCAAATATGATTGCATTTCTCAGCATTCATTCATTTGCATACCCAATCTGGTTCATGAAGGGCTGGAAAATCCTCTTTTCGTCAAGTAACATTGCAAATATTCTACTTCTTCGGCAGAAACACTCCGGGTGTATCTGAGTTGGACGGGGTAGAGGGGAATCTCCTTAAAAGCTTTAGCTCAGAACGTTAACATACTTTGTTGCTTTAGATATTTAAAACCAACTTCAAATAACAAATTTAATAAAAGCAACATCACCTTCACGTTCTGTTTGCATACGAAACATAAAAGTTATGACACGAGTAATTGCTTTAAGAACAGACCAGGATAACCAACCCAGGATAATGCTAGTCACAATATGAACAGTTGGGTGGGTTTTTTTGTTTTGTGTGTGGGTTGTAGTTGGTTTTGGTTTTGCTTTTTTCTTTTTTTCCAGAAAAAGAGTATCACTCCTTCCTGAAATCCATATGTCACATTATCTCATCAGGATTCATTATTCTGCTTAGAGGTGAGAATAATGTATGGCTTATTATCCTTACTTAATCCTTAATTAATAGCGGTGAATAAGTACTTATTTAAAATAATGTCAGCTTTCCAATCCACTAGAGCAATTTTAAAATTAAGCAATAAGTCCAGGTATTCTCAACTGTCATCTCTTTGTGTCTTAATTCCTAGCTGATAACTCAGCTGACTGGACCTGAAGTGCACAGACAATTCAAAATGAGCACAAATCACAGGTTGAGGCAGATTCGTAACAATTGTTTTATTTTATTCTTTACTACCTTCCTGGTATTTTTAACATATCTTGCTTTTTTGACTACTAGTGATCACTTGACTGATGCTTTCTTGACAAAAATCAACCAAAATTCTAAGATTTTAGTCTTTACTGGAAACGTTGAGAGCCTATCACTTCACATGTGAAGCTGTAGCTACTTAGCTATGCTGAATTTCACCTGCCATTTTATTGCTTAGTCACTCATCTTGAAAATATCTTCTGAAATTCTTCACTATTACAAAACATAGTAGTAGATCAATGTCAATTTTAACTCAGGGGGGTTAAAGAGATACAAAGCTTCAAGGCAAAAAATGGCAGTGTTATCTACAGCTTCTTAATTATAACACACATTGCAACATCTTCATTAATCTGTTTAAACTGATAGGTCAGTGATAAAGATCAGTATCACACTTTCATTTCTCTAACCAGCTGTAAGAAAGAAAAATTCCAAACATGAGTCTCCAATTCAGAAAACTAAATGCACTGTAATTTGCGTTAGAGTGTTATATGCAAACAAAGTACATGGTTTATTTTGTTAAAACCTGGGGAGGGTGAATTTGATGTTTCATTAAAATAAACACTTTGATTTCCATAACAGATTTTACAAGCCCTAAACTACAAAAACTTTCACAAGCCCATCAAAACAGACTTTATACGTTACATTTTATTATTGTAGATTTGACAAAAACACCCTAACATACATGGTCAGGAAACTACAAAGAATAAACCAACTTTAGTCACTGTATCCAGCATAAGCAGAGATCACAATTACACCAAGATCCTTCCTACAGCTCCACAGAAGAAGTCTTAAATGTTGCTTAGAAGAATCATTTCTCAAGCAATGAGAACCTGTTCATCGGCAGGCAATGCTCCAGCTACCATAGTTACATCGACTGGGTCACATGGGATTAAATCGTGCAGAAACCAAGAAGGCAAGAAAGCAGTGGCTGAACACGCTTGGGGGAAAGCTTTGGAAGCACACGAACAAAAAGGATTATAGAAATTTAAAAATGCTAAGGAAAACAAAACAGTTTCAAAAGATGCAGCACTCTACTGGAGACAAAAACCTGGTCTAACCAATACTAGACTGAACTCAGACGGGTTCTGTTTGTGAGGCAAAGACGACCTGCCCGTACCTGACATTTCCAGTGCTGGAACCTGGGCTTGCTATTGAATTCGGGCAGACTAATTTTTCAGGCTTCTGCCAGGTTGAAAGTGTGTTAGTTTGGTTTTAACCAATCCAACGCACACATTGTTCATTAAGTTCTACATTTGGCTTTTACATTATACAGAATGCCAGATGGCCACCGCTTAGATGCAAATAAGCAAGCCACAAAGTGTATCACAAAACCAATAAATTTTAAACCAACAATACTAAAATTATTTTAGGAATAAAATTAAGTCAAAGAACAGCTATTGTTAAAATAGCACGAGTACAAAAGCAGTCCAATAAGAGATGCTGCTGTTCAAACTAAGAACGTAAATTCAACACTGAGTTTATGAAACCTGTTGATAAACAATATATCCCCGTTTTGATCATTTCAAGTGAAGGCAGAAATCTAAGCTGTTAAGAAAGTGAACAGTCTTAAGAAGGTTCAGGAATTCATATTTAACATTTCTTGCAAACATGAAGCCATCCTTTATTCAGCAAAATCACATAACTTAGCTTGCACTTCTTTAGTCAGTTAGTTGCTGTTACATTACTTATTAATATACATTGTGTGCTACTAATGGCCAACAGCTTTAATCACAAAGTAAAGCTCCTTTCGGGATTGATTTGGATATATTACTTTTGATAGTGAAATACGGTGAGATCTCAGAGGTGAGAAGTAGCAACCTGGAATATAAGACATGAACAAGAAGTATTTCCCAGCAAAATACCTGCTTTCTTCAGGAAATACATATGCAGCACTGCCATTGATCTGACAAGGCTCGTTATCTTTATCTTGGTTTAAAGAAGCCACAAGAGCTATTTGATTCTGCTGTATCTCCCACTGACGAGCAATATTACAAATGGTTAACCGTTTCTTTTCCTGAAACAATATAGAAAAGCCATAATTAAGTTATGACAGTGGAGCATCAACACACTTGCTTGTTCTGAAAGAAATATGCTGCTTGACCAAAACATTTTAAGCTGAAGAAATGATAGTACTGGGTGGTGGTTGTGCATTAAAAATCCACGCGTCATTCTAGCGCTATTTTGCATAACTGCCAGCAAACAATGATTTCACAAAATTTGCCATAGAACAAACAAGAAAAGTAACAAAAACCCCACAACTTGTGAAAGAATGAAGTTAAACAATCCATTTTGGATAACCACAGAAGTCTCATTTGACAGTGTGGAGCTGCTTGTAATTCCCCTCCCACAAACCAGGGCAGACTGCTTGTACTTTCCTCCGTGCAGCTAGAGTGACCCCGGCACCTCAGCTAAGAACATATGCAACTGCTCTAAGTCTCAGCAGTACCCGCAACATACTCTGCATGAGGGAAAATGTTGTTTTCTGAAAAAGGGAAAAATGGCTTTTATAAAAACAGAATACGAAGTGGCTTTTGTAGTAGACGCAAGGACTACAACAAATCTAAGTTCAAATATTTTGTTGTAGTTTTTATGTTCTAAACAGGTCTTATCAATAAACCATGTTTCAGAAGTCTATTAAGTACTTGTTCTTGTATAGTAATGCAAATCCTGCCAATTATCTAAGATTCTATATACAGATTATTATTCTAGTGTATGATATAGGTATACGTGATTTAATATATACAATTCAGCACACTTTGAAAGGTTAAAGAACAAGGTGCTTTTGAAGAGTTCAGCTGCCAGTTCATGAGCTCGTATCAAATGAAAACCGCACAACATAACTACTATCAAAGGGTAAATTCATTGCTAGCTTCACTTCACTTGGTTTCTCTGAGGCAGAGGTAAAGCTCTGGGCGTCAGCCATCTCATGGTACACTGCTCTCAATGGAACTCTAACAGCGACTCACAACTTCTGAGAGGAAAATATTATAGAGGAGCTTAGCAAAAAATAAATTTACATGCACAAAACAGAGCATCAGTCAAAGCCAATCATTTCTTGGTTTATCCCTAAACTGATATGGCTGTAGAAATGTAGCTTTCAAGTCCATAAAAAAAGCTTTAAATTAAGGTGGTTACTTTTTCTATGTAGGAGCTCAACATTTACAGACTTCAGTGATGAGTGGGCTCTGTGTCACAGAGAGCAGGGCAAGGTGAAATAATCAGCATTTTCTTCCGATCACATTAAAGAAAACGCTGCTTGTTCTGGAGGGCGAGGGTGTCCTCCTAACCTCCACTGCTCCACTGGGCTGCTGGACGCCTGCTGGACTTAGACAGCTTCCAAGAATTCACTCTACAGAAAGCAAATTTTCGAAGTGTGAAGAATCTGCTAGCAATAACTATTTATTGTTCCAGTAAATATTAAGTTCAACCTCTGTTGGAAAAGAATTACATTCTCTTTATGTTTCAGAGTACATTTCGAACTTTCCTCAAGGAGGGAGTTTCAAGCAATAAAAAAAAATAGTCTGGAAAAAGAGAGATGGAGAAACTCTGCTATTAGGGTAGGCAAGTATCAGCAAGCGAAGACGACATGACATGCCAAAATTAACTTTTTTGATGCAGTGAATACAGGAAAACAGCAACTGTTTGCTACTGAGTGAGCACTCAATTTCATTCACACTGCAGCGTACTTTAAGAAACTTTGGAGGAAAGTGACAACAAGAATTGCAGAATATGATTCACTAAATATTTTCTTCCCATTTAACCATGAAGAAAATCCTGCATTTAACCATGAAGAAAATTGCATCTTTTTTCCACTGGATGTTTTACCTATGAGCAGATCCGATCCTTTCAATTCAAATGTGTTCAACAGGTAAAAGAAATCAGAATCATAACATACACAATATATTTACAAAGATATACAAAACCACCAAATTGTGCAAAAGATATTGGTGTTTGCCTCTTATGCCACTTAACTATTTGAAGATAAGAAAGATACCTCAATTAAGATACAAGATCTACAATTTAATGTTGAAATCTGAGAAACAATAGCATTATACATTAAAAATATATATTTTTTTCTTCCAGTGGAAGTTTCCACTAGCAAAATGCACTGAGAAATCTAGGCTATCATGACAATACCTGTGCTACAAGGAAACATTACATAAATGGTTAAGAACATGAACCACGAATAAACACTTTCAGTACCTACTTTTTTCAAGTACAGAGACACAGCTTTTCAATAGCATAAAATAACACTATGTGCGAATATTATTTACATATTTCCTATTTCTTTATGTTGTTAAGAACTGGCACCAAAACTTCAAACCTGAAGACATTTAAAACGCATCAGTGTCTTATAGGAGAAAAAAAAAAAACAACAAAAACAAACAAAAAAGCCCACACCCAAAAATCAAAAAAACAAACGAAGACGCTATTGTTTTTAAATACTGTATCTAAGAGTTTCCTGGTTTTTTTATATATATAAAAACAAATAAAAGAAAATAAAAATATGCACCGATACAAACACACAGGAAATCAAAACATATTTTTAGGTACTAGACATGGAATTTTTTTTCCATGTATATATTTAGGTTCTTGAGATTTTTTCTATGTACTTAAAATGTCTTTTAACACTGGTAAGATACTGTGCTGTCGTCTTTTTCAGAGTTACACACATTTGCTACACTTTCATAGTTTCCTGCAAGCCTTTTCAGTCTAATCTCCTTAATGGAATGTTTTCACCTAGGCAACTCAACAACATGGATACACTGAAACTTGTTTTTCTGTCTGCAAAATTGTAAAAGCTTTCTGTATAACCATTACTTGACGACAAAAAGAAAATGATGAAAATGCAGAAAAGAAAAATGATGGAACGCAGATACTCTTAGATCCTTGAACTTTGGTCTCCTATTAGCAACACAGGTCATTTTGGCCCCAGCCCTGTAAGATCATCGCTGAGGCTCCCCAGCCTGCTCCATCTCATGCGTGTGAGCGCTCACCAGGCCAGGTGGGCTGGCAGATAGCGTTCTGCTGAAAACCACGGCAGCTGGAGTCTGGCCGCTGCTCTGGTGACTGCTTAACTCCTTCTACAAACAGGAACAACAGGAAAGAACGGAGGAAAAACTACTTCAGAGCACCCTGCGTGGCAGCAGGTAGAGCACTCATCATTTTTTCATCTGAAACAGGGAAGACCAAGTTCAAGGTATCTGAAATCACTGAAAAGTCTGGATTTACTTTATTTGTGCATTTGTGACAGTGAAGTTTGCCACCCTTTTACTATGCCACACTCATGTATTCAACTGGGGTTTTTGCTAAAGTATAACTTGCATGGTTGGCTGAAGAGAGTTTCAGTTGTGGAGTGCACTGCTTAAGCTCTAAAAATAGACTTTAAAGAGATAGAGGCATATTGAGATTTGTAAGAACTACAGAAAAATATTAGTGTATAGGTTATTGCTGTAAACCGGCTTACAGGAGGCTTAGAACAGTCCTAGAAAATACCTTAAGCAAGGCCTGTCTATGGCTTTCACGCTTCCTTTCTTCCTCCTTCCTTGCTGCAATAGATGCCATACGTCTTTCTTCTTCCTGGATGAGAAAAGAAAAACAGCCTCAAAAAAGGAGGAATTAATCAGGTTCTAAAAATATTTAGATGCAAATACTCAAGATAAAGCCATTTAAAAACAGCATTTGTAAAGTTCTTTGAAAAAAGTATAAAGCATATGGGCAGTATGACACCAACAAATGTTTAAATATTAACAGTGCATTGTATCTTTGCAGTAGTTTTTGCAATTAGTAGGACTTGTTGTAAGAAAAGACACAGAGTGAATGAGCTGAATTCTATTTATTCTTGAATCATAATCCAAGATGGTTTTTTATCATTATACACTGTTTCCAGGGGCTTACTTTTCCCAATCAGCAACAGAACAGCAATCAGTACAGAAGAAAACAATATTTTCTAAGTTAACTATTCTACGTTATCATTTTTTCTGATCAATATTATTATTCAAGAAGAAGTTTCAAGAAGAAAGCCACTGATTCCTAAATAATGAAAGTCACGTAAACCAAGATGCTTAATTTTCCTGGCACAGCAATTTAATACTGCAATACACCCATATTAGGACGAATGCTCCCTGTTTATAGAAGTCTAAACACTCTCACAGCAAAGTATTTTTAGAATATGTATTTTCCAAGTAACAAAAGAAATGTTCACTATGAAGTAAAAAGTGTAGAGTCTTTCCAACACAAATATTTGGGAAGCATACTTATTTTGATTTACTTCACATGCCATTTGGGTGTTTCTACTGAAGTATCTTCCCAGAACATACAGAAAGTATTTTGATTTCCCCCAAAATAGACAGCCCTTGTCCCAACCTTTTCGCTTTCCAAAAAGTTGTGTGTTAAGAAAATTAATAAACAAAAATGAACAGAAAACATCATCAACCATGAAGACATATGGATATGTCAAAACTTCTACATAAACACAACATGCTATGTTTAAAGCACTGTAAGAGCCCCTAAGCACATGGCTGAATGCTTCCTGGAAGATAAAATAAAACAGGAACTGCATGCTTAGCATCGTAAGAAACATTTGTAACAAAAAAACTTCCAAAGTATAAGAAGTTAGGCCCACACAGAGGACTGACTCCTACCTGTGTACAGCCCCCTGAAACCCACTGACACACCACGGCTTTCGACATCAGTCTGCAAGGTGATTAAACTACAAACTTCCAATTGCTCCTCCATGACTTTAACCTACTGTACATACATTAAACAAGAGGAATACCTTAATGCAGACTAAGGCATGAGGCTTTGGATTCAGTAAACTTCTCTAGCCCAACTATATGCAGGAATTTCCCTGGAACACTAATTGGAAAGGTTAACTTATTTTTTTGGTACTTTTCTTATTTGTTTGTTTTTGGTTTGTTTTGTTCTGAAAGCAACTTCCGGCCTTTCGAGGGTGAAGTTTTGCTGGCTGCTTCTCCTGCCACTGGGCTTTTCAGTTCCTGAACAGGGTGTTAACCAAGTGGCTGGTGTCAGAGAATTACAGAACAATCCAGGTTAGTAGAGACCTCAGGAGGTCACTGGTCGATGTTAAAAGGAGGATCAACAACAAATAAATAACTAAAACCACATACAGATATAGGCCTTCAAGATCCCAGTACAACAAAATACCACAGAATGAAACCCAGTACCCGAACAGGAGAGTTCAGAGTGAGACTACAAAAATCATGAAATAAATCCATTGCAAGTTTATGTCACAAATACAAATGTATAATTAATAATGCAAAATAGAAATGAGCTGTTCCGCAAGGTATGACAGAAAATGTTAAGAACCAAAACCACGATCCTCATGACAGCCATTTATCTGAACTACATATCATAGTGTAATACATTTCCATTTACTTAAAAAAAAAAAAACAACCTGAAGTCTTAAAATAAAATATAAATGCTAGCAAAATACATTAATGACACCTTTCCATAGAAAGCGGGCTAGAGCTGTTCTGGATTTTTTTAGTTTTCTAATTAAAACTCTTTGACCTTGAATTCATGTTTTTTAAACTTGGCTTCTTAAATAAACAAGCTTTTTACAATTTCAGTGTCTTATTCTTATCTAATGACTTTTCAACACATTGAACACATAAAGTAACTTAAACTATGTTTAGAAGTCTCAAATTAAGGGGTCTTGATCCCTAGAAGTTTGGTTATTTTAAATTGGTATATAGAAAGAAGAGAAATGTAAACTAGTTTTCCCACCAAGGGAGAAGCAGCAGAAACCATCCATTCTATTCGGCAGAACACAGCTGGCCAGTCCTCATAGACTCCACTCGAAACTAACCGAGGTATTGCTGTGTTTCACACTAGGGAAGTAAGAATTAAATAACAAAATGACACTAATCTATAGGAAATTAGCCCTTATTATCTTTCCTCTGTTCAAAACAACTTTTCCCCCCGCCCCCAGCTTTAATGCAAACATCGCAAAGTTCCCTAATTCAGTTTTCTCTCAGCTTCCACGAATCTCTATTCTTACCCTATCTTCTATCCCAAAGCCTTCCCCTAACGCAGTCCAAATGACACTGTGATCCATCCATGAGGGCCTACTGCCCTCATTTGAGTCAGGTCAGTATACAAGGAATAAACCAATGCAAACTACATTCTATCAAGAGTCTTCTATTAAACTGAATATGACTTTTTTCTTGATCAAGAGTTCACCCTATTTACAGACACTTAAAATATAGTTTCTTTTACAAAATAAATTAGTTCAGCCTAAAAAGAAAACATATCCTATTTCTACACAGTATTCATAAAGGCAGAATGGTAGAGAAAACATCTGAATAAAGATCAAGGGCCAAATCTACTTTTAACAGAAATCAAATCCACATACGTTTCTTGACTAATCTTACACAACACATACAATCAGTCTTGAAAACATAACCCCACCCAAAACCCACAAACGCCTCAACCTACAAAGTCATAAAACAAACCCATTAATAACCTTGTCACAATTCATTTTTACTATCACCCGTTCTTCTCTTTTAGCTGCAGTTCTTTTTAATTTTTTTCCATCTCCCTTTTCCTTTGTTCCCCCTCATTATTCTATTGTCCATAACTATTTAATTTTTAAACCAAACTTTGCTGGACAAGGTGGGATGCTTTTCCAGAAGGCCAAAGTGTCAGAGCAAAACCAAAGTACTTGAATATTCTCTTGTGTATTGAAATTTCCTCCATTTATCAGTTCTCTGCTTCCCATCTAAAAACTAAATGGCTAAGAAGCCACCTTCACAAAAAAGAAAAAAAAGAAAAGGTGGGGGGTACGCTTCCTAAAGGATCAGAAGCGTCACTTTCTGCAATGCGCTTTCGAGGTTCATCCTCAGTGCGAACAGGAGCCCGAGGCCCACGGAAGCCCCCAGCACCCCAAGGCCCGCGGGGGTCTCGGGCGGGCCGAGCGCTCCCTCTGCTGAGCGGCCGCGGACCCGCAGCGGCAGCCGCGAGCGGCCCGACCCGCCGGGCGGCCCCGGCCGCCGCCCCGGGAACGGCTCCCGGACAGCCGCGGGTTTCCTCCGGAACTCCAGCGAGGCCTCTTCCAACAAACGATACCAGCGGGGTGACGGGAGGAACGTGCTAACTGAGCACACAACAAACGCAGTATTGCATTTCTATTACTGAAATAATTGTACTAGAGATTACAAACAGCTCTAGCACACTTGATATAAATTACTGTAGGTAACGAAGAAAATTGAGAACATGAAGATTCACCTGGAATACACATTTAAGCTTTCAAGGCATAGAGACTCGACACAGTACACTTTAAATACACAAAATTCTGCTCCCACTTGCAGAAGGCAGACTGCTCTTTGTTGTATACAACACAGAGGCTGATCTTACACAAGAATGAAGCAGGAATGTAACGATGGTTCTAGTAGAAATACAGCTAAGGAAATAACAATCACAAAAATTTTGATGAATTGTTAAGTCATATTTGACAACAAGCTATATACTGATATTTTACTTTTGGTATTACTTTAGTATATTTTTGCAGGATCTGATTTCAGAGGATTATAATCCACAATAATGACTCTAGAAGTTCCTGAGGTATCTTATTTTCAAACAGAAGGAAAAAAAATATGGATCCTTCCCTAAAAAAACAGAACACTTTGTGGTGGTGATGGAATAAATAGCAACTTTTATTAGCAGTAGAAACTACTCCCTGAGCAGCAGAGTCTAAGCAAAGAATCAAATCCAAACACAGCTCTCTTACTTTAAGCATCCAAAATCTATAAAACCTCAATGAAAAAAAAGCAAAGTTTCACTGTTAGAAATATGTGGCTTGTCTTTCAATTTGGGAACCACAGCACATTTTTTAAAAAAGATATATACATACTAGATAGTATAGATTCACACACATAAATATACACTTAGGAAAATCAGTTGAGAAAGTGTATTTAAAGTGATAGATAGCAAGTGTTCCTAGTTAAATAATTTCTCAGTAAGGAATATGTACACATTTCATTCATATTTTAGTATTTTGTTACATGTCTGCAGACAATATCTGCTTACTGTTACTACAGACTGGAGGGAAAAAAGCTAAATTGCAAGCACCACTGGATAGGTCCACTTTTCCAAGTTTAAACTACGAAATGCATTCAAAAAGCTTCAATGCCCAGAAAAACAACCATTATGGTATGTTAACCAAACGATGTGAATTACTACATACCACCCTGCGCCTGCTCTGACTGTAACACACACCAAATGCACAGAAGGGTATTGAGTGAGCCATAAATCGAGCCCCATTAGCCGACCTTTGCCGTGAGGTAAAGGTGTAACTGTTGCAGAAGTTACTGATGGTTAACACGGGTGGCATGCAGGAGTCTGTCCAACCACTACAATTCAGTCTCCTCCCCACTCTTTAAGCCTCCAGACTGACCTATCAAAGTTTCAGAAAGTCAGAGATTTCCATTGAGCTGATGTTTTAGATACATAATACAAAATGGATGGGTTTTTCAGCTGAAAATCATCTTCTAGTGGGGATGATAAGTGTTCACAGCCTGGCAGTGAAACTCCTTACAGATGAGCAGCCTCCACTGATTTCACCACCTCAGTGGTTTAAGAGCTTAAATCTTACATTGAAGAATGACTCAGGAATGAGATGGCCTAAGAAAACACCAACTTTCTCACAGGTCAGGGTTTAAAAGTTGCCATAATACGATGCAATCCCTTGAACAAAGACAAATCTGTCCCACTTGGGAAATACTAGAACAACTACAAATGCAAAGAAGTTCTGTTCCAAGTGCTGAGTATTGGGTTTGCATGTCAGCTATATGTTCTGAATAGCTCCCCTAGGACAGAAGCAGCTACCACCGGACTTCCACTCCAAGGTTCCCGTTCTCCACAGAATGCTACAGAAAAGGCCTGGCACCAAAGAGAGTAAGCCTTCTTGAAAACCAATATGAATAAAGATTCCAAGCCTCTTATAAACTTCTGAAAATATCCTTCAGATTTTATTCTTTCATGAAATAATTCTCTTGTTGCAGTGAAGCCAGCAAGTAAAAAAAAGCTAAAAAGCAGAAGTAAGTATTGTGTAAAGCTCAGTTCTTGAGCAGAAGAGCTCCTGAACAGGTTAGTGAAGATTCTTAGTCAGAAAAAACCAACATCCCAGTCCAACTCCCAGTTCTCTCCAAGACATTGTAACACTTAAGTTCAAAATGGACTAGACACTCTTCAGACAAAGACCCTACAAATGTAAATGCAGTTTAGGTATACTAATCAAGCTGGAAAAAAAAGCACATACCAAATACTGTACTTCCATTCCCCCAACAAGTTATATTTACCCTTACAGCTGATGCACATTGTATTACTGGGCAAAACAGCTGGATTTGGCATTGCCAACTCTCTAATTTTATCACAAATCTCATGGTACTTGTTATTTTTCTTAAAATCCCAGCTTCTTAAGCCATATTATTATCTGGGCAACAGAGTTTTTATGGGAGAAAACATATAGCACCCTCTACATGTAGAAAATGTTACAAAAATTCAAGGCTTAAAAACCAGAAAGAAAATAAAAAGAACGCAAACCACATTCTTTTTACAAGTAGATTTATGAGCAGCACAACTGATGAAGCCTGGTTTTCTATGGCCTTTTGTCTTGCGGTTGATCCTCTGGTGTTTAACAAGGTGCAAACCCAGATGAAGTCTTTCCCACAGCTATGCATTTCCAACAGCTTCTTCTCTGTACAGATCCCAGAGAGTCTAAAAAGGACTTGGAGCTCTTTCTACAGTTTTTTTCGTTCACTGAGAGTTCTATCAGGATCCGTCTCAAGAAGGAGAGGAAGAGGGAGACAGAGACCATTTCTTTATATGACTCGAGTTTCTGAAATACTGACAAAACAGCCTTTTAAAGCAAAGCAATAGAATCATAGAATCATTTCAGTTGGAAGAGACCCTCAGGATCATCGAGTCCAACCATAACCTAACCTAACTCAAGCACTAAACCACGTCCCTAAGAACCTTCTCTAAATGCTTTTTAAACCCCTCCTGTTCCAATGACTGACAACCCTTAACAAGTGTTCCATTAAGTCAGTATAAATTCACACAAAAAACCCCAACAGCCCATTGAATACCTGCAAAACCCCAAGTATTTAGTATTTTTGATGCTGGGAGTAAAACTCTCATGTTCCAAAGCACTTTATTTTCAAAAGTAATGTTTTCATATGACATGTCATATTTTACATAATTAATTGGCTCTATTTTATATTCATGGTGGATTTGCTACAGGACATCAGGGTAGATAGTAAAACAACAGGTACAATTCATAAAGCAGCACAGCCTTTGTACAAAGCAAATGAACATTTAAAATAAAATATATGTATCAGCACCTGGTCAAAAATTATAACAATGCAACACTATTGGTGGTAAAGCAGATTTGTTATCTTGCTGTTGGATGGATTTTTCTTGCAAAGGAGGTCATGCTTACACATCACGTTTGAGGAGAAGCAGAAGAACTAGCATTAAGAGACAAAACAGTTGGCTTAATGGTAAGGCCTCCAGTGCTTGCCCTTCAACCTCTGCCTTCTCCGTAAAAGGCCTTATGCTGTATTGTCAGTAAGTCTGTAGGAGACTTAGTTGCCTGCAAGGCCTCTCTTCCTTATCAAGGCTACTTGAACTTGAGCAGCAGAACCAGAAATGAATGGGGAGAGTAGGTTAGGTAAGGAAGGGAGAAATACAGACACAGAAACTGTGTGATCACCAAGTTCCCTTCAGGAGACAGACTAAAGAAACCAACAACACTTTTAAATGAAAGAAGATACCAATAACACCAATTTTAGGGTAAAAAAATATTCCTTTTTAAGAAATACGCTGTTCCTTTTCAGCTATATGGCAAACCAGTAACAACTGTGTTTAGAAAGCCCTAATCAAAAGCTTTGCAGATTCTCTCATGTCACATGCCAGTTGATCACACAGTATCTACTAACGAAGAATTTAAGCATTTAAAAATAAACATGTCAAATGAAGTAAAAAAAAGCATAATCTTACATAAGAGTGAAAAAAAAAAAAAAGGTTAAAGTTTTCAATATTGTAATGTCTATACCCCATTCAATTCCATTCTAGATTAAGAAAAAATGGTGGTATTTTAAATATACATACATACATAGAAAACCCTACATTTTACTGCTGAATTTAAAGATCTAGTAAGTTTGAAAACAGAAATTTCTTACTGTGATTCTCTTCATATCTAGCTGTCGGAGCTGCATCATATGGTGGAGAACAGTGTGTTTGTACCATGTCTCCTGAGCTATTGGATTGCCATCAAGGGTGATATCTGACAAAGATGAGGAATCAGCAAGGCACAGAATATCCTCAAAACTGTAACCAAAAAAGTTTAAAGTTTTAATGTCATAAAGTAGGAATAATTTTGAGATGGAGAATTTTATTTCTTAAGGGTAGAACATCAATGTTTCACTGTACTGAAAAAGCCCCACCCATCAACATTGTGTATGATAAATGAAATGTAAAGTCTTCTGAAATACCAAGAGCCGCTGCTGTCTAACTTTTTAATCTCTTCACATACAGATGAAAAGAGATACAGAATAAGGAGATTATTAACTACAGGAGCATACTTTCACCTGAAGAAACCTAGAATAAGATACATATCAAGTCATATTAAAAAAAAAAAAATAAATACAAGGTGTATTTGCCATAAAAGCCAGCATGAAAACCACAGAAAATACAAGAAAAAAAGCCAACCACAAATACCACAGAATGACCCTGGGTGTTTGCAACATCATTCAATATTGGAAAAAAAACAATTACAAAAGCATCATATCTTCAGAACAGATATGTCTATTGTTCCAAGTTCAGTTTACAACCACTAACAAGTTGGCTTTTTAGACAACATCTGATTTTGGTTTCTTGACAAAAATAACTGGCCTGTGTAAAATGTAGATATGTACAGCCTATACAATGTTCCTTTCATTGAAGACAGAATGTGGAAAGAAAGCAGTTGACTCAAATAGTATTTTTAAAACAGCAGAGAACTATTTAACTAGATTTCAAAAAAGCAGAACAGTTATAGAAACAAACATGACTCCCCAACACCTTTTAAGAAATTGATTACAGTGTATAAACATAGAACTGTGCTCCCATCCTTAAGCACTTTGGCCTTCAAAAGTTGTCTATGTTATGAAGTCAAGCATGAAACAATTTGACTTGGTACTTTTGAGAATGGAGTTAAAAAACCCCTGAAAATTACAAAGCAATCAATGATGATCACACTAAAATATAATCAGAGGATCACTTTATTAGATCAACAACTACTTAATGCCATTCTGAAATAGAAGACCATTTCTGAAGCGGAAAATATTTTTTTAATATCTGACAATCTTACTGATTGCATGAAGTCATTATAGTTCTCACTCTCGATGGCAGCAAAAGTCTCCCTCCACTAATACTTGGAAGGATACCAAGCCTTAAGCATGCCCTGAATGGAGGGATCAGAAATCACATGCTGTATAGATGTTCATAGTAAAGACTGTCATTCAGTGAAGTGGCAACTGCCTTTATCATTGGTATCACTCAACTTTCCAAAAAGCATACAATAACCTGCTGAGGACTAACATTCAGCTGCCAAGGGCTTCAGGTCTACCAGAACATCAGACTATAAAGTGACATGCCCCTGAAATATTCTAGGTATTAGCTAAAACAATTTCTGCAACAACAACAAGAAATAAAACATAAAAATAATATTGCCAACTAGCAATCAGTCTCAGCCTGCCAAAGAAAGCAACACGAGCTAGCAGCAGCGAAGAAATTACCTAATAAAAGTATCAAAAAAAACCCCAACGCTATTAGTACAGCATGTGAGTAACTTCTACATGATATACCAAATGGGTGCAGCACAACACCACCACAGTGAAGTGGAAGGTTCTAGTACCTTTCTGCTTAGTACATTAAAACAATGCCAGAAGTGATGGAAAATGAACAGTGTACAGATTCCAAGGCAGTGAAGGGGCTTCGCATATCTGAAGAACTGGGTGGTTTATACATGTGGTTAAGATGACAAGTTCGATCATCATTTTCTGCTTCTTTTTGAGATCCAGTTTCCTTTCCATAAAACAGCTTGTGTAACCACACTTTTGGAAGACCAGGCTGACATGTTACTTAAAACACACACTCAATATGTCCTGAACAGAAAAGACAGCCTTCCCAAATGACAGAGAAGTTAGTAAAGCAAACTCGTAAATATGTTAGAATAAGAAAAGATAACTGAATTTCCATTGGGCTAGAATAGATTTTGCTTGACAAATACAACAATTTTTTGGGCTTCAAAATTAGTTTCAGATAATGTAAAAGCATTAATTTTCTGAAAACACTTCCCACTACACATTTAACTAAAAAGTACTTCTGCCATTACATATGATTCACAATTTTTTAATAAAACAAACCTCTTCAAGAAATGACAGAAGTTGAAAGTTTGCTAGTGCTTTCAAGACCTTCTACTGATACATACTGCTGTGCTTTGAACTTCTCAGTCCTTCAGCATACCAGAACATTCATTCCGGAGCTCTAACAGACATACTTGCTCTACGCCACTTTTAGCTGCCCTATTAGCAGCTCAATGATAGAGTAAAACAGTAGTGCAAAATAGCTGTATGTTCACATCTCTGAATTTCTAAAGCTCTGTTTTTCATATGTGTATACAACGTAGAAAATACACTATACTTGCCACACTGGCATCCCAATCCTAAGCCAAGCAAAGCTTTCATGTAATACACTTACCCAACAGGCTGCACACCTTACAGCCAAGCTCTGCTTCCCAGCACACAGACTGCTGCCCGCCCCACGTGGGGAGCACCCCGCACAAATCAGAGGCCACGTCTCAGTGCTGTCTCTGGCCTCTGGTCACCACAAAGGAGTCTTTAACCTGCCCATGAAATACAAAGCAGCCGCGGATGATGCTGTGTCAGACTGCCTCAGTCAATCTTGAGTGGAACATCTGCTGCTCTTTCCAAGCAACCTCCTGCAGGAGTCCCACCGAACTACAGCAACCACCTCTCCTTCCCTGTCCTACTTTCTTCCTAGATAAATTAATCTTTGCTAAAACGGTAGCTTCAGCAACACCAAAACAATTTGTGACTTTGGGCTAAATTACCAAAAAGTGTTTTCTGGAAATCTTTTCAGAATAGTAAGTTTTACATCTTGTGAGCATTCTCGGAGTCCCTGCATCCAGTGCTCCCCTTTGCCAGAGGGGATGCAAACCCACTTCTCCCACCTCACACGAGAACGTGTCAATTATTAAGCAGCGGAGTATTCTGGAGTGGTGTAAGCTCATCCTCCACCCATGACACACATTCATATCCACACATTTAGCAGGCAAGAACAGGTCACAGGAAGAAAGTTGTTCTTTCTCTGTAATTTGCATCAACGAAGTTTTTAAAGTATGTTCCCTAAAGGGAAAAAGCTCTGGAGAAGGAAGGCAACATACTCGCTGCAGTCTGGCAGAACACCCAAAAAGGAACTGTATGTTCAAAAAGCATTCAAAGAAGAAAACTTGGGTTTTCCCAGGTTTCTAAACACTGAACTACTGATGAAAACAGATGTTACCACGGTCAGCCTTTCATTCCACTTGCACTGCTTTTGTTCAACTATTTGAAAACATATTCATAAATTTTCATTCTGCTGAGAAAAAAACATTATTGTTTTTATTAGGCTAAGAACACTGCTCTTCTCAGGTTTCCAATCCAGTAACCAAATGAAGGAAGAACAAACGATTATATGTCCTTGAGCTGGCATCCAACTTTTTTCACATGGCTAGACAACACGCTTTACTAAACGAAGCAGCCACTGTAGTGCTGACCTGGACAGCAGCGCACCAGTGGAAATATGTATCTGGTTTCCGAGATTAAAAAATGGTCTTCCCTGGTTTCACATTTTAAAATATGAGCAATGTCCTTCTTCTTGAATCTCAGTGGCGTATCTTCCACTTAAATCCACTGTAATCTCTTTCTAGTACCACATGACAAACTCAAACCAGGATTTCTTCCCCTTCTTTATGACTAGTTCTAGAGACATCGATTACCTTCAGCCATCAGGTATGAACGCCTTCAGCTTGTAACTGCTAAATTTTTGGGGGCTGAAGGCAGAAGTAGGACTTCTTTCGTTTCACATCAGCATCAACTTTTACAGCGTTCAGTTTTAGCTTATATTAATCTTGCCAATACACCCTTTTTTACTAAAAGCTCTGCAGAGAAGCAGCAGCATTCTGAGGCCTCCCCTGAAGCATGAGGGAAACAGAATGTCAGTGATTAAATCCACCATAGATTCTCATGCCTTAAATAGTGACCATTTTTAAAAGGCACTTCCAAATCTTTTACTGAAATATTAATTCATACATGTCAGTATTTATCAATTTAAGACTCAAGGATTTTTGCTGACATACAAAAATAGGAAGCAGCAAAAACTTCCATGGGAGTACTGCCCCAAAAATGCTACTTTTTTTTTTTAAATGATCACTAATAAAATATTTTAATGAACCTGTAACATAAGTATGCCCGGGTTTTGACACTATACTTTGCTGTTTGTTTCCACTTGCAGGTTTTCTCTATGCAACCACAGATAAATGAATTCAAATATCTGTGTATCAACTTGATTGTCTAACAGGTTAGTTGTATAGAAACAGCTGCTTCTAGGAAAAGTAATTTTTTAAATTACCATATGGCACACAGTAAAACCAGCAATTCACTGGTATTATGGTTGCATGTAACTTTTTCAGTCAGTTCAAAAAGTATCAAGTCAAGTATCAGAACAGAGATGGTCAATAGTATACTTTTATATTTAATCACTTTCCTGTTAGACATATCTACTACATAAATCAAAATCAGAAATTAATATTTTTTTCCCTTCAAAAAGGTTATTATTTCAAAAACCCAAGCTAAATATGATCATAGAAATGTTTAATTTGTTGTTGTTTTTTTTTTTTAATGTCTAGTAAATAAAGAGTTAAACTGATCCATCCACCTACCTACCCACAGAAGTATACAAATTTTACAGAAGAGCTATGCCTTTCATTTGACATTAAAATTTTAATTTTATACCTATTCCAACTACAAATTAAAAACAATTTATATATTCACACGAGTGTTCTAAGTATTTCTAGCTTACATGAAAACTAAGACTAGCTCTATCAATAGTTCAACTGAAGCCAAATGAATAAACAACAATCATGATAAAGCACCAAGAAGCAAGCTACTGATAACACAGTTTGAGAAATGCACCTTAAAAACCTCACAGAAAAACGGAAACATTTTTCCTTCTTTCATTATTGTAAAAATAACATGAATTTGCATAAAACAATGTGAGAGAGGAGTCAGAGGGCTACACAAAATATATAGACACCGAGTATATAAAAACAAAAAAGACAGAAATTGGACTGACTGCAGTGATGCTCCCTGACGGCAAGGGAGCCAGCTACTGCAGTCCCCTCAGTGCGCTCACCAAGCCAAGAAATCGTTTAGAAAAACAGAAACAAAAACCACGGTTCAATTATGAAAATTATTCAAGAGAGGCAAAATGCTAACTTAATCTCTAGGAGATTAATTAAGGGAAGAACATATTAAAGATTCCTGCAGTTCATCTCTGATTTTTTTAAAATGCTTAATACCTGTGAGCTCTACTGCATTGTTACTTTAAGAACCTAATGAACACAGACAAGTAGGTTGGAGCTGTCTGCAAAAACCATAATGCAGGTCAACTTAAAATATTCAAGTACCTATTACAATGAAAGCTCATACTAAGTATAACATTTTATAGAGAAAGCAGATGCCACAAGAACTGCACAGTACTTCCAGTAATTAGAACATGAAGCATCTTTCCCCTATCCCACATTAAATTCTTTGATTCTAAGCAGAGAAGGCTGGTTGTGATTAAAGGATAAAATAAAAAAGACATACCAAATTGAAGATAATGCAGGCACAATTTTTTTTCTCTTTAATATTGGCACTAGTATAAATGCAGACTCCAAAAAATGCATGAATATGAAAAAGCACAGAACACAAACAATTCTATTTATAACAAAAAGCACTTAGTTACTTGAAACTATAAAAGCGCTGCTTTGAAAGTTGAGCTGTTCTGCTTCTGCCATCTGGTTTTAAAGGGAAATAACCCTAAATATACCTTTCAGACTTTATTAATATATGGACAAGTAAAATACAAGCACTAAATAATCTAATAATCGTAAGCAGAAGCTGACTCAGTAGTTGGTGTAATTCCATAACTACAGTGATTTTATGTTAAATATAATATGTACCTTGTGTAATGTTGCTTTAACAGACATGTAGTTTAATAGTAAAACATATTTACAAAATATTTTAAAAATTTGATCATTGTAAACAAAGTGATAACTTCAAATATATAAGTTTCTTGGTAGGATATTAATAGTACAACTACATTCAAATGCAAAGGTCTTCAAGAATTTTTTATACTTAAAGAAAATACTCAGTGGCTTGATTATGCTAATATGTCAAAAAATCTGCATTCATAGTGTTCGAAGTAGAATTGTCATTTTAATTAAATACAGCTCCAATAGGATACTTCAAATTACTGATAGGAAGCAAACTGTTATTTCCCTTACCTAGATATATTGTTGAAGCTGAGGAAGAGATGCTGGAGACAGGGTAAAGTATCCACATCTTTCTAGAAGGAAAAATAGAGGCATAAATTCAGTAGCTGAAAGTAGCTTTTGAACCTCTGTACTTTGCCTGATGAAATACTGCCATTTCTATATGCTATAACCTTGCTGCAACATTGATTTCTGTTGAACGTGCAGCTCCATTTCTCCCTAGTGCAGACCGCAAGGGAGTGTTTCAGTGCAGATACCTATTCTGCAGAACGAGCTGCATCACTTGCAAAGCAAATGCTGCTAAAGAAAAGAGGATAAGGCTGCTGCTGGTTTCTGAACAGGCTTTTAGGAAATAAGCCAAGGTGCTGTCTCAGCATTTACACTGTAGGATAAACACACTGTTAAATTAAGAAAAAGAAAGTTCATACTATGATCTTGCTGAAATAAGGTTTTTGAAGTGCAATACATCAGTGCAATTCGCACTACCAAACAGCCATGACTCTCCTGCCAGAGAATGATCTGAAGGACTGTGTCACCTTTTCAATTAAAATTTATCAGAAGGAATGAGTTTCCAGAATGAGTAATTGTAAATTTAATATATGCCACTAAAGACCTTTGGAGAAAATCTTTAAATTGCAAATAGCTCAAAAATTAGTAAAATGAAATACATCAAGTAAGATCATATTGCAGCAGATTCTGAACAGCAATACAAAAGTACTGCAGCTTTTATTTTTTCAGGGTGTTTATCCTCAAAAAAGTTAAAACAAGTTTAAGTAAAGAAATACATGTACATTGTTGCACACAGAAAAAAAGACACCTATCATCAAAATAAGAAAAATACTTTAGTTATCAGACAGTATGACATGTCCAAGACGTGACTTCATATGATTTAAGAGCTCTTCTCTAGAGGAAGGAGAGTTAGTATCGTACTCATTAAAGTCACCATCCACTTAGAAACAAACAAACAAACAAAACCCCACACATACAAAACACCAATCTACTAGAATGTATGTAACCATGGTTAAAAAATAAAAAAAGTACCTCTGAGCAGAACATCATCTTCTGAAACACTGTCTCTGGCCAGGAATACTAAAACATACAACTGAGATATAGGACAGAGTCCAAGCCTGTAACTCACTAATTTAAATTTCCTGCTGACTCTCCATTTGTGGCAACAGGAAGCAGCAAAAAAGTACGAGCTACACCTGAGAGGAGCGAAAAGGCAGCAGAATTCTAGGTAAGATAACTGATGTAGGGGGAAAGTACAGTAACAGAATCAGCAATGAGCAGAAATTTCTTATTTTTGAAGTGTAAAAACAATTCATATACGGCAAGTAGCAGAAATTCAAGAAAGGAAAGGCTCAGCAGCAATAGGAGACCAAGAACTAAAGGAATTATAAGGCCAGAAAAATATAGCTCTTTAAGTAGACTTTCTGTATTATTTTAAAAAGCATTTGTTCAAATGACCTACTTGCCACGCCTGAGCTACAGCTCATACATTGCAAAGTAAAAAGCTTTGATTTTTAGAACATAAAGACTTACAATGCTAGGTTGAAGTGTCAATTGGAAAATTCTGGTTTTAAGATCAATACCTATTTTCTCTACATTTGCCTCAGAAATATTCATATGGAGATGAAATTTAAGATGGGTCTGACTGCTTAGCTGAACTACAGAAATTAAGCTAGGGTTTGTTAACAGCAAACCAAGTTGTATTGAAGAAAAGCCTCTAAATATGTATGCTAGAACCACAAAGCTGCTGCAGAATCTTTTTCCTCCCAGAGAGCTGTCAAGATTTGAATCACTACCGGAGATCACATTTAAACCAAATAACACCAAAAATACATTGATTTTTGTTTCACCTTTATGTTATAAGAATAAGTATGGTGGCAGAACAAGATAAGCAACTCGAGACGGGAAAACGCAAGATTTCACGAATCTGAAATGCTGATATGGTCTTAAAAAGTTACAGTAACAGTGCATTTTGTTAAAAGCAGAGGAAAAAAAGGGAGAAAAAGACAAGAGTTTTGTTCCTTACTATAGCAGAGACTTGATTATGACGAAGGTTGAGCTCTGTGAGCGAATCCAGTCCGTTAAGGTTTTCTACAATGGTTAGTAGGTTTCTGGCAAGGTTTAACACTCTCAGTTCACTCAAATGACTGATGTTTTCTATTTTAGTAATCTGTGAAAGAGGTATAGTTATAAACATGCATACTGTGTTTTATATAGATACATGTAGCAGATACATTTCTTTAAAAAAGTATACATGTACAATCAACTTAATACAGCAGTGTGTTTCCTGTGTATTTTTCTAAACCACGGTAATCATGTCAGAAATTGCTGAAAACAAGGTACAGTCTGCTAGAGATTAAGTACTAGTATTCACTAATATCTTTCTAGTAATACTGCAGTAAAATCAGACAGCACTTCCTTCCGTATCAGAAATGAGGTTATTTCAGCCATGCTGTCCTGTAGCTGCAAACTCAAAGACACCATAAACCTCAGGTAACACTGATGATATCATGGTATGCCAAAATGGGGAAATTCTGTGTGTAGTTGATCCTTAATTTGCCTGCAAAGGTGCTCAAACGCACTTCCAAACATTCTGGTACCTACACTAGAAGAATATGCAGCATTGTTATCCCTCTACCATCACAGAACTCTGCACCAACTTCCCCTCATGCCCCTTAAAAAGGCAGCAGCAGCATTCCCAGCTCTATCTACAGGAGCTCCATAGACAAGACTCCCCAGCAGGTGATGAGGACAGGAACACGCTGTGAGCCAGGGGCAAGGAGCAGCCACTGCCCTCTGGAGAAGAAAGCAATTGTTCTGAAATGGGAACTTGCAAGGAAGTTTTACAAGCAGGTGATTGCTGGAATCGGAAAGACATGCTGGAAAGTTAGAAAAGAAAGCAGCAGCATCCTCAGTTTCGATACACAGTGCATTTGCTTCACAGTCCCCAGCACTTCCTCAGCAACTCATGCCTTCCTGTGATTAGAAAATGGAGGGATCAAATAAAGTGACTAAACTACAGTAAACAGGCAGCTGCCCAAGGCTTCTTTTTATACTTAATGCCCTATTTTTAAAGATCCAGGAGATCCAACCAAAAATAAAATACGTATCTATATAAAAGGGTAATAATAGCTATTGCCCCTTAATATTATTTTTTACTTCTAGAAACGCAACTGTGTTTTACAAAGGCATTAATCATTACTCTGCTGACACAACCTGGGTTCATTTTCTGCTGTTTGTATTTCTCAGAGTGACCCACTCAAGGATTTCTCATAGCGGTCTGCGATCTGTCAGATATTCTCACCCTAATAGAACTGTCTTTACTACAAAACAAATGATGTGCCCTCATCTTCTATTAACTAAGAAATGGCAACTTCAAAACGCAAAAAGGCCAGTCAAAACAGCTGCTATGTACATTAAAATAAAGAATAAAAAAGCTGCAAAATAGATTACTGTTCCAATACCTATATAAATACGAACCACAGAGGATGACTTTATAAAACTAAAAAGACAAATCAACAAGTTTGAAGACAACTCAGCTATTTCTCAATAAATAAATTGCCAAAATACCCTATAAAGCAACTTGCGATCAACCTTTAGTCTCAAGCAGCAACAGAATTGACAAATAGAAGCAATCAGTGCAAACTGCACAGAAATGCTCTCATGACTAAGAGATTCAATGCATAATTTCATCAAATGTGTAGAATTCACAAACACCAAAACCACAGGAATGCTCCTACCCTAAACTCAAATACAGAGTGCCATTCAAGGAGTACTGTAGTAGAATGTTGATTCAGTGCCCTACAGCTCAATGAACTGCCACATTCATCCAATAAAGAGGTTTTTCATAGCTTTACAGGTGACATTTTTGCAATAAAGAATCGTCACTTTACTAGTATCCTCAAAATAATTCTCCTTATCTACTACTGTTTTCTTCTATTTCCCCTACCACTAAATAGGAAAAGACAGTGAATTTAATCAAAAGTAACCTTTTCTTTTTTTTGTTTTTAAAAAAAAGGCATTCCCATTCTCCACTGTCAAGCAACTCTATAATAAAGAACACACACACAGAGAAATCAGTAAGATGTCAAACCTGTCAGAACAGGAGTCCAGAAAATCCACACACTGGTCTTACATAGTCACACTAACTGTATGTTGTTTTAAACAGCTCATTTATGGAACATTTTGTATCACACGTGTTTTAAATTTATTTTACTAAAGAATACTATACCCAGTTTGCCCTTAAGACTCCATGCTGCTTCTGACACACCCATTAAACAAGAATCTCCATCTTCTATGCACTAGAAACAGCAATGACTGCTTAGTCTCAAATTGGGGAAACTGAATAGACATCGAGTGACCCAAGTCCATTCAGAAGTATGAAAGAATCAAGAGCTTGGACCCATTCTGCTTTTTCCTGTATAAATTTAACTCTTCCACAGCTGTGTAAGGGATCTTGTTTTGTAAGATCACCAATAGTAGAGACAATACAACAGTCAACGGGACTTTAAATTCTTCTATGTCTTACAAGACTGTATTAGTTTAAGTACACCACAACTATTTACACTGTATTACTATTCTGTAGGTGTGAGTGCTACTATACTCAATTGACTCAGCATTTTAATCACTGTAACTTTCCAGAAGTACAATGCTGAAAGTACAAGAGACTTGATACCAAGATTCAAAATAAAATCATACTACCTTTTACTAATTTACTAATTTTTGTGACCTTGAGAGTTGCAAAATTTGCTACCAGTTGCCTTTCAAAAAGCAATGGTTTGGTAAAAGACACAGGAAATGCATTCTGTCTACACAAGAAACATAAATAATAAAGTTATTGCACTGTACCTGATTTCCATGAAGATCTAAAACATCAAGATTTTTTAGGTTCTCCAGATTTGAGATCTTCTTTATTCTGAAATATTTCAATTATGACACAGATTATTTTTCACATTAGACAAAAACTTCCATTTTCTGGCTAATAAAAAACTTAGTCATTTTTTCCTACCTACCAAGAGTAACAGAAGAACACATTTCTGAACCATGTGAAAAAAAAAAAAAGAATGAATGAGCATGTCTTAGACTATCACCTCCCTTTCTGACTGTCAGCAACACAATAGCAACAGTATGTACATGGCTCTTCTAGGAAGATGAAAAGGGAAGGAATACTTGCACAATACTTGCACAAAGTCAACAATCCACCTACCCAGCAGCTAGTTCCAAATGAGTTTAAAGACAGACTACAGTGACACATGCTTTTGAGAGTTTCTTAAAAAAGAAACCTTTATTTTGTTTTCTTCCCACTTTGTCTTCCAGTGAACTAATGCATTAAAAAAACCCTGAAAGCCACTGTACCTTTCTAGACAATAAAGATCTCTAGATCTGGCAGTATTTCTTCTCCCTCTGTACAACTTCATAGTCTTAAAGGTTTTCTATCCTGTCCTATTTTCTCAGATTCCAAATCTAGGTTACAATATAGTCAGTATAATTACCTACTGGTTGATGATATTAAACATCACTTTTATCATGCATTTGCTTTGAGAATAATCAAAGATCACATATAGACCAAGCTGAAAACAAGTTGCTAGCAACTGTGTCTGACTTGTAATCATTTATGTCTAGTTCTAACTACTTCCAAACCATACTTCTACATATCCAAACCATACAGCACTCAATGTAGTTACAATTTGGAAAATAATTCCTTAAAGCACCTTAAAATTATAATTCCTATGCCCCAATATTTTGCTATAAACAAAATAAATTTCTACAGGTGAGATTTTTGATATAAAAGCTATAAGCTCTAGTAATATACTGCACTACTGAAAGTTATCAGTTTTCAAAACAGGCTGAACTAAGAGATAAATTCATTGTGATCTGCACATAACTGAATTTTGTTTACCAGTTGTTCCTTTACCAAATATAAAGAAAATAAGGACCCTGAACAAAATCAGAACACAACCCTTAGGTGTGTGAGCAACTCCACAGACACTCCTATTCAATTATTAGAATTAAAGGCTATAGGATTTGGAACTGTATTTTTAGAAAGTAATACAACTAGCAAGTTGCATCTCCCAATAGAATAGAATCAATAAGTAAGCAATACAATCCATGATTCGTCTGCCTGATTTTTTACCAGCTATCAGGCAGAAACACTTTTTACAGGTTATAAAGAATTAATGAATACTTTACACAATGCAAAAAGACACGAATTTCAGAACATGTATTCAACAGCCAATCAGAACAGAAGATTACATGGAAACATGTAAAATACTTCAGAACTGCTGTCAAAATCTACATAAGAAAAGAAGTTGCTGAAGAATACAATGAGGAAAAATGGTGGCACTTCCTCAGTGGGATCGCTAGCACTTAACTAGTGCTAGGGACGAGCTCACTGGCCTCATAGCCAAAATCACAATCTGAAAAACTCTGTAATAGACACAATGATAGATCACAGTCGTTATGCCATGAAGAAGTAGGGTGCTTCAAGTTAATTATTTTTACCTGTTCTTTCCCAACAAAAGGACTCTTAGGGATCTCAGAGTTGAAAGCCCACTTATTTCCTCTATCTGATTATCATATAAATCTAAGAAAACAAGATGCTGCAGATTAGAAATATTTTGGATCTGGGTTATAAAGTTATGTTGGAAATTCAAAAGCCGAAGATTATCTTCCCCATCAATAATGGGGCACACTGTCAGCTTTTGCCTGGAAGAAAAAAAAAAATACACATGTCAGTAACAGATTGGTAATCCACAAAACCTAGGAAAGTATATGATCTTGACTAAGATAATTAGGTTTGCTAATTAAACTCTGTAAATAAGGCAGTAATGCCTTACTACAAAAAAAAAAAAAAACAAAACCAAAAACAAATCCGCGAAAACATAGCAGAAATGTTTCCAAAATTCTCTGAAAGCCTGGCCTCTTAATCAGAGATCTGCTTGTTACATGAAAACTATATGGAAGTTTCGTATTGCGACTATATTAGAATTTCAACAGACACAGTCTGCCAATTTTCTCATCAAATACCACATAACCAACCTGTTTGGACTAGAATTCAAAGTGTTCTGTGTCTATGCAACTTTTCTTTGGTTACAGAACTTAACATTTGAAATATAAATACATTAAATAATAGGTGTTAATGTGAGAAGTAAAAGATACAGGAAATGATGCTGAAAATTGCTATTCTTATTTTAGGATTATTCTAGAAGGAGTCCTACTGACCTGACAAAGCTTTCTGGACTACATAAACCTTACCCCTGGAAAAAAAACAAACACCCACCAAACAAACAACCAGCACCACAAAACCACAACAAACAAAAACCATAAACAAACCACAAAAAACCCCACACAATTAAGTGTATTTCAAATAATTTTTTGTGTGTCCTGGTTAAGACCAACCCCCCCCCCCAAATCAAACAAAACACTCTACAGTTAATGCATCAGATGAGAACTAATGATGACATAGCCTCTGACTCTATAGATTACTTGTGTGACCTTGCTTTTGACTCTTAAGCTAGTTCCTTAGCTTACAAGGAAAAGGTCTAACTGCCTCAGGTGGCTGCTGTATGGATACATTCATCACAAGGACACTCACACAGAATTTCTCTATGGGACACGGTTCTCTCAAAAATACACACATAAAAACCAGCAAAACAAAACCCTCAACTCACACCATTGACCACAAGCATTACTGGGTTACTCATCACTTAAGATTATCAGGCACAAGAGTGGCAAGCTATGGTGTGTGTGCTCCATCACCTTCTCACCTTTCCAGGCTAAGTCTATCAGAGTTCAGTATTTTTTCTTCAGCAGTACGTTGCAATACAGGAAATATTATCGATGAACTGCTCCCAAAATTTGTGTTATCTATCAGAAAATCATACGTAGAATATATGAACTACTTCTTTGTAAAATCATTTCATTAACTACAGATAATAAAAGCAGAATTCCCTTTCTTATTAAAAGTAAAGAGTTACACAGTACATCAAAATGCTTTTTGCCTTCATTCAGTACTTCTCATTATCAGTTTTCTTTCCTGACATTTTCTGTTTACAGCTACATCCATCGAAGTACATCTATTTGTCTCGTTTCTCGGAGTTTTTTGTATCAACAATTTGTTGTAAGCAGATATTTTGTAGATGCTTTTGTTTTGATTACAATTACCATTGATATTTTAAAGTAAGGTTATATAATTGTTTCACAATTTCAGTACCTGATCTTAAAGAAGATACTACCTAACTCAGCACGAATTCAATAACACAGATCAAGCAGATGTTCACTGAACTAGAAACTAAAGCGCAACAATATTGAAACCATCCTGCTGAGCCACAAACAAAGGCAAAGTCTTTTAAACGTAAGTGAATGCAATACCTAGTAATCACTGGTATTATATTTCACTCCATCATCAACAAGAAGCAGGCAGCCCTTTAAAACATATTTACAAAGATATCTATCTTTCCCCAGTATAAGACAGAAGAGGCAGGATGACCAAAAATACCTAATACCTGCAAATTAAATCAACAAATGTGTTCGTGAGCTTTGGCTGATTTGGAAAATGACCCACTGAAAAATATTGGTCAAAACCAGATCATCACGCATGCATACTACCAGAACAATATAGTCTCAACTTCTACATATTTACCCCCCCCCCCCCTTTTTTTTCCCTTTCTTCCTTCCTTCAAATAAAGCGAATATGTTAACAGGAAGAACATTAAATCTTGAACCAACAAATATAATTTCTTTACTACTATAAAGAGTGAATTCATTGTTGTCTAAAATATGCCATTGGAAGAGATACCTATATAAGTAAAACAATCTGTTCAATTTAGAACCTCTTCAGTGCTACTCTCTAACATTTTATCACCAGCTCCTCTAACAAACCAGTATAATAACCAACATTGTCTATAGATCCTTCATAGTGGAAAAAAAAAAACAAAACCCAAACAGTGAAGAAAAAACAATACAATCAGGACCAAAAGTAATCAATTAACATTGTTGCAAAAGTCTTAAATTAGTTGTGTCTCAGGGTTTTAAGTCAATAAACATGAGACCAGAGACTTAAAAATCAGTCTGAAACATGATGACAGCACAGTGACCTTTTTCGTTTGATGTTATTCTCTTAAAGACAGGTGAAAGATCCCTATTACTGCCCTTTTGCTAGAGAAAGGTTTATAAAAAGCCTATATTTAATTGTCTGCATTTTGTTTTGGAAATATTTCTACTGGTTTCCTGACAAGGATCTATTGACGTCTCAATACCCAAAGGGAACAGCAGGTAACACTTGCTATTCAGTCATGTGTTCTCACAGCCAGAAGCAGCGCATCATAAAGGTCACAACTTTTCAATAAGATATGTAGCTAAAAAAGAAAAAACCTACTAACAAGAGCAGTTTTCACTGTTACCTGAAGCATGCAAACTAATACTGTGGCTGCTTTGTTGGGATCTAGATTTTGTAGGTGTGTGAATAGAAGACTCGCCAAATCCTGATAAAGAACCTGTATTCTGCTTCAACTCCAAACCAGAAAGTTCTGTCAGGCTGGATGGTACTGGAAGATATATCTGTTTATTATGCACCAAAGGACTTAATACTCTTTGGTCTCCTGTGTGGGGACAAAACCAAACCACAGATTTAAATTTACTCCACAATAAGTTGCATAATGTCCCTAAAAATCAACCCATTCTGAACAGCTGTTGGTCTTTATTCTTTTGGCAAAATGAATAAAGAATTGCCATATTAATTAAAGTGATCTGCCGCCCAAACCAATCACTGTTTCTATACGACAGACAAGCAGCAGCAGTGTGCCAAGAAGCTCTTCCCAGGTTTCACTACAGTTAGCAGTGATACCACCAAATATCTTGCTTTTCAAAGTCAAAAGCACTAAAGGAAAAATACCTCTTCCTAACACGGTTCCACATTAGAAACTAAAATTATCTAAATACATTAAAATGTTAAAACATACAATAAAAATGTTACAGCAGAGAATTGTGTGGCTTCCGGGGGAATGTATAGTATGGCATTCGATAGATTGGGACTTTGTAGGTAGAAGAAAGGATGCTCTTCCATGGACAGAATGAGGGTCAAAAAGTAATGAAAAAAGCTGTAACTCTTACATATTGTAACCATAATACAGTCTTTCTTTGCTGCTCAGTTAATAAAAAGAGATACAAAAGACAAGCAAACCAAACCCTATTGAACATCACCTTGCTTTCCTGAATAGTTTTTTTCCAGATCATGCTGCAGAAGTCTATTGTGGAAAGATGACTGTTCTTTATTTATTCTGAATTCAAACTGTAACACAATATTTAAGACAAATGTTAAAGTTTTCAAATGCAAATAATGCCTTTACACAGACAAACAACACCTTGGTAACAACCACGGCTCTCAGGAAACTCTGCAAATGCTTTAAAAAAATAAAGTAATTGCCCCAATAAAAAAAAGGAGCATTCATTCTATTAAGATCCTAAGACGGAAAAGTTTCAGTGTTGGAAACTAAAATTAAAATACGGAAGTTACCAGCATATTCATATGCAGTTGACTAAATAAAGAAAAAACAAAACCAAAACTACACCACACACCCTATAAGGAGTACTGCAATTACAGGAGGAAGAGACGTACAGATGGAAGCACAATAAATCATATATATATTGTATATATATACATAGGTAATAAAGGTAATAATTACTGGTTTGCTTTTCTCTGTTATTGCTGACGTCTGGATAACCAGCTGAAGACCACAATTATTAACCTGCAAGATTGAAGAAAAAGAAATGGAATATTACATTTTTTAAAAGTGCATATCAACACAAAAAGTTGAATGTAACTTTTTTTTAACAATAAAGGGATTTTCACCTGCAAAATCTGCAAAGAAAGAAACTATTTTGCAGAACTATCATGAAGAGCACATCACAGCACCAAGTAACACTAAATAACTTGTAGCTTAACAACCCACTGTTTAGATTTTAAAAGACAATGAAAGTGTGACTTTCATGAGGATGTCATCCTCATTAGGAAGAGAACAAGTTCGTGCATTTAAATGTGGTAATTTTTTTTTTTTTTAAGGCAAAATGTGCTGCTCTTTTAATTGGACTTTCATGACAAACTGTAGCATCCACCTACTAAATAATCACAACGTTTAACGGAAACATTTAGCCAAATGGCTCATATATCCACTTCCCAGCAAATGACAGGAGGCATGAAAACACGGTAAGAGAAGGTTCCTCACGCCAGTTCGGCACAGGGAAGACAGAGCTCCCTCACCCGCGCTTCCCTCGCTGCCTCCAGGCGCGGGGCAGCCCCAGGGGCTCCGCCAGACGCCAAGCACCGGCCCGCGCCCTCAGCCCCAGCGCGGCCGCCCACACGCAGCCCCACAGAAGGACGGCACCGCCACCCCGCCCGGACCCGCCCGTCTGAGGGGCGGCGGGGCCCGGCGGGGCTCCGCCCACCACCGGTCCTCTGCCCGCGTACCACACAGCGGTGGGTGAGGAGAAGAGGCGGCAGTACGTACCGGGCCGGGCGCGGCCCGAGGGCCCCTGCCGGGCCGGCACTTGCTGGGCAGCATCCCCACAGCGCTTCACCCCGGCGCCGGCCGCCGCCCCTGTCGGAAATCGCTCCGCCGTTACCACGGCAACCGCCGCTTCCGGCCCGCTCCCGGCGAGCCGCCCTCGCGCGCCGCCTGCCGGCTGAGGGCGCGGCGGGAGGGGCTGAGGTGATGTCGGCCGTGCGCCGTCCCTCGGTACCCGCTGCGGGAGCGACGCTTCACACCTGCTGCCCGGCGAGGCCGCCTCAGGTAGGGGACCGCGGGACAGGGCTCGGGGACGCGCGGGAAGGGGCCTCGCAAGTGTGTGGCTGCCCGCCCGCCCCCCTCCCAGGGGCTGTCAGGGCTGTGCCCCCTCAGCCCGGGGTCAGGGCTCTGACACCTCACACCTGCAGCCCCAGGCACCTCCGGGAGCCCAGAGGCCCCACAGATGGGCCATGGGTGCTTCCAAACACACACAGCGAGAACTCGGTGGCTGGAAAAGCAGCGTCGTGGCTGTGTGTGTGCGGAAGGGCTGGGAATTGCCTCACCATGTCTTCTGCGTCCATATCCCAGGTTTGGCTTTGGGTATTGTCATTCTAGTTAACGTTTCTTGAAAGACTGACAGAAAAATAACATAATTATGGCTTACTTTGTGAGAAATATAAAATATGAGGGTGGGTTTTTATAATGTAGACAATACTCCGTCAACAATGAATGTGCCCTAAGAAATCTGTGAAAGTTTTACAAAGTTGTGGTTCATGGGTTTATAATCCTGAATATCAGAAGCTCAACTGAGATATGGGTCCCCCTCTAAGGGACTTGTCTATGTTATTCATTTAGTTTTCAGTTCTCCCATGGCTACAAATACTGCTTAATCTCTGGTAGTAGTTAAACATTACAGAAAATTGCTATATTAAAAAAAAAACCAAAACAAAGCAAAGCATTAGCCTGGTAATTTCAATGGAGATCCAATCAACAGAGTGTTCGAAATGACATCAGTCTTCATCTACATGAATCCTCTCAACGTTATTAACATCTTTATAGCAGACTAGATGATAATGATAGTAGGACTCTTCAAAGAAATGAGCTAAACAAGGCTAAAGGCCAATTCTGTGCAGTAACCACGGGTAAAGCAGAAAAACACATCTAATGCCCTTCTCTGTAAATCAAGTTCATGTAACCTGGACAGGAGTCATCAGCTAAACTGCAGTGTGTCTCTCAAACATCATTTAGGTCAGCTGTATCACGAACCAGCTCTTTGCTCAGACTGGTCCTGACCTTGTTCCTACCCAGGGAGACAAACAACTCCCATAAGCTGAAATACAAAATCAGACGCACAATCCCTGTACGTACGCTCTCCTAGAACGTGTTTTGTGTTTGCGTTTCTGCTCCCACTGGAACCAATAGCAAAGTGCTGCCCTGTGCAAGACCTATTACAAAATGCTGTTCCATCAGCAGATAACTAGCGATTTGATTACTGATGCACGTAAGTATATTTCATAAACAAAATATTTCATTGCTCAAAGCACGTTAAAAAATAAGCCAAACCCACTGAGACGGAGCAGCAGTTCCGTTACATGTTCACGCCAGCAAATCTGATTCATGAGGTCTGTTTGTCACAGTGATTAGAACTGGCTCCCGAGTGCAGTCTCACTTCTGCCAATCCAAATTTTTAAGAAAATATTGAAGCAATACAGTGGAGTATGATTCACATGTATTGTGCAGACAAAAACAAGGATGCCACAAATGAGGCAGTGACTTAAAGAACCAACCTGCATTTAGAATTTAGGTTCAGATAATATTGAAAGATAGATCTTCCCTGACTGAAGGATGAATATTTACATGGTAAATTGAAATGGTTTAGATTCTAATCCCGAAAAAAAATCAATGTTAATTTCACTTTAATAGCTGACACAGTCCACTGAAATATAGTGCAATAGTCTTTAAGTTCAAAATAAATCAATGCATAAGTGTTTCAGAAAAGGGGCCTCTATATTTTAATACGTTCTTATGGGGGAATGGTTTTTATTCTGTTTAAGTACTATGCGCAATTACAGAGTGTTCTACAAAAATAACATATATCCAATCATGTCCTTGTTCACTCGGTTTTCTTATTTCCAAATCCCACCCTCATCATTTAAAATCAGACTTACCCTAGCATAACCTTTTCGAATTTCTTAAAACGCAACGCCTCAAGGCTGTACGGGGAGATGAGCTGGGACGTTGCTCGGCGGTGGGGAGCCAGTCGATATCTGTTGAAATAGAAGCAGTCCCAATTCAGTCGCCAAGAAGGAAGAAATTTAGACGGGCCGCGGACCCCGCGCTGGGGAGGGACAGTGCCCGCCGCTCTGGGGCCCGGCCCGCCCGGGGGAGTGGGGCGGGGAGCGCCGCCCAAGCGCCGCCGCAGCGGGAGGGCAGCGGAGGGGAGGGGACGCGGCTGCGGCAGCCGGGGCATC
>VWYH01008204.1:963816-981856 GCA_013399365.1 Pampusana beccarii
AGGTGGCCCCGGCGGGAGGTGGCCCCGGCGGGAGGTGGCCCCGGGCCGCGCCCGCCGCTCCCCGTGGGCCTGGCTGTGCGGGGCAAGGAGCGGGGCCGCCGCGGACACGCACGGAACGGTGCGGCCGCGGCTGATGCAACGCCGGCGGGAAGGGGTGGGAGACGCGGGAAACCCTCCAACGGGGGCAGCTGCCGGGCGGGGAGCCGGGCGGGCCCAGGCTGGCTGCAGCAGCCCCGCCGCAGGTGCGGAACGGGACGTGGCATCCCCACAGCGGGAAGCGCCGGGCTGTGGTACCCCCGACACCTCCAGTTCATTGCCTTTTACAGAAAGGCCTTTAGCCTTGGTTGGTGTTGTGCGCCCCCCCACCCCGCTCCTACATCCCCCTTTGGTGTTTATTGCATAGAACCGAAGAGATTTTCTTTAGTAGAATTAAGAAATGGACAAGCAGACCTGTCCTGTGTTGACCAGACGTGAAATCAAAACCCGTTTAAATGCAGAAGAAACTACCACTTCACAATCTACTCTACACTTTAGTGTTTGATAATGTCAATAGTGTTGTCTGTATTTAATTATAAGTCGCAGGAATTACTACTGATGCCTGAAATTGCTTTGATGCTTACCAGAATCTCTGACTTGTAAAAGGAACATCCAGGATTTTTTTTGTGCCAGAAAACTGCAGACACACAGGTCACTAGTTGTAGTTCATCTTGCGTTTTGTACTAAAGCTAAAGGTGCAGTAATAAACTTAGTCACACAAAGATTAGTTAGGTACAGCAGCATGAAATTCAGTATTCTGTTTGAAGATCAATTGTTTCTAATCAATTATTGAGTTTAATATCCTAGCACTTACTCGGAATGAACTGTGATGCATCATTTTAAATTACAGAGTGGTAGCTGGGGAGGGGGAACTTTCTGTGTCTGCCAAGGTTGTCAACTAGGCACTACAGAGAGGAGGTGAGCATAGCTAGACACAAGTGAAATGTTTAAACTGAGTCTACTTAGTCTTCCACAATCATATGAGTGTTGTATTATTATAAATCAAATGAGTACAGCAGCCTACATTGTTGCTTTCCAATTAGTGATTTCTTAAATCCAGAATATTTTTTGCATTTGTTTCCTTTGACAATGTTACTTGTGTAAGAGTTTCTAGACCTGGCCTAGACTTGAAAAAAAAATGGTTATTTTTTCAAGCTTTGTAACACATAATAACTAACTCTTACGTGCTGCTTACTTAAACCACTACAGTAGGTGCTACCTTCAGAAATGTTTGCTGACAGTGCTGATGTATATTCAGGTCTTGTGGAGGTTGCCTGTTTGTAAATGGCCTCTTCTTGATCCAACGAAGGCCAGTGCTATTGCCATGGAGAGAACTATAAAGGCTCTGCATCAAAAGTAGGTGAAGTTCAGACATGTTTATGCCATTTACATGTAACCTTAGCTAAGGATTTACTTTTGGGAACGCAACATCCAATAGGAAGTTATTTACCCAGATATTTGGAAAATTGTCAGTGATGGTTTAAAACTGCTGGCAATGAGCCATTTCACTCTCCAGCTAAGCTAGGAGACAATTTAGATTTTTTTCCTCAATTGCTATATTTTGTAGTTTAAGAAGGAAAACCACTTCCTCATGGTCAAGACACCACAGTTTTTTGGGAGATCTCTGAGTATTTGTGACATTCAGTCCTCAGCCATTTACCTGCCAGGTGCTTCAGAAAGATTTTCAGACTGTTTATAACAAACAGGTGGTTCTCCTGTGCATAAAGTAAAGCTATTCTTGCTCAGCTTAAGCTTACTGTGGATGTAGATAAATACAGGAAGAATTTGAGCTTGAAAGGTGAATGTTTTTATGATGTTGTCAGTCTAAAATACAATATCTCACAATATCTATTGCAATTAAATGATTGCTGCAGCCACACGTACCATTAGTAGGCACCCAGTGTTGTATCCACTAGTTTTTGTTAACAGACTTACACTGCTGTTGAGTGATCGTACTGTTGGAGCATCAGCCCAATGCTGTATTGTCACACAGTATTTATTAAGACAATATCGTATTCTTTTTGAGACCCAATAGAGACTTGTCAAAAGGTTAGACTACATCCAGACAATGTAATATATTGTTTCTGAGTTTGATATTTAAAACCCCAAATCTATTCTCTATGCAGGTGTTTAGTTTCTTGTGTGACTAATAGCCAGATGAGTCACCATGTTAAAAGGTTGTTTTTCAGTCTATCCTAACTGTTTTGAGAAGCATATCCATCGCAAAGCTCTGAATACAGACATAAGTAAATTAAAGTTGTGAATAACTAGTAGGCCAGTTACAGCAAAAGTAAGGCTGGTACTGACCTTTGCAAACATACAGTTCATTTTAATTTTTTTCCCAAGCATGATGCTCCATTCTATTTCCATCTGAACCTTCCAAATACCTGCAAATATCTGTACTAAAAAATCCTCTTAAAAAAAACTATAAGCCGCATCCTGATTTGAAGGTAAGTTGTTTGGTTTTTTTTAGCAGAGTGTGGATATGTAAAAATGCTGAAGTGGTTTATGTTTCTTGTGCCCACACCAGTTCTGAATCAGTAGTGAATGAAAAATCAGAAGTAGTGGGGTAAAGGAATATCATGAATGAAAAATAAACAGCCTTGTTTTTTCTTCTTCTGAAACCAGCACCAACAGCTGGTCATTAAATGTTTTTCACTATCTTAATCATAACTTCGTATATCATCCTCTACTTCTGGCATTGTCAAATAACTCAAATTCTTTTTCTCGCTCTCTCGTGCCATGCCTTTGAACTGTACCTGATTAAATGGCTAGGGAGATTTTAACAAGGAGACTTCCAGGATTCTGTGAATATCCATGTATATCTGGTATGTTTCCCTATCATCAGAAGAAGTATAATAAGTAAATAAATCATTAGCTTCAAAAAACCAGGTCCCAAAGAACTACCATAACTAGTCACACCTGGGAGCACATTCCCTGCACAGAGCCCGTTGATCTGAACAGCACCTTCAGCTATACAGCAGCACCTGCCAAGGGCAGCGTGCTGGTCAGTGTTACCGTCACCGGCTCAGGGACAAAGCTGTCACAGGTCAAGGGCAGTCAGTAGCTGCAGCCTCCCTCGAGATTGCCCTCGGAGGACGCCGTTGTGGTGCCTGTTCCCTTGTTAAATGATTTCACAAGCTCTGGAAAAGCCATTCAAGGCAATTTTGGGAAAATGTGTGGCTCCTCCTTTTTTTTTTTGCTGAGGTTTTAACAGGAACTTTCGTGATAGTCCCACAGCAAAACTAGACTGCTAACAGCTTTAAAAAATAGCTCTGTCTTAAGACAGACTTATGCATTATAGTTCTTACAGCTACATCTATGGCTGCAGTCTGTGGGTGAACTGTTTGCCTCAGTGCTAGGTAACAAATGGGCATTTGTGTTGCAGAAACGAACATGTTGCTCTGACTGTATGTGGCCAGATGTTTATCTCAAATCCATGTTTGCAATTTTTTTTGGGGGATAGGAGACTCAGTACCGCTCCATTTTGCACAGGTACGTAGACAACATGATGGGAGGGGCAGAGATGAAATGAGAATGACTCCTTAGCTACCTGCGTATGTGTGCATATACAGCTGTTCCTGATGTGTGTGAGCTGCTACTGCACCAATGTCCTTTGTCTGAAACATACAAACACTTTAAGACCCTTGGTAAACTGGTAGTTAAGTTACTCTGTCACTCTGGAAGTGATCTGTAAAAGGTGAAGTAGTCCTGTCCCTTTCTTACTCCCCGGATACTGGCTCCTGCACTCATGCAGTGATGAGGCTTGAGAAGTCATGATTGCATCAAGTCAGAATATTCTTTCACTGGTATGTGACACTACTCATGAAGCACATAAATGCCAAGCCTATGTTTAATAGCGTCATACTGAAAAGTAAAACACTGACACTGGCAGAACTTTGTAGAGCACCAAGTGGCTGTGCCTCTGCATTCCATGTTTTGGTGTAAGATTTGAGCTAGCAAAGAGCTTTCAAGATACCAGCGTCTATGTCTCATTGTTCTACACTGAGATCAGCTTTTGGAACAAGCTCAGGAACTTGACTCCTTATGCTGACTGGAAAGCTTCATCATTTGAGCTGGCCTCCTGCCTCAGATGGATAGGGCGATACCTGTTCAGTGCCTACGTATAAAGTAAGTTGGAATCAGCATTATGGCTATGCCTTTTCATTTTGAAAGACTATTTGAATCAATAAATAAAATATTAAGATCTGCTACTAAAACGATTTAACTGTTTTCCAGTGGTGGGGAAAATGATGATGACTCTGACCAGAACTGGAAACCACCAGAAAATGACCTGATCCAGAAGTTAATAGCACAAATTGAATATTACTTCTCAGATGAGAACCTTGAGAAAGATGCCTTCCTTCTAAAGCATGTGAGAAGAAATAAGATGGGCTATGTCAGTGTTAAACTCCTCACTTCTTTTAAGAAGGTAAGCTGTCTTTTTAAGACTTTAAGACCTGTGTAAACCTGATGAATCTCGAAATATTAGGACAGATTAGATGAAAATAACTTATTTTATAGAGGCAGCTTTACAGTCTTCCTCTTTATCTGCCTCTCTCAGGGGTTGATTCAGTCTTGATGTGATGGTTAGGTTTGTTCTGATCCAGAACTTCAATTGCTGCACTCGTCATGACTGGCTAGGGAAATCATAGGCTTTTAAGCAACTACACTTTTAAATTATCATTCTGGGAGAGAGCAGGGTATAGTAAATGAGACACTGGATAAAATGCATTTCTAGATCAGCTACTCATGAGTAGCTAAATATTCTTGGTAAAGTTACTTTCTTGTCTCTGAGGAGAGATGGTGAATCTGACCTTTGCACATGTATGGAGATCCAAAAACTAAGGGTAGTAGAAAGTATCTGGTAACTGAAGTCACTTAAAGATGAGGTGGGGTTTATTCTTCTTTCTTCTTACATTAGTAATTCCTATGTAAATATGTGTATGTAAATGATTTCTAAAACTATGTTAGAAACATTTTGTCAAGATTTTAAATCTGACTGTTTTGCAGAGCTAGAAGTTAAGGCACTCCCAGTTTCCTCAGACCACTTTAAAGAGATTATGTTGTTAACAGATAAACTCTTAAAAACACTCCTTGGAAGTGGAGAAGTTTGGGGGTTTTTTAACTGAGATTTTTGAGGGAGGAAAAATCAGTTCGATAAAATGAAGTCCTGAACTTGCCAAAACTACTTGTTTGGCAAATTTAACAAAATAAAACCTACAGAACATGCATTTCAGTCATGGTTCAGACCTAGATAAGGAGTGACAAACATCACTTGAGCAGGCTTTAATATAAAGTAATGATTTTCAGTTTGGGATTTAGTGTCAGTCCCTATTTTCAGTAGATTCAACAGGACAGGAGCTCACTGATGCACTATAGCAGAAAAAACTGTTTACTTTTTCATTCAAGTCTGCTACATGAAACATAAATCCAAGTTTCTGTTTGTAGACTGGAGCCTGTACCTGCCTTTCTGTAATTAGTTTGAGTAGATTTGGTCAGTTGTGCTGCTTAACCTGTGTCTGTCTTCAAGGTGAAACACCTTACCCGTGACTGGAGAACCACAGCCTATGCACTGAAGTACTCCAACACTCTTGAGCTCAATGATGATAACAGGAAGGTTAGAAGAAATACTCCAGTTCCAGTGTTTCCAAGTGAAAACCTCCCTACCAGGATGTTACTGGTGTATGATATCCACATGATTTCTGAGCTGCAGGCTCATAGCAAACAAGAAAATGGATGCACACAAGAAAGGATAATGGAGCATCTCCTCAAAACCTTTGTAACTTTTGGTGTAATTTCATCAGTTCGTATTCTCAAGCCTGGTAGGGATCTACCACCTGATATCAGGAGGGTCAGCAGTCGCTACACCCAACTGGGAACTCAGGAATGTGCAATTGTAGAATTTGAAGAAGTGGATGCTGCTGTGCGTGCTCATGACTTCATGTGTGCTGAAAAGAAAGAAACCGGCATGAAAGTTGTCTTAATAGGCGTGAAACCTCCAAAGAAAAAAGTTCCCAAAGACAAGAGCTGTGATCAAGATACCAGCAAGACTCTTAAGAAGGCTAGATCCCTTAATAAGAGAGTTGAGGAGCTTCAGTTTGTTGGTGATGAATCTTCAGCAAATAGCTCTTCTGACCCAGAGAGTAATCCTGCATCACCACTGTCAGGGCGCAAAAGTACTGCAACAAATACTACAAGTAATTTGAGCCCTGTCATTCATCCAAACAACCATTTGAGTCCTAATGTGTCACCCAGATCAAGTCCTTGGAACAGTCCATCTTCACTGAGAAAAGTAACCAAAAAGTCTCCACTGGCTGAAGACAGCAAGCTGAACCCAAGCACTAGCCCTGAAATTCCAAGGAAATGTACAGATAATTCCTCAGATAGCAGTATCACTCCTTCTGGTAGCCCCTGGGTACAGAGAAGAAAAGCTCAAACTGTAACAGGAGAGAGGAGTCCCACCAGTAGCCCCATGTTAGCTCGGAAAATTCAGACTGCAGATGGGCTACCCGTAGGGGTGCTGCGGCTGCCTAGGGGGCCGGATGGCACTAAAGGATTCCACAATGGATGTCAAAGAAGGAAGGCTCTGAAGAATTAATAAATCGTTCTTTAAAAACAATTTCACAAGTCAGTCAACTGCTTTTGTTCAAGCCTGGTGAAAAATCATCACTTGAGTGACTGAGTTAAATCAGTATTTAATTTTTAAAATATTTTATATTCATATGGAGACTTAATCATTTGTGTACTTGTATATTCACTTCACAGAATCACAGAATAGTTGAGGTTGGAAGGCACCTCTGGCAGTTGTCCAGTCCACCTCCTTTTCTCAAGCAAGGTCCGCTACAGCAGGTTGCTTAGGGTTTGGAATATCTGCAAGGACAGACTCCCCAGCCTGTCTGGGCAATGTGTCCCCATGTTCAGCCACCCACACAGTAAGAAGTTCCCTTACACTTGGATGGAATTCCCTGTGTTTCAGTTTGTGCCCCTTTTCCTGTTCCTGGGTATCACTGAGAAGAGCCAAGCTCCATGTGCTTCACTCCCTCCCATCAGGTATTTAAAAACATTGATGAGATCTTCCCCCTGGGCCTTCTCCAGTCTAAACAGCGTCAGGTCTCTAGGCCTCTTGCATGAGAGGTGGTCCAGTCTCTTAATCATCTTATACACTTACCTAATGCAATGCCCTTATCTGCATTATTATTTTTTTAATGTATTAGTTTGAAACAGGCATATAAATCATTCATGCAACTACATTATTTGCAAAGCTTTGATCCTGAAGAGCAGTGTGTAAATACTTACAGTTTAGTGGCTGTGTGATGGTAAGCTGTGGTATGTTATGAGCGTAATCATAAGGAGTAGAGGGGTTTTTGGAGACTTTCAGTGTTTGTCTCAAAAGGAACTCTTGAGAAGCTTATGCTACAGTGAGCAGTCGCTTGCTGCTTGCATACCTCACCAAAGACAATATTGTTTAGGAGGACCAAAGTGTGTGATGTGAATAAAGACTTGGAGCATTGAAGACTGTTCTGTAAGTGTTATCTTATGTAATCAGATGGAATAAACAAGAATATTAACTCAGTCTAGATCTATTTTGTTTACTTAAAAAATAAACCTCATACCATATGAAATTCTAGAAATAGGTTCTCAGAATTTCCACTACATTCAGGGGTGGGAAACCAAAAAGCTCTTCTGCCCCATTACTGATGTGGTGATGCTTCAGTCCAACTGTATGTCACAGTCATTTTTATACAATATTAGAAACTAAATGGTTCTCTCACTGTTAACTCTATTCAGCAAGCAGGTTCAGCAAGAAGCGCTTAAATTAATATTAACTACAATCCTACCTGAAGCCAAAGAAGGGACCTCTGAGGTTCTACTTATAAAAGTTATGCTCCTGAGAACTAGCCCAGCGACAGTAAAGAGGTAAGGTTTCAGCTTCTGATGCACAACTTGAGCTGTGCATCACAAAGTGCTAATCAGATAATTATGCTTCATTCCAAATCTTCTCCTCACCCTTTCCAACCTAAGTGTAACTGCAATTAGAAACCAACATACAGAAATCGCCTGGTTCTATGTATTGTTCTTTAGCCACCCAGAGATACTTCTGCGTCTTGTACTTCACACAAATGGAATCCTCCAGGTTACCTTCTGACTTCCATTACCCGCCGAGACACTATAAATACTGTTAAACGCAAAGCAGTGGGTGTTTTTAAATCAGCAGCGCATCTGCAAGTATCGAAGTGACAGAGTAAGTACACAGTGTTCAGGTGACATAGAACAGCACTGTTTCACTGTCCTTCCAGCACACTGCTCTTTCAGTAACAATCGGGGAAAGTTTTTTAATTTATAACTATGCAGTATCCATGTGTCATCATGTACCAAACTGTTTGGGGCAGTACTACAACTGAAGCAAGGCAATATTTTGAAGACACAGAATTCAATTAAATTGGAATATTGAGAACTATATGTAGCAGTCCATAATGTTAAAAATCCCTAAGACGCTGTATGTTTGCAGGAGAAGGAAGTTGGAAATAGCAGCATTTACCAGGGCTGTGCTCTTGGGATGAACACATCTACATGTCACAGTCAACATGTAAACCTTAAAAATCAAACTCACTTTTGTGTGACACTAACAGGTTGAAACTAAAAATCTCAGACACTAATTATGAGTCTTATTTTGCTTTGGAAAGTTGGACACTTCACAGCTAAAATGAATGCTGAGGATGACCCCTTAGTAAATAAACAGGAAGTTGACAGTTTTTCTTCACTAATAAACCAAATACTAGGTTACTGAAGAGTTATTAGAAGGCCATAACTTATTTTACACAAGAATGCCATCTCATGTGTGTAGGCCCACTTATTGCGAGACTAAGATACACGTAACTATAACAGTCCAGAAAGCTGCACATCCTGTCTTTAGAGGGCTTTTGAATACGAAGGAAAAAGATTACATTTACCATAGTAATTATTTCTGTAGAAAGAAAATACAGACAAGCTTGACCAAATTGCAAGTGATAATGCAACTTGATCAAACAACAAAAGATGACGTGATCAGTGAAACTATTTGGAAAGTAATTTAAAGTACTGTTGAAAAGCAGGAGGTTTTATTCTGAGTTCACATGAGAATATATAAAGCTACAATTCTACTTCACATAATTTTCCCCCATCTCCAAAAGGAGATGTTTTCTGCTTGGAAAAGGTTCTGTGGAAACCTCAGGCAGCCACACAGACATGGCAACTTCTTTGCTCTCCTCCCCCTGCCTTTTTTTTTTTTCTTCTTCTCTTTTTGTTTTTTATTGCCACTTTGGAGCCAGAACAACTACTTCATGCTGATTTTATTTAAAAAATAACAGTTTTTGTATCATTCTATTTATATTCAGTATTCCTCGTAGATCCTGAATTTTGCTTCTTTCATTAATCAATGCAAAAGCATTCTAGTATGAGATACCTTCTCTCTGGATACTTCCTACACTAGCTAGCAATACCTAGTGTTAGATACTGTTGTGTATGTATGTTCACATATATTTTGACAGTATCAAGCTATAGGTGCACAGGCACTGCGACTCGCAGTGTGCTCTCAGAGCCCATCCCGCAGCAGCTCAGACCCACCGCTCTCCTCACGGCTCAGACCCACAGCTCTCCTCACGGCTCAGACCCACACACTTGAAGTAGCTGTTTTGAAAACATGGAGGTTGAAGCTATTTTTATTGCTTTTTTACAAGAAACAAACAGCAATTCTAGAAAGCACTTTAAGGACTAGAGCATTTGCCCCGAGTAGCTCACAGTTCACTAAGGCATTAAAGATTCTTAACTTTGTCTCAATACCCTCAGTGCTGAGGGCATCAACAGGCACTGCCGCTTATGTTACACAATCCACAGCAAGCTTCAGTCACACATATACGCCAATAAAAACAGATGCAATATTTAATTCCTTTGAGACACATTTCTTTCTTGCTGAGTTTGTTTCTGTCTTCACGTTTAATCAATAGCTCGAAACTTATGTTTAAAAATAATACAAAACTCCAAATATACACACCATGCAAAGTACTTGGCCAACAGAGACATTGTAAACTCAAACAGTTGTGCCTTTATTCTCTTCTGACTCTCAAATATTTGTGCTATGATGACATATTTCAACTATTCTTAAGACATGTTGTATCAACTGGAGAGAAACTACTTGATGACACATTTGGATTTTAGTCACTGGTTGAGAGCGCTTCCCAACTAGGAACAATCACTTGCTTCTGTCCCCACTAACAAAGGATGCATTCCTGTCATCATTTTGCACAGGAGCAGATTATGGGCTGCATTTGTAAACCTGAAGTCTGAAAAAAGCCAGGGACTTAACTAAAAAATGCTGATTAACTAAGCTAACACACCCAGCTGTTTGATTAATCAAACAGAGTTGGCTTCAGCTTACACCACTGTTCCCTTAGCTTTGATTTTACCACGCTTGAAGCAAAGATATAGTCAATGGATTCATAGGAAAGATCCCACATCTGTGATCGAGTCAGATTAAATGTTTTTGCAACCAGCTCGTACTCTTGCGATAGATCTGTTGCAAAGACGCCTTTGTCATCAGTCTGGAGTTAAATTGAAAGAAAATGAAAAAGTTTAAATTAGTTCCTCTACATCATACAGGGTTTTTTTTCTACACACCACAAACCAGTTTTATCTTGCTATTTCACAATTTTAAAGATAATTCATCTAAAAGGAGCAAGTTAGGATTATTTCAGGGTTAATAAGATTGCCCATCTGCAACTCAGCGTCCTCGTGTCCCCACAGAGAGGATCGCTAACTATGTCCCGTTCTACTGAAGACTGAAGTATCTCCTCCTACTACTACTGTTTGTTTAGGCTTTTATGGGTAAACTCCTTCCTTACACGACTTCATTGGCTATCTACACTTTTCACAATTGAAAATCTCAGAAATAATCTCTAATCATTAATTATTTTTCACCTAATACAACAGAGTTCAAGATCAATAATAAATACTTTACACAATAAAGGATTGAGGCTTATTTGAATAATAAGTGCAACACTAATATATACACACACTTGGACAATGCTACAGATTATAAGGGTTAAACTGACTGTATGATAGTAAATCCTGCCAATGCCAGCAAAATACTTGGGATGTCAACATTTTAGGATCTCAATTAGCTGTCAGGAGAACTCAATACCTCTCATCCAACACAATAAATACAAGTTCAAATGCAAGCATTGGGCCAACATGTTGAACAGAAATCTGTCAGTACACAAACAGTTACAAGTTCATTGCATGCATCACTGATCATCTTACCTATACAGAAAAAACAGGTCTTGCTGTACAATAACACCAAGAGAAATACAGAACAGAACATTATGATTTCCTGCAAGGTTGGAAACTGTTAATGAGTCAGCTCTGATCCATAAAAGGAGATAGACTTCTCCAGTTTCAGACTAATTTGGCTCTTTGCCTAAATATATGGTTAAAATAAAAAAAACTTACACAAAGCACTGCAGGGTGGCCCATGTTGTACCAGTATCCAAAATGGTGTTTGTCACAGGAAGGTACAGTCTGAGTTTTGATGTTTGACGTCATGCAAAGTTCTAAGGAAAAGAACAAAGATTTGTATCAAAACAAAAGACATGGTTTTGACTCATTAATTGACTTCTTTGCTCCTGAATGAAAATTAAAATCAGCTATTGCTGTTTCTTTGATTTTCTATGGTTCAAATATTTGGTTGTATCTTCTGAGGAAAGTCTGACAATCAATTTCTTCTTAACTACTGGCTGGGTATAAAATTTAGGGAGCTTGCAAACCCTATACAGAAACACCACACGGCTTTGCACAGTAACTAGAAGTTATGGTTTAGTTTTGTTTTCATCTGCTGCCACAAATATGTCAAAAGCATTACCAGTGTACCTCTACAGGCAATTCTCTCACATACACCACCACGTTTTTCTAAGTCACCTCTGGTCAAAGACAAATCAGAGTTACAGTCAGCAGCACGAGCGGTACTGTGAAATCCAGAGATCACCAAGGCCTTTTCTTACCAATAGGTATGCGATTCTGCCGAACCAGTGGCACTAACTCTTCCGAGCCTGCTGTTGCAGAGTTGAGAAATGTTCCGTGTCCAATTCTGTCAGGAGGCAGGCCCAGGAGAATTTTGGTCTCCTCTTCTCGATTTGGAATCTAGAGAGAATGTATGTGACATTCTGTCAAGGCAGCGTAAAACAGCGCATTAAATAATTACAATGGGCCTCACGTTCTATGTTCACATATCCAAAAGTAAGTGTTAGTGAGACTAAATATCCGCATTACTACCCTGTAAGGAAAGGAGTAGTGCGTGAAGGTGACTCTCAACTTGGAATTACAAACCAAAGAAGCCATAATCCTGAACTGGTATGGAAAAACAAGACAATAACTATTTGTGGTGCTGAAGTACTTCCAGTTGGAGGCCTAAAATCAGCTTTGTATGCTTCAGTTTCAAAACTACTCTGGCAAGAGGACCTTTAATGCCTGTTTTACACAGGGATTAAAACATGGTGCATGAAGAACTTAAACTGCAAGAGGCCAACACCAACCAACCAACCAATGATACAAAAACGGAAGACCACTGAGACATTAAGAAATAAATTTTCAGAGAAACATGCAGGAATATCCTGCAAAAGCCTTCTTAATGAAATAGAAACAAGTATAAATAGGCCTGTGACATCATATATCGTGCTTAAGTTCCTGAATAAATAAAAATATTCTCAGTATTTATCGGACTTGTCAGTGTAAACTCCAGCTACCACTTCAACAGATTGTATGGAGAAGCTCAACTCTTTCTACTGATACAAGCAGAACTAATGGAACTACTCATGAAAATGTGCAAGTGTTACTATACATGACTTCTGGCGAAATACAAGAAAACAATGGATCTCTTGGAACGCGACTAATTTTCAAATTCGCACCTAACCCCCCAATAGATATAGTACAGTAAGAAATAATTTGTCAGTTCTGATTCAGAACAGGTTGTTGAAGATTTCTCCTTGTTTTCTTTTCTCTTGTCATAGTGCCCCAAACCGTTACTACTTCAGCCTGAGAAGTTCAAAACACATAGAAGTTAATTTTAGTTTCATCAAGGCTTTTATAAAATGGGAATTACAGAGAAGGATCAACTGAAGAAAACTTTTACCTCTGAAAGGTGCAATGCCAGCTTTAGACCTGCTTTTTTTGCTTCTAAGAGCGGTTCCAGAAAATCTTGACCATGTCCTGCCTTGAAGACAGAAACACATCACCATTGTACAGCTTGTTTTACAAAAATCCTCCTATTACAAGAATTAAGAAGTCTAGCAATATTGAAATGCTTAATTCAAATACAGTTACATTTAATTATTTTTCTTTTCCCATTACTCCAGTTTTGAATGCGGCAAGTCACAGAATGTTCTACTCTCTGGGCACAATCTAGACAAATTGGTCAAACGTCAATAGCTCAGATGATGCCCAACACTGATAAGCCAATTGCTTTGATTTTTATATCCTTTCTACAGCTACGACCCAGAGCCATTTCCTTGCAACTTGACAGCTATCCTCAAACATTTCCGCTTTCTTAACACGCAATAAGCATTTGGTGCATCTAAATAAAATTTAAACGTGTCAACTTGCAATATAATTTAACTTGCCTCGACCCAGTCAGTCTGACGGGGACAGTTTAGTGTCAGACACTTCCCACAAACATGCCTTTTCAGTGGCTCTTTCTTCAGTGTCATACATGAATCTATCGATTCTTTGTTAGAGTGTCTGTCCCCTGCAGCAACAGGGATGAACCTGGTATCATGATTACAAACAATCCATTCAAACTAGCCACAAACATAGGACAAAACCCTGTAAGAACAAAGTATGACTGGAACCACTTGCTGTTACAAAACCTTGTATATTTATCTTCAAAACCAGACCAAAACAAAACAAAAACTTACGGTGGGATCGCCACTGAGGTCAAGTCCTACTACGACCCCATCAGCAGAAAGCAGGAACTCTTCAGCAAGTTTAACAGTCTGCTTAGCAACTGCCGGGCCGCCTCGTCTATTTATCGCTATTAACAATCTAGGGCAGAAACGTACATATTAAGTTAAATACAAGCTGTAATATCAGGAGACCAACAAATCTGATACCAACAAAAATGGCACTTCACATCCTTCACAGCTGAGTATAGAGAGTATTTGTACAGGAAACTGTTTGAGGAAGGCAGGTACCGAAGTGCAGAGGGACACAGATGAGATGAACACAGGGTGAGAGGGCGGGCGGCGGACCCAGGGCTCAGCTGCTGCCTGCAGCCTCCCAGAGGGGCACGTGCACAATGAGACTTCCTGGGCTTCCACAACTAAATCTAGCAAGGGTTGGCACTGAGTACGAGACAGGCGAGCAGATCGCCTCCAAGCAACCACTGACACCTTCTGAAACTTTCCTGCTGTCAGGACCACCTCTCCTTTACAGCAGGTTGCTTGTACAGCTAACCAAGAAAGATCTTTGCAATACCTCCAGGCTGAGAAAAAAACAAGTCTTTAATGCAATATCCATCAAAAATACTGCTTTTCCTGAAAATGTTGCAGAGAATGGACAGTCTTAGAGCTGATAAGCTTTACTCAGTTTCATTCTCTATCAGTATAAAAGGAAGATAAAAATTCAGGTTTCCACAGGAGTTACCTGTTTCCATTCCATGTCATCTACTTTAAGCACAGTTTTCTTTCCTACCCTGATGGTTTGTAAACCTCTCTGCAAACCGTGACCGAGCATCAGACTACACAACCCTTGAAAGAGAGGTACGCCGTGTGCTTTATTTACCTGACATCTATGTCCAAGCCTTCTTCTTTACACTGCTTTATACCCTCAAGTACGGTTTCAACATACATCCTTTTGGTCATACCTACAAACACATGTACACATTTGGAATAAACATATTTGAATTAATTTTATTATGTTGCAGACGCAGCTCTCTAACCTCCTAAGTTGCATTTTGCACCTTTGATTTTAGTCCATAGTCTTTTAATCTATATAGTTCTGCTTATAAATATAGCCTTACTTTGAAGCATACATTTTAATTAAGCTTTCTCCTAAGCACCTGGAAGAAAGTAACTTAGTGTGACCAGAGAGCAGAAACAGGACTTCTGTGTTTCTATGAAACCACATCTAAAAGAAAATAAAAAATGAAGCAACAAAAATAAAATGTATCAGCTATTAAAAATAGCAACCTCAGAATAGCAAATAACCCAAATTCTTGGGTAGTAGAGTTATAATCAACACATTTTTGTCCTCAGAAATCTAATAGTAAAGTGACATGTTTTTACATGGTTAAATCTTTGCTTTTGTATTGAAAGTGTATATTTATTGACCAAACTAAATTTGTTTTTACTTGCTATTAACATGGTCTTACCTAAGTTTTATAGCACATCAGACTTATGAATTAAAGACCAGAACAGATTGTACCTGTGGACTTTTCTTCCCTAGGAGTGCTCCTCAATTCCAGGTACTTGACACCATCATCAGCAAATTCTTTAATAACATCCTTAGTTATCTGATTAAGAAACAGTGTATTCAACATCATTAAAGCAATGCTTATAATTGGGTTTATTTTCCTTTACAACTAAAAGACCTGGATATCTTTTGGCGTGAAACACTTGCAAAAATTAATGTGTTTTACAATAATAATTCTGACCTCCAATTGAAGGGATCATTGCTGATATTGTTACTTGGAAGCCAGTGCTGTTTATCCAATTGATTTTGACTGTATGTATTGCTTACTTGTTTTAAGTGAACTTTTAATTAACTTACCAATAAAATATCTTCAGTCCTAGTGGTAATCTGATAGATGATCTGAAACATCTGAAAACATCTAAAATAAAAAGTTAAAAAATTAATTGAACAGATATTAAACAGTAAGAGCAGTAAGAGAGTATTGACCAAAAAAATCTGCACTTTGTTAACATGCACTCACTACGCTCAATTCACCAGCTTGTAGCTTAAAATACACAGACCAGCTGAATGGCCATTTCTGATTTTAGATGCCAACAATGCATTTGCAGCAGTTTTCATCACCACAAAGCTTTTCTAAGCACAAAGGAAAACATGAAGTTTCCAAAAAAAGGAAACTGTACAAATCCATTTTCTCTGAAGAGCATATGCTACAAGTGAAAATTTTCAATCCTTTACAAAGGGAATCAATCAATATGAGATTTCCATTTAGTTTGCAAACATCTAAGAAGTTATTATATAGATACAGGCAGCAAAAAATCTAATGGATTGTACGGTGATTCAAACCTGAATATGCATTTTCTGCAGTCAAGGGAACGAGGCCATGCATTTCTCTGTTTTGAACTAACGAAAAGACACTTGGCGAATGTCCATCACGCACACACACGTGTATACTCACTCGTCTAAGGTTCTTTTCTTTCCTTTGTCAATCATGGTCATTCCGTTCTGGATCTGAAGGTTTGGTTTCTGGGCCATAAGTTTCTTCATAGTGGCAGAGCTGATGCAGCCGTTCAAATGCGCGTGAAGTTCCTAGAGAAAAACCCATCCTGTGGCTTGGTGTCTGGTGACAAGGATGGCTCCTGTCTGTAGTACTGCTCTTGTATCCCACCTTACTGGTTCACCCCGGTTTGAAACTAAAGTGACAGCGATCTCTGTGTTTGGCTAATAACTGGAGCCGTGCGCTCGGGGTGAGGAGGAGCGACAGCTGCCTCGGTATTACCTGTAATAAGGATTCAAGAACGCTCTCCCCATCCACTGCAAGTCAAATGTACATTGTTTGAAAATAGCAACATCTGTTTGTCCACTTGCCTTTTTCTCACAGTCTGAAGTTTTAACTCATACCAGAAATCCAACAAGATGCTACCTCTACCCATTCACAGCAATGGGGGGGACTGCTCTCCTTTGTCCAAGGCCGCTTTCTGCCCCACTTTCTCCTGACAACCTACGATCCTCAGCTCCATTCCTCGTCTCATCTTTGCTCCTTCTGATCTCTTGGCTCCTGACACATGGAGCAGGTCCCTAGTGCCCTCCCAATCCATTCAAAATGCATCTGCAAAGCATCTGTGTTGTGACCTGCCTGAATGCACCCCTTCTCACTGGGAGAAGAAAAAACAGAGAAGTATTTCTTCAGGCCTTTGATTGGAAAACATGTTGAAATTGTAACTTCTTCAAGATTTAATTTCAATTTTGTAAAGTAGTAGATTTCATATTCCCATTTTTTAAAGTATTAAGTTCACGAGCAGAGGAAAAGGGGTCAGATTCTCAGGAACTGCGAAGGTGCACAACTCCAAGTAAATGCCAGGAGCTATGGCTGCTCACCTCTTCTGGCAGGCAAGCCAGGTACCTAGTACTACAGCTACTACATTACATTTGTCAGACTCTTAAAAGTGAAAAACCTCGCTGAATTCAGTTATACATGAAAAATAAACCCTGAAAAACATCTTATTGAAAAAGAGCATGAGAATACCAGGGCGGTGTATGTGATGTGGTTTTGATGGTGCACCTGTGCGTGTACAGCACCAGCTCTGCCCGAGTACGTGCCGTTTGCTGTTTTGCAAGTTCTGAACGGCAGCACCGATAAAACCGCAGGAACACGAACCAGAAGATAGCACAGATGCATGAGGAGTAAGGCACACCCCTCGAGATGGGGGCAGAAAACAAACAAACAAAAAAGCGTTATCCGAGACAGACTTGTTGGGCTGGGCTGGGGGCCAAAGAGGCCCCAAAAGAGAAGCAGCTCATGCTCGGGTGATTTAACTGGAAGCAGGTCAGACACCAAGAGCTGCAAACGAGCTGGACAGGCCAACACCCACCGCGTTCTGCTGCGGGGTGAAGGACCCCAAGAAAAGCGCGCGTTTGCTACCGACTCGGAAAGCAGCGGCTGTCCGTCTGTCCGTCTGTCTGTCTGTCTGTCCGCAGTGCCGGGGCGCTGCCAGCCCCGCTCCCGCCCGCCGCAGCCGGGCACAGCCCCGCGCACAGCCCCGGCCGCCCCCCGGCAGCGCCCCCGCCG
>VWYH01008205.1:0-50987 GCA_013399365.1 Pampusana beccarii
CCTGGTGAAAATGAGTTTGACCCTCCTGCCTTATTCACTCCACAAGATGAAAGGACTCATTGAACAAACATATATGCAATACTGTCTTCTATCTGCATTGCTTGATTTGATGACCCACAATTTATTTAGTGTACACTGTGCAAACTCTATTATTCAAATTCCAAATTTATTAATTTCCATATTGGCATTTCTGTGACATTCTTCAGCACACTGAGTGCTCCAGGAACATGAGTTAATTTATTTTCACAGCATCTTTCTGCTTCTAATATTTGAGTGATTGAAAATACATTAATATTTCTTTTTCTGTATATTCTTTTGTGTGATTTCCAAGTATCCTAGCACAAGCTTTAAAAATCATATATCTCTTAGCAAAAAGCACTCCTGTAAAAAAGCAAAACTGCTGTTTGATTCTCTCGCAGTCTCTTTTTATGGACAGGAAAACCAAAATAGATGATGCTGTACATTGCAGGCTTATTCAATGTATTGATCTATGTGATACCACATTGTGATGTTTTACATGCCTTACGTATTTGATAACATGTTCTTAACTTACGAAATTCCAACACTTAAGGCTTTGGATTGTCAGTTTATTTGTCTATTTGTTAAAGGCTGATTCTTGTGGAAAGGGCTAAGTTAAATTTAAATACTAGCTTGGGAATAAGAATGCTACTAATTCGAGAAACTGGAGATTGACAGAGTGGCCAAGATTTATGTTCAGCAATTAAGGTAACAAAAAAGAAAAAAAACTGCTTTCAAAAAAGTGATTTTGAACATTGTTCAAAATTTTTCAGAAGCAGAGTGAGTTAGTAGGACAGTAGGAAAATCACCATGAGATTCCTCAAATGTATCTATATTTTCAGTGCCTTCCAGGTATTTGAATTCGGTCATACAACCGAAAGGATCTCTGAAAACCAAGCAACAGGGTCTTTGCTTAGGTACTGCAGTATAATTGATCAGAGTTATGAGGGAGTCACTTGTATATGTTTGATGTCCCATTATAGCTTGTACAGCATATAGAGGAAAAGTAAGTACTAATGCTCTGGTTCCCTAGCCTGGGGTCAAATCCCAGAATTAGAAATAAGGGTGCAATTTTAATGCCAATGGAAATAACTGTGAACAAAGCAACGAACAGGAGTTATTAACCTTGCCCACAGTGCCTCAGGGAATCAGAAAACTTTTACTATTTTCAAAGAGCAAAAATGTTCTTGAGAATATTCAGCCTTTCCTCCATGAAAAATTGTTCATGAAGCTCACAAAGAAGAACAGAGGAGATTATGATGACATAACTTGTAGAACAAACCAGTGAAATGAAAGCCTCTTGAGAAAGAATGTTCTTTACCATTTAGAATGACTGGTAGCTGAGAAATGCAAACTGACTATGTATCGATGGCACAGCTGCAAAGTGGTTTTGCAAAAACAAGAGAATATTTTGTGGCCTAATAATGTTCTCCAATTCTAATCCATCTATGAACATATCACTACCAATAACAGCAGCAGCAATGAAAAGGCTTCTGGCTAAAAAATATAGTTTAAAAAACATGTGGAAGTTGTGGGTTTTTTAACAATTTAATCTCAAGCATTATCTGTGTAACTAATAGGCACCTCCACCAATATCTTGATCCCCTCTATAGAGAGAATCTACAATCAAAACACATTTTCATGGTGGATTTTATCAAAACATATTTTAATTTCATGAAAGTTGGGTTAAAGAACAGGATTCAATTATCAGTTTACTGGCAGACCAGCAGTCCGTGTTAGTTCAGATCTGCTTTGCTGAGCTGTGTTCACTTTCTCAAGGCATTTGACCGTTTCATTATTTCACCAGATGCTTCTGGCTCCAGTATCAGGGCACAGAAAATGGGATGCACAACACCTGCTGCTCTCCACATTTTGGATGCTGCCACTTAAAATCTACCCCTGCTCTCCACAGAAGGTGTTTACAGGTATTCTAAAGGTTAGTATAGCCTCATGTATGTATGGTTTGTAGTATACGCATCTAGGCTGCTTTCTCCTCAACTTTTTTACCATGGAAAACTGTGAATTAACTGTAGTGGCTTTGCTTTCACCTCACTTCAGTAAGAATGCCTAAAAATAATCAGCAATGGTATTTTAGATTATATTACCATGTGTACCTTTACATCCTGGTGTAAATTCCCACAACAAAGGGTGGCACACAAGGCCACCTTGTCCCTGCATGGCAGAGCTGGCATGTTGCACACTGGTGGCACAAATCACATCTGATTTAATTGCCGTTTAAACTTGAAACTCCTGATGAAGCCAGAAAAGGTCTTGATCCTGGGAGATGTTTCAAGTGAGCTGTGCCGCCTTCTTGATGCAGGCAGATCTCAGATCTGAAAGGTCACGCACAATTGCCCCAGGGTCCTTGACTTTAGTCTTCAGATAATGACCAACTTTATGCAGGTTTTCCTCCTCCCTCTGACAGCTTTCAGGACTTGCTTTCAGTGAAGTACAAGATTTGTCCTTCAGAAGTATTGGCTAAAATGAGAGCCAGGACTTAACATGGAAAAAAGTACAACATTTGTAGTTACAAATTAAGCATCAGAATGCAAACTGCTAGGAAAAAAAAAATACTAAGAATGCCTGACTGTGCAGACCATCTAAACATTTCCAGACTATATTTTTATTCAATCCATGGTTTGGGACCTCTAATTGGGACAAAACCTCCCTCTTTGTGACAGTGGAGCATGTAGAGACTGGCATGGGGAATCAGCTCGTATAGTGATTCCACTGTATATTACAATCATTATATCATGCTTGTGTTGTGATTTCAGTGTAATGCTGTATCTCTCTTCTAAATCAAAATCCCACATAATGTCAAATATCTTCAAATAAGTGTATCTGGTATTAAAACATTAAACTCTTCTGCTGTCTCAGACCTGTTGGGTAAACCAGAGCCTGTAGGTCAGGACAGTCAGCCACCAGGTGTCCTTGGTACTACAGGGCCAACAAGCTCCAACTGGCCTACAACTCACTGACCTCTTTGCCCCTGTAGCACCAAGGAGACCTGGAGTAAGCAGGATCCAGAGAAGCAGAGGTGAGTGGCTGCTGTCCTTTGGGTAACACACTGAGGAGGCTCTTTGAGCCGTGGACCAGATCATTCAGCGTGGCAGGAAAAGGCATCAAATTAAGAAATGGGACATCTGGGACATTGTCTTTGACACATGAACCATTGCTGGTGCTCATGCAAATGGTGGCAGAGTGAAGCAAAACAATAGGATTGAACCCACAGAGGTGGGCTCACTGGTATTCCCTATAGGCATATGTTCTCACCCTCTTTGTGCACAGGCTAGAGATCTGGGCATTCGTATGATGAATGTATTCAGTTCACTGTGCAATGCCAGTGATCGCTGCTCCTGGTCTGAACCAGGGTGGGGAATATCACCAGGCAACAAACACACCCTGTCCTTAGAAGAAGGCTCAGAGGAGATGGGCACAGGTGATGTGCTTATGAAACTCATATTATGAGCTATTTACAGTGATAATCAGATTAGATCCATGTTAACAGCAGAAGGAGAGTTTAGCATTATACCGCAGTAATGCTAAACTCCTGCATGGCAAACCGCAGATATAGAGAAGGTAATTGTCTTTCCCCTGTTATTGAATGACATGCGCACTGTAAGAATGCCAGACACAGTGAGTCATAAAAAGAGCATCAGTCAGCATAATTTTCAGGCTCTTTCCCCTTTTTTTTTTGTAACAAACAGAAGCAGGACTTTGGAATTTTCTGTTTTCTTTTGAGTTGGTAAAATTTTTCTTAAGACTTTACAGTTTCACCTTCATTTTCTTCATGCTGTTGCTGGTTTCAGTTTTCTCATTGCAAATGAATTGTTGAGTCCCGTAACAATTTCTCAGGTTTGCAGAGATACCAGCATTTCAGCTTTCCAAAGTGTTTCTTCTGATGATCAAAAAATATTTTGCTTTTAATGTCCTTAAAAGTGTCTGGTCTATTTGGCCAAATTAGTGGAAACAGAAGTATGTGAGTCTGAGAAAGCATAACAAGCAAGACAGAAATGCACACAGTAAGTTAACACCATTTCTAGCAGCCATTTCAGGCAGTATGTTATCCATATTATCTTCCCACTCCTTTTGCTTTGCTTTGACACAGATCGTGACCATCAAATGGTATATAAGGCATATGCTGTTGTTTTTAAGCATAAGCATATGGATACTTATGTAATCTTATTTGGTTCTAGTTTGCGATGATACTATTAGTGCTTGGGGTTTGGGCCAAATTTCCCTGAACTTCTGCTGTCCCGTTTTTAGTGTAAGGCAGAGAGGTGTGTAAGAAAATAAACTTGGATTTATCTCTATTTACACATCTTTATTTCTGCAAAATATTGGGTTCTTATTGTATTGTACTAATAAAACAGGTGTGGATTATATGGATGAATTAATTATTTGATAAATTACCTAACAGTGAACTCAAATTAGCTAATATGCTTGTATATTTGGTTGGCCAGCAAGTAAATGCTATCCACTTGAGAGGAGGGTAGACTAAGATGTTTAGAAGTGCTTGAACTGTCCCCCAATTGAGGTGTTGTTCTAGCAGCTATGAAAATAAATCTATTCTCTGTCATACAATCATAGAAGTCTTTTGTTTCTGCTCTTGGACCAAATTCCATTTTGACTATTCGTTCTTCATTATTTCTCTTCTGCTATTGGAGAGTCAAGAGTAAAATCTATGAATGTGTAAACTAATTTCATAATTGCTCAAGCTTTTTACTGATACTTTTTCACCACAATCTGCAAAATAAGTGGTTTGTTACCAAAAAAGGCAGAGCACGTTCAAACTGAATCTTTTATAAACAGGTAATTATTTGCAAAACACCAGATATACTGATTTAATTACTTCTGATGTGAATCTTCCCATTTGAAGTGACTGGACCCTTAAAAATAAAACTTTCGAATGCACAAGCAAAGTTGAAGTAAAGAAAGTTATCAAACACGCTCTATACAGCAATAGCCTAAAACTAAAGTGTTAGTTTATTTCATTTGAGTAAACTAAGCATTTTGGTAGTCGTTAGGAGAAATGGAAGTATTTTATTTATTTGTTTTCTGGTCTTTTCTTATGCAAAAAGTGACTAGCAATTATGTCTTTGAATATAACTTTTTCTCTCTGACTGGTGCTTAGAGATCTGGTGCACTCAGTTTTTTAGGAACACTAGAAGAGCTTTTGACAGAGGCGCAGAGTTATGACTTGGCACTTGGCAGATAAAAGACAAACTGTTCAGTTGTGGCCCTAAATTTATTTCAGTTCAACCAGTAACCGGTGGTGCAGCGTGGACTTTGATGATTAAAAGCAAAACTAAAAAACTGAAGCTGGCTTTGACAGTGTTCCAACTTGTAACAAGCTCATCACATGGGATTCTGTTTCCTTTTATGCTCAGCTTCTGATAGCTGTTGGCTTCAGGCATCCCAATGCAGAATATTACTGGTTTGATGTAGGGTTTGTTTGTTTTTCTTTCCCCCTAGAAGTGATTCATTTCCTTCTCTCAACTTCACAGAGAGACTTCACACCTCTGTCCAGAATTCAAGATGTTTTCATCTTACTAGTCCTTTGTTTAACTGCTCACCCCTTACCATCTAGGAGGACCCACTTTTGCAAGCCTTTGCTTATGCAAGCACTCTCAGCGTGGGCAGCCAGAGTCAATAGAACTATGGATGTGTGATGAGTAATCACACAGGTGGGGATTTCCAGTAGTTGGCTACAAGTATATGACATATCTTCGCATTCCTTTGGCTATTTTTCTCTCATATGTACTCTTATGCGTCTCTTCTTCATGTGTTGTCTTGAATGTGCTTCAAACATCACTGTTCTGTACTACAAAAGGCAACATGAACTTAGTAATCAGTTTCTGATCATTAATTCGACTACCTCAAGAAATGCCTTTTTTACTGTGATTTCTACTATTGAAAGTCGTATAAATTTGTTGCAACAGTTAACTTGCTTTCGGTTTATCAGAATTTTCAGTAGTTACGTTAGTATAATTTCTTGAAGGGAAACTTGGAGGTGGGAATTTCCTTGCTGTGAGACATTTCTCAAGTTGTTGCAGTTTTATCCACTAATAGCTTAGTTTTTACAGAATTTTTATGTTCTAGATTTTCTTAAAATTATAGAACTACAAAGTTTCAAGCTTGCCAGGCCAGAAAAATCTGTTTGTAGAACAAGTGTGTCTTTTGTAGACTTCTGATGGAAAGTTTGCATCTGTGTGTGACAACAGCAGTTTTGTCATTTGAAAATGACAAAATGTTGAAAAATCCCCAGCTGAAGTTCCCAGTGTCAGACCAAGTGACCAGATATGATGGGATGGATTCATCATTGTCATGAACAAGAAGTGAGAAAATGCTGGTGGGAAGCCTGTGGTCAGCATGGGAACTGAATATGGCAAAGCTAAGCCTGTAGTCAACAGCTAGATGGATCAAAGACATTTCTCCTCATGTTCTTCTGTTTATGGGTTCTGTTGCATTATCTAACTACAGGAACTAAGCAGAGAGTAAGATGAAGATGGACTAACAGAAGGTCAGAAAGACGTAATAATCTTCCGGAGTTTAGCCATTGAATATGACTGAATAGGAGATTTTGTCTGTTAAAAATATTACTGATTAATCCATGACCAAGTATGTAGCAAAGTCATATGTTTTCTGTGGCAGAAAGATCTGTTCATTTGATGCTAACCTCCTTATTAACTTCTTGCAGACATTATGTAGAATAAAATTGTTAATAATCTCTTTTCTACACCTTTAAGAAATAAATTAGTTCTGGACAGGCACAACTGGTCTTTTAACATCCAAGATGAATTTGGTTCCAGATTTTGAAACGTCAAAGTGGGCTAAATCTCATTTAAAACAAGCTTTCTTAAAATTTAGGTGGAAAGCTGCGAACACGGTGAGCTTGTATAGGCAGTAGGTGGCAGAATGCTCCCAGTAATCAGTAGGTAGTTGTGACTCAAGCTTCCTTAATGCCCACGGGGCTGTAGTTAAAGGTGATGTAAAGAGAGATGTAAAGGTGGAGAGACTCCTAGGGTTCAAACAGACTATCTACTTTTGTGAAGCATACCAGGGATACTCTGGTCAGCATCTACCAGGACAGGGGATGTTGCTTCTGCACACTCTGCTTTATCAGTTCCTAAAGTAACTGTGGCAGCTTGCCCTACCCTGCAGGAGCTGGGTGACCTTGACCTTGCTTTGGAGGATTTCCCACTCTTGATGGTAAGCTAATGTTCTCGTGGCTTTGCCTCCTCTACAGAACAATGTGCTGGTAGTTTACTTATTACTCAGAAATCCTTCTTAACTCCAGGCACCTCAAGAAGTTTTTTAGCCAAAATAGAGTTTAACACATGGATTATTATGTCTGAAGATATCTACTACTAAACCCAGGCCTCCACTGCTCTCTGCATACATGTGACATAAATTATGTGTCTGAAGTATTCTCCAAACAGCAGGCCATCCCATTTAAATAGCTTCTGTACAGTATCTAAAAAGCTGGGATCCAGTCTTTTGACAAAGGTTTTTTTTCATCCTTGCCCTTCCCTAAATGATGCTAACATGGAACAAATCTCCTTTTCTCTATTTAGCAGACGTTTTTCAAACTCCAATCCACCTTGAGGGGTTTCCACAATGCCCTGCTACTACTAATTAATGCACTTAGAGAAATACCTTGTCCCTTAGCTTTTGTGTCATATGTTTCATTGCAAGGGATGCTTGTGGTGCTTCCGCAAACTGTCTGTCCCATCACATTTGTTTTTCATGCCATTATTTTGCTGACTGCCAAAGGCTCTATCTAGTGTATACTGAGGTATTTCACTACACACCCAGGACCAGGCTGTTGTAACAAAGTAGGGGACTGCTAAAAAACTGCTGAAAGCCACACGACCAAACAGCTGGTAAACACTTGGGGGAGCTGCCCATCCACTACATGAAAAGATTGGATCTGTTTTGTGGAATGATATGCTTAGCGTTTACCAGATTATCTAGAACTACTTTTGTCACAAGACAAAATTTAAAAGCAAAATAATCTATAAACATAGATTTTCTGTATGGGAAAAGCGTTATAAAACTTCAAAATTAACAAATATCATGGAAATTTTATCTTTATTAAGATTGTGCTGTTTTTAAAATTGTACCTCCTCAGCTGCATCTATACCTAAGTTGGCTTCTGCGACTGATCCTTTAGGCTCTGTTAATGGTTGCTGAGACATCACATGGGTGTGCAGAAATGTTCTTTTCTGTTTGCTTTCATTTTCAGGCTATTTGATATTTCAACTGCATGCTTTGCTTAGACTGAGATTACGCCATTAGTCTTCAAGATGCCTTTTCCTGCTCATAGCTTCCTTAAAACATGATGGAATAACTTTACAAATTATACATCATGAAACATATAGATTGTCTGAGTTCCTTTCCATTTGCAGTGTTAGCATATGAAGGAAAGATTGATTTGAGAATGGGGTGCTCATGTGTGTACAGTTCCCTTCCTCCCTCATACACACTTATTCAGACTTAGGGGAAATCTTGAGTGGTGCTATCGCAGTAACATTTACCAGGACTCGATGCACATGTAAGCACATGCCAGAAAACAAAAATGTCTCCAAGAAGAACAAAAATGATAGCTGAGGACCATCCCAATCATTTCCTGACAGAAGAGCTCATTTTCAAAAGTGTTAGATTTTATTATTAGAAACCTCCCGAAATCATACTGTTCTACAACCATTCCTATAGTATTTCCATTTGTCTTATGATTTGCTTTGAACAGATACGAGTCTGCAGCATGCTTCTGTCTCAGCAATGCAGTTCTTGTAAAGTGTATCATTATTATTTCAGAGTATTTGGTCTTTTTCTTGAATAGTCAAGATCTATCATCATCAAGAGTGTTTGTGTTTTCTCTGATAACAAACATACTTAGGACTGCATCCTAAAACAGAAAGATACATCACTTTAAAATGACACACTCAAGAAGAGTCAGAGTGCATTTGCACTCTCCAAAGTAGCAGTTACTTCACTGAAATGAAGAGGAAAGTGTATATATAGTGCTTAGTCTGCTTTTGATAATGCAAGCTATGGTTATGAAAATCTCCTAGCTTTTTGTTCAGATATAGTCATCTGCAGAAAATAAGGTTCTTAAGGCTCAAGTGAGACAGTCATTAATGACAAGAGTATGTCATCGTGGAGAATGGTCTTCTTTACAGAGAGTTAGTATTCAAATCATAGTGAAACATCAACCAGGCAACAGACCAACAGAGACAGCTGCATCTAAGCTTATGGCTTTATTGATATTGATATTACTGAATATTACTGAATATATGGTCAGAAAGGGAGAGATGTAAGTCAATACAGACTATGCTTTGGTCCATAGACTGAGGTTGAGTGTGGTAGTTAGAATGAAGAGTTACGGGGATTAAAGACCCATTTGGTTAACATCTGTGGCCAAAGAGCTTTGGTGATTAAAACAAGTAAGGGTGAACAACAGCAGCTTGTATTGCTCACTACAGCTTAGTATATTTGTTATCCTTCACCTCCATCCTACCAGTAGTTCAGAGGTGAGAGTAAGTAGCCATACAAGAGTAGACAACTCAATAACTGCTGGAGATACACTAGCCACTACATAGTGTAGCTTAATATATTGCATCTTTTCCAACTCCATCCTACAAACAGTGAAGTGAAGCAAAGCGAAGTGAAGCGAAGTGAAAATTAGGCCTTCACTTGTCAGAAGGAGATTTTCATGTGCTTACTTAAAGAGTCTTAACTTACAGACTAAGGTGGTTTTTGATCTGCATTTTCTTTACCAAGAAAAGAGGAGTCTTTGATTCTTGTGCATAAATGATTGGAAAAATCTCTTTTCCACAAGTATATTACAGAGGAGAAAAAATATTTTTGTGAAGGGCTGCTTATATCAGTAGCAAATGCTTTTACGAGAGCAATATGCTATGTTTGAATTGTTTATTTCACTCTTCTGCCCTGGAGGAGGTGGCCTGTACTGTAAAAGTACTTCTGTATTAATTTCACAAGTGAATAAACTGTCTTACAACAAAGAGTAATTTACTACTCACATCCATTTTAATCTGAAGTGCACATGGTTCAAAATATCTGAACAAGAAGTGGGCTTCAGATCTGCTTCAGTTCTTGCTCCTTCCTGAAGAGCAGACAGAAGAAGCTCTTAGAATGCCTTAGATTGGAAAGAATGGAGGAGCTCCACTTCTAAGAAGTGCGGGAAATGTCCTCAGTCAGCTCAATAGTTATTGGTATTACAGAATTCTACTAGTCTTCCTGTAATTATTGAACCAAATGCTGTCAAGACTAGTGTTTTAGAGAATGGAGGACATGTACTTACCTACTTAGGCCTTAAGTTACACGTTTTTGGGTCTATTTATCCTTTTAATTCTCATCTTCCTAAAGAAATGGCTTCACATCCTTCACCTTGCAACCTTTCTTTCTGTAGTTTATAGGGTAGATGAGCTAGCAGAATTGCTATGTCATCTGAAGTCAAGGTCTCCCTATAGCGAGAGGGCAAGAGCTTTAGGTGCCGTAAACAGAGCACAGAGACATTACCTTTTTTTGACATGGACATGACTTCAGCTAAATATATAGAGAGATGGAGCCAGGACAATTTCTTTTCCTCTATTTTGAGCTGATAAATGGTATTTTTCTTCTCTCTACAGACTTTTTAAAAGATCACTGGAACCTCAGTCTGCAGGATGGATGAATTTGACAATGTACTATCAGTCTCAGGAAAGGCAGTAGTGTTTTTATTCTACTTTAAGAGGAATTACAGAAATTAGCACAAATGGACTTTGGACATGTCTTTTTAACTGTCTTTCTGTACACAGTCTCCTAGGCATGATCTTGCAGGCTTTGTCAGCGCTAAAATCCCTTTGGAAGTCAAGTTGCCTAGTCAGAGAAGAGGCCATGTTATGTGATAGTTCAAAGGATTTGCTATTATTTCAGTAGCAACTCATGTTTATTTATTTGAGTGTTAATACTTGGCAACTTCTGATGAAGAGGCATTTTTGTCTAAATCAATAAAGCTAACCCTTCATAGGTAAATGTCCATCTTTCATCACCATCTTTATAAGAAATGCTTTAAGGAGTTACAGTAGTTTCAGCTATTTCATGCCAAGAATACAATCCTATTCGATATTGCTGACATTACCTCTAACATGGGTTTGTAAAGGCCAAGGTTATATGCCTAAGAATAAGCCAGCCTCTACCCTCAACGTGACTCTCAAATTTCATCACTGCACATCTTTATTCTTCTTTGTAGAGTAGAAATTTTAGCATGTTTTGTTTGTGGAGAAAAATTTAGAAGCACAATCTTTGTCTTTTGGGGTTTAATCCTTTTTTTTTTTTTAGTACAGTGTATTTGTCATTCTGATTTCTGTATCTTGCCACACCTAAGAAAAATATATTTAAGTGACAAGAAATAATATAATTTGGATCAAATATCCCTACATTACAGGTACAAATGGACATGAGTGCTCCAGACTGAGCTGGTGTTACTCTGGAAATCAGATAACTGTGCTGTGCTGACCCAGTGTGTGCAATATTCAGAACTGTGAACAAACAAGTTCCAGAATGAAATCAGTTCAGTAAGAGGAGGCTATGGCTGACTGAGCTGGAAAGTGCTGTCTGTGCACTGCTGTCTTCTATATGCACCAGAAAATCCTGCTGCAGAACTGCTGGTTGCTACTGTAATTATCATAGAGGCAGATGATGTCACTGCTAGAGGGCAAATGGAAGAGCTTGATGTCATCAGCGTTAGCATTATTCATGTCAAAGCATCACTGCTTTTAGAATCTGTTCGTACAGAAGGAGCAAACCTAAACGTTCACTTTTGTTTGAAACTTCTGGTCATACTGAGAGCTCCATTACTTTTCACTCAAATACAATTGCAAATGTTGAATTGTTTCTTTAATGTACTTTATTGCAGTGCTACAAGTTGCTTGGGGACAAGATATTTTCTAATCACAAACAGTCTGCAGATTATACTAAGCAAATTGTAAATATGGCTGAAAAATTAAAAAGCCACAAGCTTCTCTGACACTTACAACCTTTTACTCCACTGGAGAAATTTTACTTGATTTAATCACAGCAAGACAAAGCATCTCTATTTTAAGTGAGATACAGGGCCTACATTACTAATGTATTACATTCTTATTTTACCTTCATTAGTTCTGAAGTTACATAATCTGAACCTCTCCAGTACATTCTTCGTAACTTTTGTTCACTGGATCCTTTCTAAAAGTGCATGGACATTTTCAAGTATGACTATCTGTTAACAAAAAGGTGTCCCTACAATTAAATTACTTCATGACAGCTCCTGCCACAGCTAGAATTGCCTCATCTGCTGAAACTCTGTGACAGCTTAGGACTGAGTAGCATAAACCACAAAAGATGCCTCAGATACTTCACATTTTATTTTCTGTCTGGATGTACTTTTTATGAGAAGCAATACTGGAGAAGACATGTCCCATTCTACTTCTCGTGAAGTGCAACCCACTGACTTTCTAATATCTCAAAACCAATTCTTACTGCACATTATCAGTCAACAATACATCTTCACTTGTCAAGCATCTGACTGCCTCTAATAAAAGACATACTCAGTCTATCCTTAAGTGAGTATCAGCAGCGCTGTGGCCATGGTAGCACAGAGCTCAGCATCAGGTAACCACTTAGCATGTATATATATATATATACACACATATATATATTCAGGAACGAGGATGACTTTTGCAGTTTGTCATGAGCTTTTCCCAACTTCGAGTACACTGCTAATAGTAACCAAACCAGCTCAGGCTTGTTTCCTAGAGCTGCTGTAACACTTGACTGCAATATAGACATTTCTTTAAGTTTTTGCACCAAGAATCAGAACGACTAGCTACAATTTGAAGCTTGGACATCCAAACCGGCTGATTTAAGGGTAGACTTTCATCTTTTCAACAGCTTTGCCACAAATTGTTACATGATAAAACATCCTTACCATGTAAGAATCAAATCCATCACTTGATTATATTTCCTAAAACAGATGAAATGGAAATGTCAGGGATACTAGTAAAAGCTTTTTACTGAGAAGGAAATACTGCTTCAAAAGGTGGACACTTCAGTAGATGAAGTTACTACAAGAAATGCAATCATGTTTGGAAAGTGCTATATTCCCATGAGCCTTTGTTGTTCTGCTTGATTTATGCTATTTAGTATCAATACATCTAACTACATCACATTTTAAATGTGTCCATAGCTATAATATTGACAGCTGATCTATAGATCAGTGGCAACTGACCAAGGCTCCTGGGCTCCAAGTTGCAGCCAACAGATGTGAGTCAAGATCAGTCCAGAAGCAGCATATTCACCTTGATGTGATCCTGTGCCTGAACTAAGCAGCTCCATCTCTCAGCATTCTCTAGACTTCTGCACCTCAACAGGACTCATTAGCTTGAGCACATGATTGCTCGTTATATCTGTTGGGCTGAACCTGCTGTTGGTACCTGTCTGTATAGTTGTCTTGATTTTTAAAAAGTCTTCTCCATGATAATGCAAGTCACACTATTCTCTGCAAGACTACAGGATTAAAAAATCTTGATTCAACCCTTGAAACATATGACAATAAACAGTATTTTATACAACAATATTAGTGCTTATGATAGTAGTTTATGATACCAAAGACCAATTATGGAAATGCATTCTCTGCCTGTAGTAGCTTACAATCTAAACAAAATATATCAACATACAAAAAGCAGAATCGTTGTTTTCTTACTTTCAGTGCATGTCTTGCTAACATAAGGGATTTTGAACAGAGCAAGAAGTTACAGGAGTGATTGTAAATTAAAATGAAAGGTAATGACCAGAGTTATTGCTTGAAGAATTATTGTAAGAATGGCTCAAACAAGTAAGATTATAGAAGGGACCTGAAGCAGGACACAGAACAGAGGCATCATAGCAAAGATGCAGGGCAAAGGATCATTCATGATTGGGAGCTCAGAAAAGCAGGAAAGCAGTGTAGATTTTAATGTCTTTACTTATCCATGTTACTGAAGTTGTGGACACTGATCAAGATCCTGATGCATCAAGCTTCTTGCTTGATGCCTGGATATGCGACAGAGCTCCCTCTAGTTTTCACTGATTTCAGCGAGAGCTATAGCAGTGTAATTCATTTGAAAAGCAAGCTGCAGACTTTTATTAGCTGAAGGCCAAAACAAAAAAAGCCGAACACAGGCAATAGCATCCCTTTACCCCACTGGTTGACTTAAGAGTGATAAATAGTAGTGAAAAACCTAAAGATAGAAATTGAAGTAATTCTGTCTTACTACGAAAGTAAATTCTTAACAAGAGTGTATTTCTACAGTATTTCCTACTGCAGATGTTTAGTCTTTTAGGAGCTAGGCCACAGATACCTTGGCTCTTCAAGTTGATTGAATATGCTTTGGAGATTAATTTGGCCAGACCAAACTGATGGAGATAAGCAACTTAAAGGATTGCTTGATGTCTAGCTGTTATCTCTTTCATTTCTTTAGCTTCCATTTAAATGTCTTGGTAGTTGTTTCTGCGCCTGCAGCGTCCATAATGATAAAGGAGGTAGAGCAGTACAAGGTCAAAAATGAACAACAAGCCAACAGCAACATCAAATCCAATAAAAATATCTGTGAAGGAAAAGAAATAAAGAAAAAGGGATTTAATGGAAGGCATAAATGTATATCGGTTTGGATAAAGAGACAACAGTCTAATTACAAATTTGTACAATGGAAATGTAGTTACATTTTTTTTTCATATTTCTGGCAAGATCGCACAGTCTGCATCTACTGACATATGCAACATACGTATAAAAACATATGCTTCAATCCTGGAGATAGATATCTTCCTGTACAGGGGTAGATCTTACTTGTAGGTTTTCACAGGTCAGGGATCAGCCAAACGCTGAATATATTAAGGAAGGGGAAAATACCAGGACTGTTGGAAAGTAGCGTGTGTTGCCTTGCCCTTCTCTCCTGGAAATAATATTGAGGCAGGAAGAGGTTACCAGCATTTAGGTTTTGGTAGTCCGAGGCAAAAAGCTGCTCTATCTGCATGGATCAGCTGCACTCTGTGTGTACAGCGGAGGTTAAGGTATCCTTGGTCCATAGTACACATGCCAGAAATAGAGATGCATCAGTCTCACTGTACACATGCATCAGTCATACTGTTCATGTGCAAGCCATTTTTACTTCGCATCTACAGAAGGTCCAATGCGTCCAGCGTACACAGGACTCCTTGCATAGCACCCACACCCATATTTCTGTCAGACATTCTCAACAAGCAGAGCTCTAGTTTTGGGCATGGCCTTTAGGTAGCTCCTTATGTGAGTCTGCTAATAATAACACGGCCTTTACACAGGTGGGCAAGTCTGCTTTTCCCATTTTCAGAGATATTTAATTTCCATCAGCTTTCCTTGTCCATAGTAAAGCTGGTGCACGCTTGTTAAAGGGAGATCTATCTGTTGTGTGAAAAGTACAAAGTTTGGAGCCATTGATACAATTTCTGCCTCCATGTCTTAGGTAGAAGATGTGTAACAGAGCTGTTACGCTACCTTTTGTTTTATCTTTCTTCCCACATTCTTTTGACCAATTTTCTGTAATCACAGGAGAAACTAGTTCGGCAAACTTCTCAAGTGGACAGGCAGAGGTACATCCTGGCAGAGTGAGTAGATAAGGATCCTTTGAAGTGTCATTCCGATAATGCATTTCAATGCTGTATCGCCTGATTGGATAACATTGAAAAGATTTTTTTAAAAAGGTTCTTAAACACAAGGTTTCCTATTTAGAGACAGAATACTGGAAACAGTCTCTAACATCCTACTCTAGAACCTGTTCTTCAAGAATGGAGACTTTGTGAACGATATCTGCAAAGGCCACTTTGCCAAAGCTGATTACGTCACTGTGTGTATCACCAGTCAGTTCCAAAGACCCTTCTGAAGGCTCCTTGAATGGCAAGAGCACCAGGCTCTTCTAAGCCAACTGATTTTTCTTAGGATTTTCTTAGGATTTATAAGATGTCTTGGAATTGTTGCTATCATTTGAACAAGCAGTAAAATTTATTTTACCATTTACTTCCAGCTGGTAAGGTGTGTTTTCCTCTTCTTTCTGTCTTTGGTAGTACACAGATACATGCACATCCAGGAAATGTAATTTTTCCTAGTTTTAATATAACTTTGTGCCTTTCAGTGAAGTATCAGTTTAAAACAAGTTTTTATCACCTCACAATATTTGTGAGAAAAATACTTTGGGGAAGGGGGAACCAAATTCGAAGCACTCCGTGTTCTTGCATAGATAAGAAGATACTTGCCCACTGCTTTCTTGATAGAGTTCAAAAAACTGGCAAGCAGCATATGGTGGCAGTTTTCCATTGAAAATATTGAGAGCAATCTGGATGGCCCCAACTGTGGTGTCATGCTGTTGGAAAAACAAAACAAAACATCCTGGCAAGTCAGTTAAGTCAACTACAGCTATCATTTATCCAGAGTAATGAGACAGAGTAGAGAGGGAATAGAAATCAAGATAGAAGAAAAACTGTGTAAATTTGACCATAAAAACGTATTCTGTATATTCACCACTGGAAAAAAAAACATGTCAACAGGTTACTACAAACAGCAGGGGGCGTTTCCAAACAGTTACTGCAGTATGTCTCTTATACCACCTAGCAATATTTTGGGGACAGAGATATTGGTGGAAAGCAAGATGTGGTCTGAGAAACAAATCTAGTTTTTCACTGCATTTTGCTACTCCTTCCTTCAGGAGTGTTTTTGGTTCCAAAATCAGAATAAGGCAGTATAAGGTTGTATATCCTGTAGCATTTCAAGTGAAGATACAAGTACTTTTTTTTTAGATAGTATTCCAGGCAAATAATCGAGTATAAAGACTATTCTTCTCTCCTCGACACACACTCCAGAAATTTTAAGATTGTTGTTCCTTCTGTTTGGACTTATGCAATAAAATCTCAATTTGGCTTCTATTTTGACGGAATCAGTTACGCACCCACCCACAGTCTCTTCCTCTCTCCATTATCCCTCCGCTTGCAGGGTATCCCAGGAGGAGGAGCTGAAGGAAGGAAGTCCAGACACATTGGTGCCTAAATTTTGCAAGCATCTTTATATACATATTTTCTAGGCTTATTTATGTTATAGTGTAACAGCTATGTTTTAATTATTATTCAGGATCTGGAACTTTTTAGACTGATCACTTTCAAAAATAAGAGTATACTTGGCCTTAAGGCATTAAAAGAGCAGTGAAAATTCTGGTTGCACTTCTTCCTTTTCGAAAATAGTATAGTAGGGCTAGAAAACATCTAGAAAAAGCAGCAAGAAAAATTTATTGCATTGAGTGCTTTCTATGTGAGGGAAGATTAAATAAGGTAGGATTGTCTAGGAAATGGAAAGACGGAAGAGGTGTGACAGAAAAGAGTAAATTCATGAGTGACCAAGGAAAAGTGAATAAAGAATAACTATTCCCTGTTTCTCACAACAGAAATGCTGGGAAGGAGCTAAATAAGTATTAAGTTAAAAAGAAACATTAAAAAAATGAAGTACTTTTTTTTTTTTCTTTTAACGCACAAGTCGTTGCCACAAGATGTTGCAGAGGCCAAAAGTAGAAATGCATTAAAAATGTGATTAGATAAATAGATGGAAGAAAATCTGTCAAGAACTATTAAACGCACAGACACAGATTCTATCTCAGGAAGTCCCTACACCACAGACTGCTGGAAGGTTGTATCAGGGGAAGCATCACTCTGTGCTGGCATTATTCTCACATTCTTCCCTGCTGTTGGCCATTGTTAGAGACAAGATAATGAATGAGCTAAGTGGATCTTGGACTGACCCAAGCAGCCCTCTTCATCCTCTAAAATAAAATAAAATAAAATAAAATAAAATAAAATAAAATAAAATAAAATAATATATAAAATCCACAGCTGTGTCATCTCTTTCTAGGCAGAGAAGGGTGTGGAGGTGCAGCTGAAGTTCTGCTGTGTGCCAGCATCTCTGCGTTAGGAGCACTTAAGGGAAGATTAATCTATAGATTATAGAAACCACATAATTAAGTTGCAGAAAAAAATGAAAGTAGATGATAAAATACATAGTTTACCCAGCATAGTTTGAAACAGAGGTGAAATTCATGATCCTGCTGTGTTCTTGTACTGACTGGTGTTCAGCTTCTTATCTGAGTTGAACGGTATTATATTATTCTTTCATTTAACTTACAGGGAGACTCTGATTATTCTCTTTAAAGGTCTTTTACTGGTAAACTCATAGCAAGATTTATGAAAGATGAAAATACTTACTGCAGAGTAGACCTCCATTTTTCTTTGTTTTGAAGAATTGGCAGCTTGTTTAATACTATTTAAAATAGTTTTCACAAGGACACCTTAAACAAGGGAGAGAAAAATGAAGAAAACCAAAAAAGCAAAAGATTTTGAGTTACCAAATAGAAGACATCTACTCAGGCCTCGTACTCATTTTTTTAGCTTACTACAAGTTCATAACTAGAGAGAAGATATTAGAGGTGGAATATATCATTCATTATCCAGGTCAAGTGAAGTGGCAAGATTTACAGGAAATCATCTACAACTATTCTGAGAAGTGGGGCTAATGACATTTCCAGTTTTGTTATGCTGGGACCTGTTTGCTGTCATTTTTTGTCTGTTTGGCGTGTTGCAATAATGACAGCTGTGCTAGCCTCTTCCTCTCTAGATGCTGAAGAAATATTTTTAACTTTTTATTTCCAATAAGTCACACAGTATCAATTCTTCATTTTTCCGAAGCTCTTCTGTACTCCTTCTCCAGATCAGAGATATTCTAAAGCCAGTGCGATAAGGGCAGCAGAAATTCCCTGTAGCACAATTAATACCATTCTAGGGAAAGAGGGAATAACTGGCACGCCCATGAACACTAGAAAAAACGTCCTGACCACATGATATGGCCCACTGGCTAGTGGGCTTTAATGCAGGTCTGAGCCCGTAATTACTGTATGGCTTGATCCAGTGATGTATATGCCTAGATGATGAGGCTGCTAATTGTTCTTTACCTAGGTCTAGACTGCAGAGTGGCTACATTACAAAGCCTAGCCCCAAACGGTCCAGCCTGCAGATATTCAAGCTCACTTGTTTGGATTTCCTGCTTATGGACACCTGGGGATCATATGATAAATGCCTCGGTTGTGTCCTGAAGTAGTGTCAGAAAGCACATAGCCTGTGCACCCCAATTTTGGAGCTAAGCAGTAGTCCCAGTTCTTGCAGTATAGACAAAACTTGTATCTCTCGTTTTCTGTTCTGATCAGACTGCTTTGGAGCAGCTTTCTATCAGTCTCTCAGAGAGCTACCAATGTGTTGCCAAGGTTTTGGCACAATATATGACTGGTACCTCAAAGGGAAAAGCAAAGATCAGGAATAAATAGAATTAATGTTGGAGAAACAGAACTTAATCTAACCTAATATCAGACAAGTAATTATTTTTATTAATTATTAATTAATTAATTAATTAATAATTATTTTTCCCTTGAATGTCAATAATCTTTCTTAAAATCTTAATCCCTTAAAAACCGTGGAATAACTAAAGACACTAATGTTTACAACTTGTTACAACATCTCATCCATGCAAATGCCAGCAATCAGCACATATTTTCATGCTTAATGTGGCATCCGATGTCCATAGTTATAAATCAAGGTTCTGTATCAATAATTTTGCATGAGTAAGATGACAGGATGTTGCATATTATTGTAAGCATTGTTTCCTCCTTTCTGAGAGCTATGCGTTTTTTCTATTTACCTCCTTGTAGTCGTGATTTCTCTTCTGTTTTATAAAGCCCAAAAAGCGATAATAAGGACAGTTCTGCCAGTTTTTCCATCTTATTGATTACATCTTTAGTAGCCCATACAGGGAGAGTATAGTTGTGAATATCCTAGTGATAAAGGAAAACAAAATAATGTTTCTTTTTCTTCCACTGGTTTCCATCATTCTGTTGCCCAGCCTCACACTACAACATTCAGACTCTCTAAGGCTGCCCTGAAATTCTTTGACCAGTGTGGTTTCACTCATCATTATGTCCTGAAATACCCTTGGTGGGATTGGGAATCAACCTGAAGTGGGTGAATGGGAAAAGGTGAAACACCTGTGTGAAGGGGATCCCTTGTAGGGATAATGTGTTCTTACTATAGAGATATATGGTTTGGGGTTTGCTAGTGTGAAAGATTGCAGACATATGTCTTATCCTCTTCTTTTCTTCTGGGTCTTCAGAGGTCTTCAACTTTTCATGCATTTCCATACAGTTGCCCAGATACCAGTTCCATCACTGGCCATTTACAGACAAGTGTCACTCTGCAGTCATGTACAAGTGACAGTGTCTTATATTGTTTAAGTGCCTCGGTGTGTGCAGGATACGTTCAATGGCCTTCATGTGCTACTGCTAATGATTAGGGCCAAATAGAATCATCCCGTGCTTGGGGCCAGTCTGATTTTATTCACTGGCAGCAATCGCCATCTCCTAATTTTCTAACTGATAGATCATAATCTTACCTCTCATTTTCAACATCTAAGTATTTTGATGTTTACCTGTTGATAGGTTAACGCAAATAATTACATTTTCCTGTTAAAAATCCTAAATACATCCTAGGCAGCACACTCAAATAATTCTATAGCAGTGTATTGGGAAGGAAAATGAGTGAATAAAGGGAATGGATCTAGGTACCAGTGCTTCAGGATAAACATCAAATGGAAACAACAGTTTCCCAAGCTGTAAACCATGTTTTGGGGTTATCTTTTACCAATACACTAAATTAGACCTTAGATTCAAATTAAAAACAAAAAATGCAGGAGAGAAGGCAACTCATTCCTATGAAACCACATTGGCATGTTTTAATAGAAACCCAACTTACGGGTTATATACTTACCCAACCTCTATTGCCTTATTATTACCTCACAGTGCAGAGTATCATATGTATTCCAGAGCTGGAAATTGTCCAGTATTTTAAGATGATTTAGTTCAAGTCCTGTGTTAACTGCCATTGTTTGTAAAAAATCCTGGGGAGGGAAAAGAAGTAGAAGAGTACACTACAGATGCTCAATGCATATGGAACTATATGCATACAGGTTCATTAGCACCCAACCTGGCAACGCAGTAGTGTTTAATTTTACACAGGTGAAACCCTTGTAGTGGAAGATTTTGGTTGCAGATTTCGTTTTGTAACCATTTCAAGGCAGAGATCTCTATTTCAGACACTGCTTTTTCTCAGCCCTGCTATGGATAAGTCTGGGGCTCTCTCTGCAGCACTCTTCCCTCCCTCTTCTCACTGCTCCAGGAGGCTACCTCAGTCACCTCAACCTTCAGATATAAGGCAGAGGAAGGCACTAGGGGAAAAGGAATGTGAGAAACAAGATGAGGAGAAAGGAGAAAATTAAAGAGACCTGTGGTAAATATTGAGAAATTGGAAAGGAAACTAGGTTTTCCTTCTGCCATTGAAGGGGAGCTCAATACCTAGGGAATAGTTCCACAACAATTCCCACAGGGATTCTTGCTATGTGCTAACGCAGAAGAATAAAGGGACTCCTTAATATCCCTTATTCCCACATTACCTAGTTCATGCTAGCTGAGAGAGAGGATAGCTATGACATCATATTTCACCTCCCATTGGAGGTGAGTGAGGCTGACCAGAGTATCTGAGCTAGCAGAAAGTTAGAAATAAACCAAAAAAGGAAAATGTTTGGTTTAGCCCAAGGAGTAAGTCTGAAGTGACTTAGAGAGAATGTGTACAGGTGCAGTCAGGGTATGAGGAACATGAGAGCCTGCTTTATTTGTGCTGTAGTGCTATTATAAAGTGCATGGTAGGCAAAAAAGAGAGCTGCCGTAACAACTACATAGAGCAATTATTATCCATGAGAACATGGTTGCTTGAGGCAGGTGTACCATCCATGCTCCTACACCCTGCTGTAGCACTGGAATGGGAAATGTTGAATCTCTGACTGCAAAGATTTGTGTCAGGGCCAAAACAGAAGCGTGTCTTGAGATGGATCCAAAATGCCTCTCAGAGAAATGTACATCAGGCAGAGCATTCACTTGGTTAGGCTTGCTCTAGTTCTCTGTTGCAGTGCCAGCTTCAGAAAGTCACAGCAGGAAGGCATAAACCTTCCCATGTTTTAGATTTATCAGAATTTTTAGGATTGGTTTTGTACTACCCTGTAAAACTGGAAATTGCTGCATCCAAACATTTATTCTCCCCTCAGATCATGGAACTTTAGTTATATGCAGCTCTAAATAGTCTCAGAAAATGTTAAATTCACATTTTAAAAGATTAATATAGAAAAGTATGACAAATGCATAAGCGTATCAAACATACTTTCTGATCATATTGGACTACATTTCTGATTTTAGGAGAGTCTGCAGGATTTTTTTTTGTTTATTTTTGTATTTTAGCAAAATAAAACAATGCAATTCCATAACTTCAACATCTTAGTTACTTTCCTTCTTAGATTTTGTTTTCATTTATTTTGTCTTACCATGTATGGTTGTATTCTGTTTTGAAATTCACTAGATGTCTGTGTTTCATTCTGAAGCTCATCAAAACGGGGACAGTCAGGCAGTGGAAAATGCAGACTCTGAAACAAGTGAAGTAAAACTTAGTTCTAGAATTAATCAACACACCTCTATTTTTTTCTATTGCTGAGATTGCTGATGGAATATTTGTTAGATAGATTCATGGCCATGCTACAGCTACTCCATAGTGGTTTGTTTGGGTGCCTTGTTCGTGAATTCAGTTAACATAAGCAATGGACTGTGATAACTTGGCTTTTCAGTGGCTACTTGTGGCTACAATAGCTTGTTTTCCCTCAGTTTAAGTGATTTTGGCAGAAAGCAGTTATGCATGTCTGTCAGGGGATTGCTTTGGGAAACAGATCAGGATCTGTGATCAGGAATTTTAAAAAGCTACCATTTCCCTCTTAATTTCTGAATCACCTCAGATGACAGCTTGACTCCACCTGGTACTGGAATCTGAATTGCTTCTGCATCTACATATCCTGTTCTCATCTCTTTGGAGGTAACCAGTGTATTATGGTAAGCATTTCAAGTACGACTCAATGGACAGAACTTGAAACACGAGTGACAGCTAAATTGTGCTCTTGAAATATCAAAAGGCTATGACCCTAATGGCTCTGTCCATGTTTAGGCATATGGTTCACTTTTAATAACTCCAAGTATATGCATTATGAGGTCACCTGGTAGTATGTATTTGATCTGAACCATATGCAAATACATATGCATCCATCAAAATGGGCTCTTGCAAATACCCTTTATGCCAGTTGCAGAAGGACAGATGACACCTGATCCACCATAAAGTGTCAGTGAAAAGTTACGATGAGCAAGATAAGTTTGTGCTGGTTCAACACTTCATGTCACATCACTAGAGCATTTTTTAGCCAGCTCTAGTATTATTCTGTAATTGTACAACTCACATCAAGGAACTGACTTAATATACAGTGGAGAAATCTCCGTGTAGATGTTACCAGGAAGGCTCCATGCCATTTAACTTCAATATCTAGGGATTACGTATGTGCAAGGAGGTCTACTCTATCTTGAGGTGAACGTTAGCAGACTGCACTTCTAGTGCTTCTCTTTTCTCTTTGATTTATCAACGTGAAGCTTGCAGCAGCCCCCAGCTGACACTAGCACACTTTCACTTGGACCGATTTCCAATAGTGCGTTTTTTCTGTAGCAGTGGCATACTGGAGGATGAAGGCCCAAAGCTGCGATATGAAACTGGGGAATGTTGTTTAATTACACAATAACAAATGTTTCTCTTGCTGTATGGCTTAATTATCTCCCTCTAAGTGTTCTTAATTAAGCCACTCCCTTTGGCCTCATTAAGCAGTACTCAGTACTGTTGCCTGTCACATCTTGATAGATCTCAGTGGCTGAAAAATAAACTGTGATTAGGTTTTTTTTAACAGGACTGTGTTTGACCTCAGTTTCCCACTTTGTGTTGTTTAGACCTTGAAAATACACTCCAACAATGGGGTTTTTTAGGTGTTTTGCATGTTTATTACGAATTCTGAGTTGCCACAGAGGTGTATTTCAGTGAAACTTTAATACCCACTCCTGAAGCAGCTGCATAAATGATGAGGTACTAGAGAATACTATAAATGAGCTTGCCTTCTTCAAATAGGTCTTGCACTGCGCTGTGATTCCTCTAAGGGCTTTGAGGTTTTACTTGACCAAAGCTCTGACCACTTTGATGCTTTCTCATGTCTTCTGGTGAAAGAACTTCCCTTAGTGTTCCACATTTAAATAACAGTGAAATTATTTTTTGTCTGGGGATAGGGTCAAGTTTCAAGGCAAATCCCATTTTGCATAATCCAGTTTGTGGAAGCCCTTTCTCTCTGTACCTGCTTTCAAACATGGCCTCCAAGAATGGAGAAATGCCAATCGGAGGCAGGTGTGGCCACCACCTAATGACAGGGTCCATCCTCTGATGTTGGTGACTGGACAGGCAGTTATTTAACAGAGTTTTTCTATACATTTCCTTAAAGCCAAGTTCTGTCCTCAAAGGCAGAAGAAAATAAACGTTTCTGTCGTTATGTTCTATAGCTTTTTGTCCTTGTTTGACACACTGTTTCTTACACAATCCTTGTCATGGGAGCCAGTGACATGAAAATTTAAACCTGAGTCAGCCAGGGAGAGCTGCATATAGTAAAACTTGTACAACACCTATCATTCAGGTAGGTCTGTTCTTCTTATGAATGGCAAGGCAAGTGCTGGAATTTCATCAAACGTTTGTGTAGCACTGAGCATAAAAGGGTCTTTGTCTGTAATTAGGGTGCCTAAGTGCTACCAGAATAGGAAAGTAGTAATTGAGAGGTCATTACAGTGGCTGGTGAAAATTCCATTCCTTGAATAAACTGTGGAACAAACTTGCCAAGGAGGAGAGGTCTGTCTAGCTGATTGGTGTTTAGAAAAGCATTTGTTCTCTTTACAGGCTTAGGGCAACTTCCGTACAACACTGTCCAAAAGTGTCCTTGCCAGGAGAAATGTTAGAGCTGTACCTTGAAGAAAACGGTAGTGTGGATGACAATTCATGTATTCTGCAACTATAGAAGGAGGATTTTCATGCAGCTATTACAGCTGACTTATGACAAGCTTGTCAGCCAGTAGCTGCAGTTGATGTTTTCCATTGGATTGAACTCAAAGAGAACAGAGAATATTTTTAAATGTTTTTCCCCCTTATTTCTCCTTTTTTCTTCTCAGCAAGTTTAAGGCATTATAGGAAGTGTCCAGCCAGTACTCACCCGGTCTGTTGATTTTTGCAAAACATGAACTGGAATGGGTTGCCAGAGAAGCTCAGGGTTCCAAATTTGGCTGCTAGTTGGTGGAAAGAGGCCAGAAAGGTATGACTGGGCACTCATAATGGTGCGATCATAATCTGTACTTTGGATGTAGAACTGAAGAGAGAATGGCAAAGAGTTTAAAATAAAATAGAAACAATAAAAATAATAAGTAATTTTTACTCAACTCATCAGTCCTGTCTTCTTGTTTTCAGTTTTATATTTTTTGCACAAAGTTAAAACAGTGAAACCACAACTCAGCTTTCTAGGACCCTACTTCATTTGCATAAATGAAATTGCCAAAGCATCTTTAGTTTGGAATCTGACCCTCAGACTGAACTAACAAAAATAAGAAAGCATGATTTAGAAGAAGGAAGCTCTCCATCTTCTTAGATTCAATGGAACATTGATATGTGGTGCTTAGGGACATTGTTTAGTGGTGGACTTGACAGTGTGAGGTTTATGGTTGGACTTGATCTTGAAGGTCTTTTTCCACTTGAATGATTCTATTATTCTATCATCCATCTACTATATCTCAGGAATAAAGGCACTTGAAACCATAAACCTCTTTTAGATGCATGGCAAAGCTATTGTCTCTTATGCCTCCCGCCAGTGCATCCCTCACGTACTGAACAAAATGGATCTGTACCATATGCCAAGCACATCCACACAACTGTTAGACCTCTCTTTTACAGGACGAAGCATGTGAGCATAGCCCGTCACATGGCTGGATATGCATTCACCTTTCAACAGGGTAGAACAATATTTGGTCACCACATATGGATTCGCAATTCATTTGATAGTGTGGAGCTATTGATTCCTGGAAAACTGGGCAGTGGAAGACCCAAACTGAATGTAGCAGCTCAAAGTTAGACTTCAGTCTATGTTTGTACCTTGACACAAAAGGCCGGCTTTCAAAAATGTTCTACTACCTTAATTTTTCCATTAATGAAACGAATATGATGATGCGCTTTTATCTAGCAAAAGTCCATAGTTCTGTTATACCAGAGAAATGTCCTCCAGACAGTTCTGCTATATACCTCTTGCCGGTTGTATGTGCTGTTCAAAAAGTTGGCATATCTTTCCCTCATGTACCGTCCAAGTTCAAACAGCTGCTGCATTCCAGTCTGCAAGGCAAGCATATGGATGACTATTAGATTAAGGTGATTGGAGATTCTTAACGTAGAAGTTTCTTCTGTATTTTCTTCTTTTGTATTCTGCAATCAGTTTTTAAGTGATCATTAACCATTTGTATAATCTACTGTATATGTTGTAGGTGATCTAGAAGTTTTAACATAAATACTCACTTATAGCTATGAAAAAAATCATACATTCTGAAACATTAAGACTCCAACATCTGCTACAGGACAGGCAATGCACCTGTTTCTATGCAAATACTGTTTCCACAGTGCTGTAGCTCTGTAGATGCTCCTAGAGTTATTAATGATCAACACTCTAAAGGGTATGTCAGTTAGTGACAGCTGAGAAAGCATTATTGATAACGTAGTATTTATTATTGTCATTGCTTTGCTGTTTGATCAACCTGATAAATTTGTGGCTCACATTTCATGCCTTAAGTAGCGTTCTTCTATCTTTGCCTTGGTTCACCTGCAAATGTCTTAGATTGCACACTGTCTTTTCTGTTATTAATTTCAAAAGCTGTGAGCAGAACTTTTTAACTTTTAGCTGTCAGAAAAGTACATTCTTACTACTGTTGCTAAAAGATAATAAAATAGCAAAAAGCTCTCAAAAAAATCTGTGGCAAAGCAGAAACTTTTTTTCTTCTTACAACATAAGCTGTGTAACTGGGGATAGTAATGTGTGGTCTGCGTGACCGAATTTTACAGACCTTTCAAGCCTCACTTCAAACGCTAAATGCTGAACTGTCCCTGATTCATCCTTCTGCATCATGATGAAGTATTATTAGGAAATGCATTGGCCTCTGTTTGCTCCGGGATTTCATGTGTCAAATACAGTTCAAGAGCTAAGGCTTGATGCTGAAATGTCAGAGCAAAAAGTAGGTTCAGTGCGTCCTAGTGAAACTCTGGGCTGAAAGCAGCCTTCTTAGAAGATGCATTGTCCTCAGAAACAGCCTTCTCCTGCAAGACTTCCCTTGTTGTATGAGTACGTGCTTGCCAGTCAAATGATGAGATGTGGATTCATCCCTTGACCTGACAGGCACTTGACCAGGTGTTATTCCTTTACCCTGCCACAAGGCCCAGTGCTTAGTGGTCGTGAGAACTTCATCAATTTTAAGAGTATATACAATGTTTGAACTTGCCATTCATTTGAATACAGACACACTATCAGGAAATTGTTGCTTTTAAGAAGGTAGTTCTAAAGGTATGATGAACAAGATTTCAATTTAACAGTAGTTGGATGAATAATATTGCAAAATGTTTATTAATTATGGAGTATTGCTAATACAAGCTATAAATACTTGGGATTTGCTAATGTTTCTGAAGCACACATAAAAAATCTGCCCACTTCCTATTTTTGTAGCATATATACATGCTTCTAAGAAAGTTAACATACCTTGGTAAGTTGCCCAAATCCCTGGGGCCATTCACTTTCTTTGTGTAGATCAGTTGGAAAGTTTACAATTGGTGTTCGGTCACCATGTCGGAAAAGCTAACAAAATTACCAATAAAAAATCAAGTTAATTACTGTTAACATTATTTTCTTACCTAGCTAGAATTCAAGCATACATTTTACTTCCAGTGCCATTTTTCAGATTAAAATCTTGGATAGTCTGCAGAAACCTAGTCAGGTAGGATTGGAGTACCTTCTTTACATACAAGACTATGTATAATTATGTAGGAATTTAGTGGTCATGAGCCTGATGATTCTTCCACATAGAACATAAAATTAATCAGCCAAGAAGTTAATGCCGAGATTATATCCATAGCTAGGTGCCTAGACAAGAAATTTAACTGAATTTTCGACACTCAGCACCTCTGAATATTAAACCAGTTACTGCTGTGCTTGTATGAGGATTTAATTACTTTGGCATAGACACTTGAAGCTTTTGGTAACTGCCTTTCTGATTTCTCAGTCATCCTGAAATGTAAAGATCAAAATATATAAACATTTACGCTGTTAGCTTACTTAATATCTGTTAGTATTTTTGCATCTATATATGAAAATATTTTTGAAAGTCTGTAGGATGTTTTTTTCTGTTAAATTCAGTGAGAGTAAAGAGTTTGGTTGCTTTCATATCCCAGACACTCCAGCATAGTGAGTATTCCTGTGATACATTCAGTCACATACTTTTTACATCAGGAACCTTAAATGAGACATTTTGTATTTTTATTCCAGCATATGAAGAAAGTGCTGACCCTATATAAAATAGTTCTGAAAAACTCTGGATTACCCTCCTTGAGTGTGTCATGTGTGGGCTTAGAAAAATGAAGTCCACAAAAGTTTCACATGGAAGGAAATGCTGGAATAAAAATTCACAGGGCTCCAGACAATCCAAGACGCTGATGCAAACAGTTGCAAAAGTTACATTTGCTTCTATCAGCGTTCACATAACGAACCTCATTCCTGACTTCGGAGAATAAAATGACAATATGGAAGTATGGTTTATTTTTTTCATAAAACGACTTTTTGTCCATAATACCTCACTGGTATATAGCTTGATTATAATTAATACTCTCCATTGCCTCATTAAGCCACATCATTCTTACCCAAACATCAGAGAGGTTTGTACACGCTGCTTAGTTTGCCACTCCCACTGGGAGCTGTTTTATGTTTATATTTTTCAAAGTAAACACAAGCAGTATGGCTTCATGTTTTAATTACAACATACACCCTTTTCGTCAGCCTTCTGGACTAATGTGCACAAACCTGTGCTAGAGCAGGTACTTCAGAGGTGGAAAATACTGTCCTTTAAAGGCAAATATAATTGCATTTCTCCTTCTGTTCATTTTCTACAATAGACAGCAAGGTTTGTTTGAGTAGATGTTACCACTAGAACCATGTAGAAAACTGTTTATTATTTTTTTACTTTGCTAGTTGAATTTCACTGAAGATGTGGCCAACCTGAAATTATTATTTCTCAGCAAATGAAGGAGGCTTTTTCACCATCATCATCAACATGTTGATCAACATGAAATCACACAGTCTCAAGAAAAAAAGAAGTTCAAGTACAGCAAAATAGCCCATAAAATCTTTCTCAAATATTTGATCTTTGCTTCTCTATGCAATTTTAATTCTGTATATATCTTTTATTACTAATCTTGAATCTCAGTTCTTTATAATGATTTCTCAATGCACCTCTAAGGAGCAGGTGAAGAGGTAAAGAATTACGTTGTCTGGTGACTGAATTAGTTGCATGCAAGAAAAATGAGTGAGGAAGACTTTTGTGTCACTGCTTATTTCATTGATGTTTTGACATGCTGACTTACACAGGTGTCAGGTAGCATTCATTAGCTTTTCTGGACAACCTGATGCCTCTGTGAAGAATGAAGGTTAAATGCCCAGTTACAATGTAGCAGCATACTTTTTTGTTAAATTACCCAGCTTTTCAGAGAAGCATTTTTATGAGTAACTGACAGTTGCTCGAACTGACTGACATGATTAAGTGACTATTTTTGTTGGCAATATGTAGCAATGAACCAACACTTAGCCGATAAATACTCTATTTTTATTAGTGACAAACTACTGAAAATGTGTTAGGTTTCAAATACTGGTTTATGGTGCTTTATACTTAATGTGCAACATAACCCTCAATGTATATTTTAATGTCACAACACTCAACCCCTAAAAACTTTCAATTAGCCATAACAGAGTAGTGCTTTACCTGAACAGAGGTGAGAGGGCAAAGAGTTAAAGATCAAAAGATATTCCAATATATGTGGGAGCAGAAGATGTAAAGAAAAATATCTTTTCACTTTGCAATCTTAAGAAATTGAAGCAATGGAGGGTGTTCCCTCCTAAAAAGCAACACAACTTCTTTAAGTCCACACAAAATAGAAAAAAGTTCTGCATCTTCATTGGACAGTGACATAAAAATGTGATATTAACATTAAGTTGGAAGTGGCAAGAAACAAAATCTTCTAAGAGCAGAACACTTTTTTAGGAATTGAAGGACTAAGCTTCTCGGCCAACTGGGTTTTGTTTGTGCTCAAACCTCCTTCTTGCTTGCTACTTCTGAAAATGACCTTGCTTCAGTTGCACTTGGAAATGAAACGATGACCTTATGAACAACCACTTAACCTAAAAGGCTAACTTGTTCAGTCATAGTCAGCAACATTTTTGGTGTTTTTTTATTATTATTATTATTTTATTTTATTTTAATGTAACAATTTAAGAAGAGCTTGTTTATTTGAAGGTTTGTCTTTTTCATTAGAATACCTGATACTGCTAGGGAAAGAAAGTATATCCCTACAAAGGTTGCGTTGCTCATCAGTATGTATTTCTTAAGACTCATCATAAAGGAGTTGATCCTTAAAATTCATTTAAAAATGCTTGCTGCAGAATTTATTACTTCTGGCCTACAGATTGCCTTCCCAAATTTTCAGAAGACATAGAACATAGCAGGATGAGAGAAAAAGAACGTGGAGGCATCATAAAACGTGAAAAGACACTAGAAATCAAGAAGGAAGGGAGGGCAAGGAGGATGTACACAGAAAGTGCAAAGCACACCTGTTTTGTATATCCATTTCAACACTTTTATCTGAAGTGTTTCACCTCAGTCAGTTCTCAAAGGCAAAGATGAATAGTTACCGAATACTCTCACCTTCAACTCTGATACAGCTTGGACCTGATTTGGTGTCTGTGTTTTTCCATTTGCTCTTTGTAATTTTGTGAAGGTGATCACATCAGATCAAAACAGCCATGTGACTCAAACTTTGGTCAGCATTTGCTTCCGTTGTTGTCAGGGGAAAAATCACATTGGAGAAAAACCGGTTGGGGGGAGAGGATGAACTGAGAATATGGCATTTTTATGTATATGTAGCATCGTCATTCAGAAATGCCATGAATTACAGTGAATTATGTGTCTCTGAGTAATAGTGAGCCTCTTACAGACATTTTCATTGACAGAATCAACTTCAAACAAAAGGATTTCTTATTTTGATGCCAGTAATAGGAATGAAGAAGTTATGCTGCCAGTTCAGGGAAACCATACATGCAGAAATACTGAGCATGTTTAGTCAAGGTTTCAAATGGCTCGGCTTCATTAGGCAAATAACATGCTCAGTCAACACTTCCTACCCTGAGTTACAGCAAGAAAGACAAGATTAAATCACAGTACCTCAAAACCCACACCTCTTTGTATATATGACAGGTGAAATGAGTGCCTGTGAGGAAGCAGAAGTTACAGGTCGGAACTTCTTTATACAGAGGCAATAAATCAGTGTTTCATTTCTACTTGGATACCCAATGGTCCAACGTATTTCCTATTTTCTTCTCTTACGTCTATCTTAAATTCAGTGCACAAGAACTGTGTTGAAGGCTAATGTTTACACGTGAGAAAGAAAATTAAAATAGCATTTTGACAAATTGGCTTGAATTGGAGCTTTTTGGCCAAAAGGACTTGTGGCCAATGATCAAAACACACAGAATCAGCACAAAGACGGAAAACCTTTAGGAGAGAACAAGGCACCTTCCCAGAGCATAGCCAATTCCAGTAGTGAGCAAAAGGGAACATTTGTCTGTTTTTTCTCCCCTGCAGAAGTATTTCATGTTGTGCAATTCTGCTAAGAAAGTTTTAAAAAGTCATTATGACACATTTTCACAATGCAGTAATGCTCTCAGGTGAAAACATAGCAACTCACAGAATGCAACTAGAAAATGGCTATTGAATTATCTCAGAAAGACACCTTTTAGACTTACCTTGACTGGAGCCATGCCCTCATTATATCCCATTATATCAGTGAAATGTTCTAGGGCCACTTCCTACCCTATTTATTTATGCTAGCAATTCTGTTCTGATGAAAATTCAATCAGGTGTTCAGAAGGCAAAATTCTTTGAACACAGAGAAACCATGCCTTGAGAAAAGAGATGTGTGTTCATAATAACATTAAACCTACTGTAAATTTTTAGGCAGATTGGTCAGCCTGAGAAAAAGTATCAAGGATAAAATGAAGGCAGTTAAGATGACATTCACCTGTTATTTTAATATTAATTGTGGTAAGTTACAGTATAAATAAATAAAATGCCTTTTTTGTTTTGGTAGGTGGGGAAGGTGGCTGCGTAGCTCTGGTAAACCAGCTGATTTTGGATAGGAAGCCTCTATGTCTGTAATGGTGAGCATTTCCTGTAATTCCTTCTGCAAAACTATTGCTTGTTAGAACACAGTGACAGCTGCAAGTCAGTAAAAGTCTCCTTCCCTTCAAAGAGTGAATTCTCCAAGGCTTGTTGACTGCCTGACTTCATCTGTATCCAGTTCTCCCTCTTATCACTGAAACAACATCTAAGTATATTGCTATACACAGAATGTTACTGGAATTAGCATTAAGTCCCTGCTGTGTGTAGTGTCTGACAGAGCAATAAGCCTCAGCAGGAGTAAGAACTGGTTTTTCCTGTGCACTCTGGCCTCTCTCCAAGTGGCGCATGTACAAAGCAGCCAAGAGACAACTTGATATGAAATAATTTATCTAGAGCTGGATGATATATTTTGGACACAGGACTCCTGTCTGTTATCTGTTTGTGTACATAATGTCCCAAATAGAGAAAGGTGGAAGAAGATCTTAACATTCCTGTCTACAATTGTGCGTTCCAATCTCCACAACTGTATTTTGAAAATTTGCCTTTAACTATTCTTTATCAGTATACCTCTTATTAAAAAAGCAATTAGAACGAAAAGGACTGTGGTGCAACCTTCACGATCCAAATGATTTCATTGAATTAATCTCTCTTTTACCTGAGCTCTTGGAGAAAGTGACATTGAAGTAGTGTCTAGTTACTCTAAAACAAGAAACGGCCCAGCAAAAAACCAATTACAATCCATTTTCAACCTAACTGCACTTACTGCTACCTGCATCTCAAATCTGCCCTTTTCTGTTTCCCAGTGTACTGCTGTGCCAATTCAGTTGTTCAGAAATGGAAAATACTTTTGGTTTTGTGATAACTTCTGTAACATCATAAGCTTCAGCTTCCAAGCACAGAGAAGGCAGGCCATGCTGGCCAGCTCTCAGACTGGTCTTCAGAGTGCCAGCTAAGTTAAACAAGAGCAGATAGACTAGACCTCAGATCTCTCAACTTCAGTGACTAGACGTATACCACAAAGCTAAATTGTTCACTTATCTTGAAATAATAACTAGCTGCTAGATTATGAAAATTCTTATAACTAGAGGCATTTTTATCTTCTTTAAGCAGAGTCTTTGAACTCAGTAAGCAAAAGGGCAGCAGTGATTTCTAAGTCTAAAAAGAGGGAAAGCAACTGCACAGCCTGTTTGATTCGGCAGCCATATAAAATTCCCTGTATTCCCCGCAACAAAACAGAAAACAAATCTACTTACTGCAACCACAAACTTCAGTTCTCTTTCTGCAGCAGTCTGTTGAAGCAGAATGAGGATAATATGAAAAGAAAAACACAGGATCCTAGATGGGTTGGGAAGCCATGTCACTCCCATCCTGGCAGAGGATAAAAAAGGCTTCGTAGCTCCAGCAGCTGCTCGGGCTGAACAGCCCAGATGCCAGGCTGTGCTTTCCAAAGGGGTGGAACTGCTGCCGGTGAATTTCAAACCCAAGAGGAATGTTGTGTGACTACGCAACAAATTGCATCGCCCTTTGTTTTCAAATGACTGTTTACATTCTATTTAATCAAATCATAATTCAGTTCCTTTTTCTCTGTGATATTTTTCTCTTTTGGAGTATAGGGATGAAGTTAGAACATGAAGGAGTTGCTGAGCATTCCTCGTGTTTCGACCTACCTGTTCTGTTTCTGTTTCTCAGGGCTTGGAATTTTTCCAGACTATAGTGTGGTCACGAGGATGAACTCGGAACCACAAACCAGGCAATACTGTTTTTCTTTGCTGCTCAGTTAGTCCTCTTTACAGCTTACCTCCCTTCCTTTTTTTTTTTTTCTCTTTTTTCTTTTTTCTTTTTTCTCTTCTGCATTGTCATGGTGAAATCAGAATAATTATTTCAAACAACACTTCATGTAGGTTAAAATTACCAGTTCCCCAAACAAAAGAGTTAAATAAACCTTGCAACAAGTATGTTCTTTAAGCTCTTTGTTGGACAGTTACTTGCTCTTCAATTTGTGTGTGTTGCTTTTGTTTTCTCTTGGAGTATATCTATACTTTCCCTTTTGTAACTGCTTATGTCAAGTTCTTTTTTTGGCCTCAGTTCTCTTAAGTCTCTTGTGAACAAGCCCTGGTGCTCGCATTTTTATTATTATTAAGAACTCTGTTACTGACAGTAGTTCACTGGCTTCGAGAAGATGGCTCAGCTTGCCTCTGCTGACTTCCCCTCAATAAAATGAAGATAATGATACTTCTAGGCTTGATTTCATAAGGATTTTCTCAGTAAATGAATTACAGTTTACAGAGACCTATAGAGTTCTCACCTATAAATAGTGTTCTCTAAATGTTAAAACTTAAGATCTTCTGTGTATTATCTGAGTCATCCCATTCCTGTCATACCCAAACCTGTCTCAGGGTCTTCTGTTGAGCTCTCTGCAACAGTGTTCTCTACAACAGGTATTTTACTATTTACTAGAAATTAAGCCTCTAGGGCCCTCAACCCCACCAAGCCTCGAGTGCTGTGTTCTCTGAGTTGTGTGAATGACCACTGTGTATCCTCTGATGGATGGGAGTGGAAGGGAGGAGAGCCACAGCTTCCAGGATTCCCCATGTCTTGTCAATCTATGCCCAGTTTTCAGCACTTGAACTTCTTTCTTCCTCCACCATTATGCCCCCACCCTCCTTTTTGATGTCTCCTGGTGTGATTGTGCCTATGCAGGAAGTGTAAGGGAGTAATTAATACTTCATAAATATATAATACTTTGTCTTTCTGAAAACAAATGTAAGCTGATTGTTCTTCTCTATTATTTAAGAGAGCAGGTCATAAAGTATACTTTCTTTAGAATATTTTAATATGTGTCAAAAGTCAACAAAGGATGTCCTACTTTTTTAATCTATGTGGCTTTTGTGATATGTGGTTCCTAAGCTTTTTGGATCCAAGATTCCTTGTTGGCTCTTAGAATTTTTTCTCGTCCCTCCTAAGCTCTTACCATGAAATGCGTAACTGATTCATTTTTACAAGATTTGCTGGTTTACCGTGTTTCTTTGGCAAGTGACTATGACTAATGAAGTCTCATTATTATGGAACCCTTATAGAAACTTCATTTTAGACATGAGCTCAATTTTTTTTGTGATGCTGGATGGCATAATTAAGGAATGTTTGACAATATATAACAACTGCAATTTATAGAACATCTTTGCTAACATCTCTTTAAAAATGAGATTTTAACCCAAGACCAAGCATAGGATAAACAGTTCTGCTTTCTGTGGCTTCACTCTTCCCTTTAACATGTTATTAGTATACTTCACTAGTGAGACTTTTTTATGCACAAAAGAATGGGCACCTCAACATCTTAAATAAATGTCTATACATTCCAAAAGGGAAGGGTATCATCTTTCATCTTTCATTCTTTCATCTTTTTAATGGTTGGACTAAATGATCTTGACGGTCTTATCCAACCAAAATGATTCTATGTGCCATAGTGGTTAATATAGGATCCTGCAGGAATCCTGCAGGTATGTTGGTGGCATGTATTTCATTTGGAAATTTTCTTACTTGTGTTGTCTCAATTTCTACTATGCATTTGGCAGCTATAAACTTATCATATTCTGCAGCATTTAAATCCTTGCCTTTTGGGGGAAAAGTTCCTTCAAAAAAAAATAATTCCTAAGTCAATCTAGTTACAGTTGTTCAAGCATCAACATGGAAGTGGACCTAAACAATCTGAATCATCTTTATGTTAGTTTGGTTCATTGGCATATATTTTAATTATGACATTATGGCATTAAGTAGAATTATCTTAAACACAGTTGTCCATTTTAAGTGCAAATATCCTTTATATCTTGAAGGCTTGCTGAAGCATAACTAGGTTGGCTTTGAAGTAGATTGGTTGCAGAAGAACCCACGCTTTAATGTACACAAGGGTTACCTTAGGTAACCGCTGTGGGTGGAGCAAAACCTACGTTGAAAGGGTGGAAGTCACTGCAGTCAGAGCAGCCAGATGTGAAAGTGCTGCCTGTGCTCACAGGCCAGGCTGCTCACATGGGGAAACAGCTCAGCTTCTGTCACTGAATTTGCAGATCAGCGCTTAACCTAGGTTGGATTTATCTGCAACTATTTTTTTCAAGTGTTTTGCGAGCTCGAAAAGGGAAAGAAAAGGAAAATTTTGCTTTCAGGAGACAAACTGGCACTTTTTCCGAGCACAGTTTGAAGCACTTATGACAAAAGTAGAAGGTTGTCTTGCGGTCCTGTGTTGGGGTGATTTCACTCAGTTGTAGGGAGTGGGAAGGGACAAAGGAGTTCATTTGTGACACAAGAAGAATTAACTCAGGCTGGTGACAGGACATGAACATGTATCTTGCACTACAGGAGAAAATGCCCTCAGCCCAAAGTTACTGTTCTAAAGCAGGTAGGAGGAAGAAAGTGTCTACTTGGTGTCCTCTAATAACTTCTTAGTTTGTCCCAAATTTGTAATATTCACCTGGTTACAGGGCACTCTGAGAATTTCTTTCTTATGATTAAGGTGTTTGCCTGAGACATAAAAAGCCTAATTTTCCTACCAGGGAATATGTTAACAGCAGTAAGAAGGAGGCAGAAAGCACTGTTCATCTTCACTTTTCCCTCTGAAGCTCTGCAGCCTGGTGGTAATTTTATTTTCTGGAAGATGTGGACTCTACATCCTTTCGGTAAAGCAGGGATTTGAACTTGTGTCTGCTACATCTCAGATGCATACCCTAAGAACTGAGTAAAAAGATGGAACGCCTACTTGTGGCACTCCCATGAAACAAATTAAAATTTGTCAATTAATTAGATCCATATTTGTGAATTATGCAGTTTGGCTTTTCTTTTTCTTTTTTTTTTTTTTTTTTTTTTTTCCCTTGGTAGTCAGCTAAGTAAATAACCCAAAGAGAAAAGGAGGTGGTGAAAAGAAAGAAAATCTTAGTGCAAGTAGTCCAGTGCCACATTTCCCAGGCAGCACAAAATTACTGTTGCTTTTCTGTTGTTGTTCATTCAACAACTTGCTGACATTGTTTCAGTGTATGACAAGAAAAATAGTGGATGTCAGAAGCTACATCTCACTCATACAGCATCTACAACTATTTAGGTTATTGTATTTTAGCAAGTCTGCTTTAAAATATGACTGGACTGTCTATGCATTGTTTGTGAAAGGAGGGAGTTACATTTTTATGTGATCCTGTTTTTGCAACATTATATATATATATATATAAAATTATTTTCATTTGCTTTCTAAGTAATTCCAAAGCTGAATTGTAATTTGTTGCTCATTTCTTCTTTAAGAGCAACTGAAATGGAACAGTTTATAGCTTCATATCTGCAAAAGACTCTGGGACAGATTTTTCTAATGGAGTCAGCTGGTGCAGTTGTAGAAAAACATCATTTAGAGTGTTTTATTTTTTTGTTCACTGACATCCCCAATTTGTATTCATGCAGCAAGATCTGGGCTTGATGTTTCAGCCTTAATGAACACTGATGTTTATTTTTCATTGGAGTAAGCAAGAAAGTTTTCCTTTCTGTGTTTCTAGAGTGATAGCCCTAAGAACAAAAAACATTACAAAGAATGTGTGTGATGGGGTTTCTGTTGAACAGGGATGAGGAGAATAAAATAATTTAGAAATATCTTAATTTTGGAATTAAATTTGAAATTTAATTTTGCTCAACAGAAATCAGGATGTTCAAGGAACACTCACTGGGGCATGTGGCAGGGAGGAAAACATGGTCTGACGATGTGATGGAAAAGGGGGACCTTCTGTTGGTGTTCTATGAGGAGTGGCCTCATCTAGGATTCCTTCCATAGCTGAACTGAAGTGCTGAGGCCAGGGTCCAGCTCCATGACCCCCAGACCAGACAAATCTGTGGGACGGAAGAGTCTTCATGTGGTTCTAAACATTTCTGAGAGGCGAATTTGGGTGAGGAGGGAGGGTAGAAACTGGGAACTGGAGGCTAAAGACGATAATGAAGAATATCTCAGCTGTGTATTGTGTTTTCTATGTGAGCCTTGTGCAATCTAGGAAACCAGCAGAAAAGTTACCCTTACCTTTAATGACAAAAGAATGAGAAGACCTTTAACAGCTCTTGAACTTCCAGTTCTAAATATGTGTCAAACGAAGTAAAAGCAACTCAGGCTGGCACAAGTTCAGAGAAAGGAGAAATAGGAGCAGGTTCAGGATAGAAGAGAGGATGCCTAGAAATTTGGTTTTGTCAGCCAAGGCTGCAATCTTGTTAGTCGTCTAATGCTGATAAAGATGGAGCTTTAAATTTGCCTCTCTATTTGCTTTCTTTTAGCAATTGCTTTTTAATTACTTCTGTTAAGGGAGATGTGATGATCAGCTGTATGGTTTTGAGATGAATCATTTAAATAGCTTGCACTAACTCTCCTATGAGGGCTGCTGGACCTAGGGAGGCTTTCTGCTGGTGTCCATTGTGGATGTTAAGGTAATATGGAAAAAACAAGGTTATTCTTCTTCACATAAAGAAGCAGCTAGAGCTGATCGTTTTATTGGAAAACATTTTTACTCTTGTTTTGATGCTAGAGTAAGAGGGGATGCATTTTTTCACTAGATGCAATAATTTATTTTTATCTCTGTGATTGAGCTTCTTTGCCATGAAATCTAACTACAGTTCTTGCTGAACTGTGGTTCCTATGGTGGCTTAGGAAGCACAAGAATTGTTTCTTGGGCCTTGCTGAGAAGAAAATGGGCTTTTACAGTGAGAATTCTAAAACTTAGATTCTTGCTAGAGGGGAATGGGATCTTTTCGTTCTTTTAATTCTTTTGTAGCTTATGGAGTAGCAATTTGCTTATGCTGTAGTTCTAAAAATCCATTTCAAAAGCCTGATCCAAGGAGAAGAAGCTGGAATGTAAATGTTTTCTGCGTCTCATCTATTACTCTGGTTCTCTTTGAAATGCGGGCAGCAAGGCTGTTGGCAAAGGTCCTATGCACTGTAAGAAAATAAAAAATGAAGAAGTCTAGTTCTTCAAGCAAAGAAATGTCCACTGTTTTCAGAAATCAGTTGTATCTGATTGTTCTGATTAAACTTTTGTAGTAAGAACGTGAACTGTTTTCACAATGGCAATATTAGAAAACATGATTAGTGAAGGATTGTCCAGCATGTTCAGCATGTTTTAACTAGCTTGTAGCTGTGGACTTTTTTTTATTTTGTATTGCCATTAGGTTAATGTCAAGAACAGTAAGGACTTACAGACTTCTCCGAAGCACAGACTTTACGTGATCAGATCAGGGTATACAATCAAGGTAACTTAACAAAAGGAAGGTGTTTGAAAAGCTATTTGAAGCCACAAATGATTTTTCTTTCAAACTTGGCACTTGGCCTTGCTGTCTTTTAAGAAAGAGATAGAACGGCTGAATATATGAAAGCCTTGTTGGGTCAGATGATTGCCTGATGGCTATTCATTGTAGCCAGCCTGGCTCTTTGTAGGCTTCTCTTAGGCCTAGATCCATGGTCCATTCTTTCCATAAGTCTCACCTTCCTTCTGTACAGAGATGGAATATTTGAGCATGTATAAGATGGAGGGAAAAAAAAAAAAGACAGACATCTGGTAGGTAAGTAAATAGCCATTATCCTCATTTTTGTAGCTTTGGGGATCTGTTTGTGTAAAATGCTTCATTACTTCTTGAATAAAATGAAGTATAAGGACACTGGAATGACTTCTCCTTTGAGGGTCCTTTTGAGGCACTGCTCCCTTCACCAGTTCTGGAAGTTCTTGTCTCGTTATCAAAAGAGGGCAACACTCCTTCAGTGGTATTTTCCAAATTTGTTGTAAATTAAAGCTATAGCCCTTCAAAACACTATAACTACAATTACATTATCAAAATAGTTCTCCCAAAATCCCTTTGGAATGAACAGATCTTGAAAAATTACTCTGGTTTGATATTGCACTTGGGTTTTACCACCTGATAAAATAAAACAAATATTCAGGAAGGATAAGTCACCACTTTCGATAATTTTGGTTGGTTGTGCTGAGGAACGTTTTCTTTTGATAGAGATCAGGAGACTGCTGGTCATGCTGATGGAAGTTAGTAAGAAATGTTAGACTGTAATCACATCACAGTGTGGGAGGAGTTGTTCCACAGAGCTAGTCACACTGAAGATCATGGAGGGAGCACCTAAAGGGAAGATAAAAAGAGAGAATCATTCTTAGCATATGGCCTCATTCTCCAAAAACACGGCAAATCTGTTAACAGTACCTCAACCTCTGATGGCTCAGACTAAGTGCAGAAGAGTTAACAAATTTGCTCCCATTTTGGTTGAGCTAATCCACATGGAAACCTTCCTGAGGAGCCAAAAGAGCACAGAGAAATGTTTGATCTCCTTCCCAAATGTGCTGAGCTGTCTTCGTATCCTGTGATCCATACTGTGGTCATCCTCATGTGGAGGAACTTGGGTCTCATTTGTACCACCCTCAAATACTGCTACTCACGTGTGTGGCCTGTAATAGCAATACTTGCCCAACCCTGTATTTCCCTGTACTGGGGGCATAAGTCATCTCCATGAAACTTCAATTAAGCATTTTCTGGAAACAGCCCTATGTTTGGGAAATAGTGTCTCCACATAGAATGGCTATGTAAGGTAAATTTTTGAGCTCAGTCACACTCTTGGCTTTCCTTTAAAAAAAAAAAAAGACATTTATGAGTTTCTAATAACCAAATGCTCAGATCCATGTAAAAACAAAGTATTAATGTATGCATTAGCAAAGTGAATATTTGAAATGATGTTTGACAAAGCTGCAAACAGCTGAAACCAGTGATGTTGCAGCTGTGTATGTTAGGTGTAAATGTGACCTGTAAACTCCTTGCACCACTTTTCAGCTTGGTTTAGCTTTCTGGTGATAATGATCAGTGGCCCAGCTTATCTGCATTGCCTGAGAACTGGTGTAATGCATTTTGTCACTGCTCACAGTGGTTTCCCACAGTGTGGTCGTTCTGTCAGGTTGCAGCACTGTGCAGGCTCTGGGCAATGTGCCTGGGGCTTTTTCCCAAGTGCCACTCACACACAGCAGAGAATTTAAAACTTCTGCCTGCAGAAGAAGAGTTATGAGCCCCAAAATTAGGAGCTGGCCCCAACAGTTACTAAGATGTAACTATCCTGAACCAGGAGAAAAGAGAGGAAAGTATCAAATTTTGATATGACAATATGGCAAATATTTTGATTGGAGCATCAGTTATGGTTGTAATCTCTTTTCTGGTCCATATATGTTTTCAGCACTCAGGATTAATAATGGAAAAGTCATGAGCAATGATGCTGAACTTGATGTAGAGTGCCTGGACTATCTAATTTCTACCTTAGCAAATTTGAGAATTGAAACGGAACTCAAAGGCTAAATATTGGATATTTGTGTCTTTATTAATGCCAAATTTTGATTACATAGTAGTTTTTTTGTTTGCTTACTCGGTTGGTTACACAGTTTGCTTTGTGAAGGAGGGGAGCTCATTTCCACAGAACTTAGATTACTATGCACCACAGTATAAACATGAAGTATTTATCACCATTTTCCATGACTGTATTTGTTGCCTGGCCAAAAAAAATTGTCAGAACTAACTTCCCCCTGACCTTTTGCAATTAAACAGGCTAATGTCCTGATGTACTTCCTAAGAATTTGTGGGCAATTAATATAGTGAAAAAATGTGCTTAGTGAATCATTAGTTGCTAATTATTCATTCATTCTGGCTAAAATGTCTCCAGTCTATTCATGGATTCAAGATATTTAACAGGAAATTGTTTGCCACCAGGTGAGTTGGCTTGCCTGCTTTCTTCTAATCTACATTTCTAATTCTTCCTGAGATCGGTGATTCAGAAGTCCATATGGGATTTTTGAACATTAGGTACAACATTTGATCATCAAAAAAAGTGGGGACACTTTTGAATCCTGAGGCCTGTTTGCTTTTCGTCTCTGTTAAGGAATGTAGAGCTAGATACAAAAGAGACAATGTAATTCTCTACCTTCTTGTTCCCACTTTTTGTGAACTTGAATATCATCAGTGGTCAAAATGGAAAGGTAGACATCCTAATATGGAGATACGGACAGCCTACTAGGAGATGTGTTAGTATGCCAATGTGTGTCTGTAGATGTTTGACATTCTGGTAGACTATTTAATATTAATCTGTTTTGTTCTCTGAGCATCTCCTAAAATCAAGGGAATGCACAGTGATGTTAATCGGTCAGTTCGGACAAATACTCTACAGTTAGAAAAGATGAGGTGAATTGTTATAATTCTGTGCATCTGTATCTGCTTCCTCAGGAACTGGAGGTCTTTTTGACTGTACTAAACAAACAAAAAACTCATGAAAAATAGTACCCAAAAGTCTAATCAGCCTTGATTCCATTTTGCTGGAAAGTTGAGATGGAATAGGTAAATGTATCAATGGAGTAGAAATTATGGCCTAGGGTACAGTTTTGTCTTACTGGATCTGAATGTTTTTAATTTCAGACCAGACCCTTATGAAAATGATTGTTACTTCAAATGAGGTCTTGGCAGAAGATGTAATCCTGACTTTACTTTTGGGTACATGTGCCCAAAGCACTTAACTTACCTCTTTTTATGTCCTACATTCTCTTGTCCAATGCTGTACTAGGACTGGGGAGACCAAGTGAGTAAATCTCTCCAGCGGACAGCGAAACTTGCAGCCAGGAAGAGTGAGGGGGTGAGGATCTCTCAAAGAATTATTCCGATAGTACATTTCAATAGTATATTGCCTGTTTCAAAAGACAGAAGGGTCAAAGCAAAGTTAGGTGTGCAGAACCACACAGCTTTTCCGTGGTGTCGTGTTTGTACTTTGGGACAAACTTTTAGCCAGTTTGTCTGGCTATTAATATAATATGTCTCATTAGCACTCTGAAGAGATCTTTCTAAACAATAGATTGTCAGCACTGATTTGCACGTAGTTTGTCTCCTTGGTGGAGAGTCAAGGAGTTAAACAAATAGTAAGAGTAGAGCAAAACCTCTTGTAACTGTAATGAAGCAACATATAGAGGGTTTTCAGGCTGCAGTGCTGTGATTCTGCTACAGTCAATAAGTGCTAAATTGAGTCCAATTATAATAATTACAACCAATCTATAATTTTTTCCTGTGTAGTGAAACTTGTGTATCCAGTTTAATTAGTCTGGGGTATCAGTAAATTGCCTTTTAGAAAAAGTATATCTTAGCGGTACAGCTTGCAGATACTTGCCCATTTTTTTCCTGGTAAAGTTCAAAAAAATGACAGGCACTGTAGGGAGGAAATTTCCCACTGAAGACATTGAGAGCCATCTGTAAGGCAACAATGGTGGCTGCATGCTGTAAATATAAGAAACCTTATTGAAAATTATTGCATGTACATATTATTTAACAATATGTCCAGCTCATTATCTGTCCACTTAACATGACTTGTGTGGCCTCATTAATACCTGCCCTCTTCCCTCTGCAATATTCAATCATTTTTGTGTCTATATAAACTGAAGCGCTGCCTGTATAAAGTATACACGTATCTAAATATTTAATGAGTCTTAGTCACTTGCAGTTCTTATCAAAGTTAGTAGGAGCTGTTAAAACTTATTTTAAAAAGAACTAGTATTTTTGCATGTTAAGTAAACAGTATTCAAGATCAGATCAGTAAGCTCCTTGGCTGATACATACCTGATAGGTCATAGTCTAACTGCAGTTTAGAAACAGGAGCTTTTTACCAAGAGGAATAAAAAAATTTCCTTCTCCAAGGACAGTTTTTACATGTTCTAAACAAAAGTATAAAGTCACAATTGAGTAGCTGCCTTCATAAGAACTTTTAAAGCAACTGGTTTTTTTTTCTTTTTTTTTTCTGTTACATCTGAAAAAGATGCAGGAAGCAGGAAGTTTGTTTCTAAATTATCTTTTTAATAGAGATTCAACAAAGCATGAGGCGCGTTTTTTCCACTTCTCTGCTTCAATCAAAACAATATTACAATGAAACAAGCCGTGACATCAGGTGGAAAATGGAATGCTGCAGTTTTCAGTGTAGTATCTGTCCACGAAAGAATGAAAATAATTGCATTATATTTAAGGTTAACCAAATAAAAAATGTTTGTCGCTGTATTTCATGAAAGAAATAAGATTTCATGGCTTTCACTGCTTTTAATAACTGCAGAAAGAGAGCATAAAAGAATCAGAAAGGACTCACCGCGGAATACATAACCATTTTTTGCTGGTGTGAAGGCTTTCTAGCATCTGAGATATGCTTCAGAATAGTTTTTAAAAGAATACCTGAAAGAAAATGGGGAAGCAATGACAATGAAAGGGATGCTTGTGTTAACATCTGTATCCCTTGTTACTGTTTTAACACAATCTGTCCTTAAATGCACCAGATGTATTCAATTGACTTTATAGGTAATTTGTGTGGAGTGGCCTGATTAATTCTGATACTATCTTTTCTATGGAGAGTAGGCCTATTTTGCTTCTGTGTTAAATGCTTTGTGGATCCCTAATAGCCTCGACAGCTTCATACAGTGCATTCACAGCTCTTTGTGCCAGCAGAACAGTGCAAGGAGAGCACAGTAATGAATGCTTCTCTTTTGTGTGTAATTCCATTGACTTCCTGATTCACAGAGAAAAAGAGAGAGCACATCCTTTGGACTCTGAGCCTTCTTAAATTATGTGGTTGTCTGGTATTTTGTTAATGTTAACTGCTGAAAAATTGTAAGACAAACTATATGAATTAAATGAATGGCTATGCTAGTATATTAGCATAAGGTTGGAATCTTGACAAATTAAAATCCTAAAATGAGAATTATATGCTCCAGCGGAATTAGACACATGTATTTTTCTTCAGCTACTGGCACATTTTTAATAGCAATTTTTAGTAAAGCAAGAGTAGAGGTTTGAACTTTATGCTTAATTTTGTAAGCTGGAGCTCCAAAAAGGCGAACAAATTCGTGCTTTTGTGTGATTTGTCCTTGTAGCTCACAGAGCCTGACTGTACAGTGCCCATATAAAACAAAAATGAAGCCTAAATGGTGACAGTGGGTGAATGGAGGAGATTGAGTGCTCAAACAAGTATAAACTATTTTAAAATTTCAACTACCATTTGCTGAGTTTAGAAGCAGTTTAATAATCTCATTTCAGTACTCTGAGTAATGTAATAGGAAGACTGGTAGGCAATAAATTTACCATCCTAGAAATTATTACAAATAATATTTTGTTAACTTAAGCATGCTAGCTTACATTAAATTTAGACGTGATTCAGTTCAGCAAAAATCCATATATTAGTTTGGATTTCTTATACAGTGTAACCAAAACAATAGCACCTTTATAATGTTGGATTAGGATATTTGTGATTCACATCCCTCACCATCTCTCTTCCTATTAATCAAAATCTTTCAGTGCTGATCACCAATATCCACATCATGGAATCTTTCATAGTTCTACTATGGAATTGTGCAATGTTTGTTGTACACCCTTTCTTCTTTGCCATTCTACTCTTGGTTTTAAATGGGGTAAGAGTTCAGCTTACCTCCCTGCAAACGTGATTTTTGTATTTGTTTGTGGAACCCGAATTCCGCCTGCAATAACAATTCTGAGAGCTTTGTCAGCTTGGTCCTGACACCATGAGTAGCCCAAACAGGTAAGCTGTAATTGTTAATATCCTACAGTGAAGAAAGAAAACATGGTGATTTTCTTAATGATTCCTGCTGCTAAATGTTTGTTCTGGAACAAAATGCTTGTTAGAACAAATTCTGAATATTTCATTCAAGTAACATTTTCTCTCTACAATAATGACTGTATTTTGCATTTAGACAGCTGTAGAATTTTTATTTATAGCATTGCACTGCTTACAGCAAATTTGGAGGGCAGTGTTCAACAAGAAGTGAAAATACAATACTAAAAATTATTGCGCAAAAAGCAAGAGGCAATAATTATGCCAATTGCTAATGCAGTTGTCAGGTGCAAAAAATTCACTTTATGACTCTCTTTTCAGCCATCTGCTGAGGTATATCTGAGATCTTTACTGAAACAAATCCTATACAGATATCAGGATTTTAAGGGCTGACAGCTCTGAGGGTTGAGTGAGATCCAGCAATCATGGAAGAATATTTATAGCTGTAATTTGGATGTACTGGAGTGTGAGGTATTTGTATAGGGATTAGACATACAGATGGAATTCATACCTACGAATACCAGATCTATTGGATACTGATGTAGTCCTGAAGCTATGATGGCATGGATTAGTCTTTCCTTATGGACACAGCCCAAGTTATATTAATGGTCACAACTGTGAGAAGGGAAGATAAACTCAACACTCCTGGTTTGCCCTACCCTGAATTCCTGTTGAAACAAGGTTTGTATCTTCCCTTTAGTCAAATACAACCTCTGTGGATGGGAGCCATGGACTGAGCTCACCAGAGGGAGTGTTCTTGTAACAGTGAGCTCTAAGGAAAATGCCAGCTACTTAAAGGATTTGTTTAAACAAGTGAAACAATAGCACGTGTTAGGTTAAGCCAGTTCAGGTCACAATGTATCGCTTTCTCTTTTAACAAATGTGATCTGTGTCTTGAGGAAAGAACTGGGTAGTTTCATGCTGTTGAAGACAGTGCTGTAGGCAAGCAAGCTCCTCAGTCTCCAGGTTACCTGAAAGTCAGATGACAGCCAATAATAACTAATACAGAGACATGCATGTTACTGTATTTTCATGAACTGTGTTTAAAAAACTGTGTAAAAAACCCTCCCTTTGTGAAAAGGTGGGAGTGTTTTTTATGGAAAATGTCTTAACTGATGCTCCCAGAGTCTTCAGTGAGTAGTTTGAGAGACCAAATCTCATCAAATCTAACGCTAGGAGGAAAAGCCCAACTTCCTGTGTTTGTCTTCCAGCATTTAGCTAGATCTCTGATGGGAGCTGTCAATTTTGCACATTTCTCTGGTGATACATGTTTCTCAGTCTGATATAGCAACTGAGATAAAAAGTTGTAGTCCTGAGCTGTTCTGCATTTGGGAAATATGGAAGGGTGAGCTCGCTGAAATTACGATGAGGTGTCCCAACAAGTTAACATTTCATTTAACCCAAGGCTCTGGCTAACGTTCCATTCAAGACTGCTTTGACCAGATTTGGAGCTTTGCAGAAACTGCAGGACAGAAAATAAACTCAATAGCATCTCACCCAAGTATTTATTACATGTTGCTTGTGAAACCCATCTTAAAACTGCCTCAGTTTTCAAGGGGATACCCCAGTACTGATGACCAATTTATCATTCATATTTGAGTCTGAAAATAATTATGCATTAAAGCATTTGTAGCAAATGCTGCCTGCAACAATAAATTTTTGACACAAGACCCTGCAATTTTCACTTGCTTCAGCTTTGAAGAGACATGAAGTGGGGCTTGTTGCTAAACTGGAGGCCCTCAGGATTTTTTCAGATCACAGTCAGAAGTACCAGACTGTGGGACCCAAATACCCATGATGCTGGGCACCACAGTACCCCCTTTATAAAATCCATGCTTTTTTGTGATGTTCCTGGTTCCTTTGCTAAGAACAGATTCCCAAACTTCCACAAATCACCATTTGTGTCATTCCTATGACTGCTTAATTCCTAAAAATACCCTGACCATTACTGTCTATATGCAATGATGACTCCTCTTATGTATACAATGTGCATAAAATCTTTGTGGAAGGATGCATATGTTTCTTTGCCAACAGCGTATTTTATTCCTGTGTACTTTTGTGATGGGGTTTGGAGGAGTAACATTTTTATCCAAAGGTATGCTTTTGCCTAGTTCTCCATATTACAGTCACTGACGGAATATTGGATTTGGTGGGGCATTAGTTTGTGTTCCTTATAATGGTGGATGACCTGTAGCAGTCCCATGCAGTCACAGTGTCTTTACAGGATTTTGAGTTGCAGTTTGGTGTTAGGGGAGGATTTCTGGGGAAGGAGCTGAAAATAGTGGTTCAAAAAAGTCTGGAAGTGCTGACCTACCCTCTTTTGATGTCTTACAAACAATAGAAATAAGACTTAAAACCAGTTTTAAGGAAGTGTAAGTATTTCTATTGGACCTTGGGAATTTTCTTTATATTATTTACCTCATATTGTAAAGTGTCAGAGAGCTTCAAAATTCTTTCAGTGTTCAACTTCTTCAATGGGTATCCTGTATGAGTGGCTAAAAACTTCAGAAATGGCTGGAATACAAAAAAGCAAACTTGTAACAGACAGGGCCTTTTTACATAGTTTCTACACACTGCCATACTAATACATAGAAACGAGATAGTCCTGGCAGTTTGCACTTAAGCAATGAACCATTGCCTAGTGATAAGAGAATTTGGCCTATTCATCTAGACAAGGTTGGTGATCTGAGTTCGGATTTGAAGTACGGTGATGGTTTATGCTTGGTGAAAATGTTCAGAAGCGGGTAGAGGGGACACAGATACATAAGGAAGTCTGGCAGAAATCTGAAAACTGATTAAAGGAAGTGTGATAAATAGAATTATTCTGATGTTAGTACTGAGCAGAAGGGAGGTATTATGTCAATTTGATAAAACTGGAAATAGATCTGTGAAGAAGAAGGTTGTAGCAGAATAGATAAATGATTACATACTTGTGGCAAAGGTTATGATGGCGGAGCAAGAAAGGAAAGGATGCCTTACAGAGGCAAGAACGAAACGTAAGTGAGAACATGAACGAAGACTTTGGCTGTTAAACATGAAACACAAGGGAAGCACTGAGGCTGTTTTAGAAAATCTGGGAAATTTAACTGTGAGCAGTTAACTTAGTAAGTTAGTTAACTTGTGGTGTAAGAGGAATCTGAACTAGCAGAGATTTACATAGACAGAGACGTCAGAGGAGTTGCTTTACATGGGAATAAACAGAGAGAGGTACTGGGGTGATTTGAGAGGTATTTGCACTGATTTTATCTGAGTTTTGGTTTTGTCTGTTCTTCTAGGAGGTAGGTGGACTGTTGTTTTGCAAGGTAGTCAATAACTTTTCTATGACTTGCAATTTTCAACTGATGGGAATAGCCCAGTCCAGCTGGATCTATAATGTTGTAATTGGTTTTCAGGTATGTTAGCTACACCCTCTGTGAAGATTAGAGATATGAAAGGAGAGTATTGGCTGCCAGTTTTTAAACCTTCCTGTTAGATGATGCTGACAGAAGTGGTACATTTTCACTAGATTTCCAGAACTGAAAATACTTTACCCTGTACTTCTTGAGTTGCCTTTGGAAATCGCTTGTTGCAAAGGTTTCTTTCAGAAGCTCATTGTATTTTGGGCAGTGTGAGAAAGGTAAGTATAGCAACTGAAAAGAAAATTGCAAAACATTAGTTAGGCAAGGTGCTTCTTGTTCTGCAATTCAATATGCCCTTGCAGGATTGTTATTCTGATTGCCTGCACTAGTTAGAACAAGCTGAAAAATAAATTGGGAACGTAGTTTTCAAGGATATTCATCTTCAGGACTGTAAGAGTCATACCGATGACTACTTACAAAATAATCTCTAAATGTTCAGAGGAGTAATAGCTGCAGTAGTTCAAAGTTAGAGGATTCATTTACTCAAGATGAAATTTGTCCCTTGACAGAAGACTAACACAAGCCCTCATGAACTGCTTTGTGCTTGGCTTCCCCAGGGATGATTTCACTCACTGAGTTCAGTCTTTCTTTAAATGCACTGTCACCTTTTTCAACAAATTACTAAGCAGCAGCAGGGCTGCAGTAGGAGTCTTTGTGCATACTCAGTTGTATTAAGTGGACTTACCTGAACAGCTTCATTTAGTTAAGCTAAATTGTAGAAACTTGTGAAGTTTCTATAACTCAGTTTTGTCTTTGATTAACTCAAGATATACAAAGGTTAAAGGTTACATGTGACTTGGATAACTTAAGAATTTTTAAATTAATTTATCGAAGCTAAACTGAATTTATCCTTGTTTGAAGTTTTTTTGTGTTAGATTTTAAACAAAAGTTTAAACAAAATTTGATGTGGAGATATTCTTAGTGTTTAATGTACTTTTTGTCCTCTTTTTTTTCAGTAGCAAAGCTCTGTCTATATCGTCCCAGAGTTAAAAGAGCTTTGAAAAGAACTTGAGAGTCCTGGAGGGATAATTAGCTTGGAAAGCTTCACAGGAGTTCCTCGATCTTTTTAGAAATATGATCTATTTCAGAAGGTAGGAAAGTATTTCTGAATTATAACCATAGGTTCATGAACAGGAATGACTTCACCAATAAAAGATGGACATTTGTTTTGTGTAGTAGGATACTACTTGTCTCAAGCTTAGCGTGTATGTGTAGCAAAGATGAGTAGAGTTAGAATACAGTTGAAAGAAGTACAAAGAATGTGTATGTGTTCATGAATTATTATTTGTTTTAATAAACTTACTTGCTCCCCTAGATGTCAATGAGCTACAGCACCTGCTTGCTGAGTTTTTTAGCGGTGTTGACAGTGGCCAGGTATTTTTGACTCTTTGCTGGAGTACCACCATC
>VWYH01008205.1:51472-117143 GCA_013399365.1 Pampusana beccarii
GTTTACTCACATTATAGGTTAATTCTTTATAGGTTAATTCTTTTTCTCTGTACCTAGGGCTTCTGTCTTTCTTTTTTGTTAACTCCAGGTCCCTGATATGTAAGTCCATTCTTGTGGGAACTCTTTGATAATATTTCTAGTCAGTTTATTTGGCCTTTCTGCAAAATGCTTGTAATATAATGTGCTTTTCATTACCTTTACCATGCCCTTTATCCTGCCCCTTCATCTCATATCCTAGATACTTTAGTAATGATTAAGTGAAAGCAAATCCCCCTAGTTTATACTCACATTATCATGTGACAGTGGTACTGTATGGACTGGAACTGGTTGCCAGAGGATTCTGGGGTTCCAAACCTGGCCCTGTGTTGGTGGGTACAGCCCAGCAAGACTTGCCTGAGCACTCATAAGGGTGTGATCACAGTCAGTGCTTCGGATATAAATCTGAAGCAAGAAAAAAAAAAAAAGAGAAAGAAAAAAGTTTTGGAAGGTCATTTCTCTCATTGGATTTTTTTTTCTCTTGTGTTAAAGAAAGGGACTGGTACTGTGCTGGGTAAGATAGCATTGAAGTAGGGTTGGATGAAGAAGGCCTGGAATACAGTCTTGGAATAAAATTTTGGTGGACAAGAGAGCTGCAACTTGGTAGCAGTTCTCTTAGGAGTCCTAGTAAAAAGCATAAGACTGACTCCATTTGACCATCTAGACTTTGGAACATTGTGTATGTACTGGATAGCTGTACCCTAAATGGAAACAAAGCTGTATCTGCATTCCATATGGAAGTGTAGAATTGGAGGTATCTGACACAGATACTCTGCCATACAACAGTGAGGCATCTGAACCGGATATACAGCCTAAAAAACCTTTCACATCATTTCCAGTTAACCATCAGCCTGAACAGAAGTTGAGCCGTGGTTTCAGGGGTACTTTGAAATTACATTGAATTCAGTGGGTATTAAGTTATCTCCAGCCATACGAGGTTCAGACACTCATGCGTTCAGGAATTCCTGTTAACATCCATGAAAAACATCCTTCCTCCCAGATCTGGTACTTGCCTCACACTGCTTGTATGCAACACTCAGGAAATAAGAGTATCTCCTCCGCATGTACTGGCCAAGCTCATACTGTTGCTGCGTGCCAAGCTGTAGAAGTAACAGAATAGTGTAAGAGGCTCAGGAAATGTGCTATGCTTCCATTCCTATAACCAAAAAATAACATTTCATGTTATTTTGATAAAGATCTTTTTCCTTTCTAAAGCAAAGGAGGAGAAAACACAGGAGAAAAAAAGCAGTAAATTTACAATATTGGAAAATATTAGATATGTCTTCCCGACAGATACTGTTTTGCATTTTGTTCTATGGAATGCTGTGTGTATGTTTATCCAAGCTAGTAAGACTGGCTGAGGGGCAGGGTGACTTAAAGGAGGTGTAGAGATGTCCCAGCACTGTCTGTCTGGCTTCTGCTCTCCTGCTGGCTCAGAGCTGATTAACTGGGAGTGCAGACAAAGCAACCACCTGTCCAGGATATGAATACCATAGAATATCACCAGTGATTCCATAAGAAGGCTACAGTTTTAGCTTGAGCAGGATCTTATTTCCCAGGAAAATAGAAAACCTTGAATAGAAGACTTCAAGTAAAAGCCCTCCAAGCCTTCAGGTATTTTGCTGCGATGGTTAATTATTACTGAGAGTCTGAAACCTTTGATTCATGGTTCTTGCCTGACTATGTTCCCAGCTTTTAGTAACTAGATCTTGTTATGCTTTTGAATGACACATTCTTTACCATCACAGAGCTTATTCCCAGTTAGAATAATCAGTAAGATGGAATCAAGCTACTTAATCTCTGTGTTAAACTAAATAGATGACAATTCTCTAGTCTCACAGCAAAATGGGTATTCCAGCCTCAACATTTTAGTAGCTCTTTTCTTAACATTTTCCTATACAATTTTGTAAACACATGACATGAGAATAACATGCAATGTCCCTGTAATGGTATCAATATTGACATCTTTTTGCTTGTATGTGTTGTTTCCCAGCCTAAATTGAAATATGTTCACCTGTGCTTATGTAAACATTACTCTGCACTGGGCTCTACAGTGATTACACATTGTTTCCTAAAGTCCTTTTCTAAGTCGTAGGAACACAGGATAATTCAGGTTGAAAGGAACCTCAGGAAGTCTCTAGTCCAACCTCCTGTTGAAAGCAGAGTCAGCTATGAGGTCAGACCAAGTTAGTCAGGGCTTTATGCAGAGTGTGGGACATGGCTCATGGTGTGTGTATGTATGTGGTAGCCTCTTTCTGTTGCTGGAATTGTGCATCCAGTTTCCCAGGGTTCTGCCCCAACTTGCCTCAAATGTGTGTTGTTAAACCCTGACACTTGGGTCTTGAAGCCTTCCATGCCCTGGAGCAAGCTGGCGTGTAGTGCTGGACTTGCATAGAGTGTTTGTGGAACAGCTGAGTCATAGCTGAGTTAAGGCACAGGAGGCTGGTCTGTTAGTCCTGTTTCTTCAAGGGAGGTAATGTGAGAAGAAACAAGCCTGACCTTACACTGAAGATCAGTTTGGCCTCCTAAGAATGGCGAAGAAGAGGAACCCCTCAGGAAGTTCGTTCTGCTCTGATTTTGGTGGAGACCTGGCAGGTGCCTACTTCCTCCAGTAGAGAGAAACATGTACCTTGTGCTGGGCCTGCTGGACGTAGGGTATGTGAGTGAATTTATTCAGCAGCCTAACAGAGACACACACCCCACAGCCTCCCTGCATTTGTACAATAGTCCTTTATCTGGGACATCCACAGTTTTGGCACATCTAAACAACTTCGGTGAGGCTGTTTTTTCCTAGAATCCTGGGCAAATAACTGGAGGATTTTTCCATCCAAACAGCATATCTTGGGCAAAATGGCACAGACACAGTGGTTCATGCTGGTGAGAACAGAGCAGAAGTAGGATTAAAACCGTCTAGTACCCACATGTTCCCTTACAGCCTCATAGTACAGGAGTTCACCCCCAGCTCCGTTCACAAGAGGAGGCAGCTAATGCTAATTTCAGCTAATACCAAGACACTCAGTTAGACTCTGCAGTTCCCTTAGCTGCTGCTAGTTACTACCACAGGCTGATACGTATGTGCGAGCTCAGCTCTGCTGAATTCCACCAATGCCTGTATTTTATAGCTGAGTTTTAAATCAACTTTCCCTGGCGTAGCATGAGAGGAGTTTCTGCTAGTGCCGATCTTGGTTGTTCATGAGCTGGGAAGCACTCCCGCTCTGCAGAGATTGAGGGTTGTGTGTGAGCACTTCCACCACCTTATGATACTGATGGTTAAGGCTTCATGTTTGGTTTCAGGTGAACTGCGATGGTCACCAGTGCCTGGCTCCTGCCAGAAGACCCTAGTCTGCAATCCAACAGCTCAACATATGCTGTGGTTGGACCAAACCTGGCTGACTCAGTGTCATTTAAAATCAGTGAGTGCTTGTAGCTGTGGCTTCCTAGTAAGTTCTTTGGCTGTTCTTTTGGAGATCTATAAATGACAACTTAATATGGGCTCTCTCCAAGTGAAAACAAAGTTCCAAAATCCAAATATCAACAGGTTGCATTCTGGTATTTTAGTATATCAGCCCAGGTAAGCAAACGCACCTTGGTAAGCTGTCCATATCCCTGGTGCTTTGCAACTTCTTTGTGCTTGTCAGTTGGAAAAAACTCCTGTGGGGTATGATCACCGTGGCGAAATACCTGGTAAAACAGATGGAACTCCCTTCACATTTCTCGGCTTTTTCTGGTGGACATAATTAGTGCAGTTGCAAAGAATATGCAATGAGTACTGTATATAACAGATGCTAAATATATTCATGGTGCTTTTCTTGGATCTAGATAGCTACAATACCTGTTCAATTTATTTAGACAAATATAACCCTTCTTTCTTTCTTGGCATTTGAAAAGCAGTTAGGTCAAATAAATTTTTACAAGCTTTAGAAAGTATAAAATATCTTAATGTATTTTAGAGAGTTTCAATATATTTTGGGAGGCATAGACCACGACATTTAGTAAACAGACAACAAACAGAAGCATGTAAGTAGTTGTCCAGAAATTAATATTTTGATAGGACTAACTGGGAATTCAGAAGGAGAAACAAACAAAAACCCAAACTATTTCTGTAGATACAGTTTCTGTGGCTGACTGCTATGAAGTGCTCTTTCTTGGCAGAAATGACCCTTAAAAATCCATGTATTAACTTTTTCATCATGATAGGTGATGAAAGTGTCAGCTAATATCTAAATACAGACTAAACTGTTACTCTGAAAACATTGAACCTGTTCTGGAATTTCACTTCAGATAAAACATACATCTATAAAGATGTATCAAGATTTTTCTTTCCTGTAGTAAACTCTTTCCTTGTCCAGCAAAATTAATGTCATATAGTTTTAAAATTTTACCACTGTTTTTTTTTTAATTTCTTAATCCAAGTAGGGAGAAATAAAATCAAAAACTGCAGCACAGAAAGTATATAAGTGATTTACAAGCATGTGCAAGGTTTGGAGCAAAATTCAGGCTTTCTGCAAACAAACAGTACGTCACAATCATTGCAAATAGCATTAGTTTCACAGCACTGGTTCTATGTTGCTTATTCAATGCCATTGTACACTTCTTTGGGTTTCACATAACAGAATTTATTTTGCATGTTTATCCATTGAAACCTCTGGAAAAGTGGAAACTCTTCCATGGTAAACATGGTTTTTGCACAGTTGATATTTAGTTATGAAATCCTCTTTTACAATTTAAAAAAGCAACGCTCTTAGTGCTATTTAAAAGGCATTCTTTGTCAATCCAGAAAGTTAAGACCAACTAGGACTGCACAAAGTAGACAAAATTATCAAATCTTATTTGAAATTTAGGATTTTTTTTTTAAAATGCAATAGTGAATTCTGAATATGCAGGAAACACTTAAATATTCACAAAGTGCCCCCTCCCCCATACCCTTGAGTACAAAAAGAGCAGTAAGTGACAAGGTTTGAGGAAATTCCATTTACCCACGAACTGTCTACTTACTACGGACACAAACTTCAGTTTTCTTTTTGCCGTGGTTTGGTGAAGAAAGATGCAGAAAAGGCAGAACATGAAGCACAGACTCCAAATTCCACACACCAGCTGCCTGGCTCTCATCCTAAGGGCGACTTTCAGCTATTTTGCACACCAAGGTCCCTGGCTGGATGTGGTGGTACAGTAGATATGTGGCTAGCAGGGGAGGAGCCAGTTGTGCTCAGTGAAGTCCCAAAGTGGGCTGTGAGCTTGCCTCCTCCTCCTCCCTTTTCTCCCTTCTTGGCTTAGTGCTTTTCAGGGGATTCGTGAAATGGAAAGTCTATTTTGCACTTGCACCCTATTTCTGTGTCCCGTGTATAACACGATGAGTTTAATCTCTGAGCCCTCTAATTCCTGCCCTTGGCATTTGCAAGGCAGGTGGACGTAAAGAACTTGAAGTTGCCTTGGATTATTTAAGCTAGGATTTAGTACGGGTCAGTCAGCCTTCTCCAGAGTGAAAATACTGCAGATATTCTCTCTCTTGCTGTATGCAAAAGAGCTAATAAACCATCTTCATTCCCAGTGCTCACACGGTCTTCTCTGAACACTTTGTACTAGAAAGCTAGAAGCAGCAGTGCTGACAATTGTTCTTTTATAAAGGATCTCTGGATTTTTCCTGCATTTGACTGTGGAATTTAGGAGGAATAAGCGGCAGAAGGTTTTGTCACACAGGAGCAGGGATAAGCCTGAATTCGCTGCAAAAAACCCCAAAGATACATAGTTTTCATCTCTGCAGTAGATAGACTATGTCTCTAGTGGCAAACCATGTGCAACTGTTTTCTAGAACTATCCCCTGGAATTTCATATAGTTATGTACATTTTTTATTTTCAAATTTCTGTTGGTGAAAACACTCTCGTCGTTATAGCATGCATAAATCAGGAGTTGTTTCTGTGATTTCCCCAGTATATTTTAAATGAAGAAAAAAGTCTATCTCAGAGACAGTGTTGCAAGAAACAAGAGTGATCTTACAAACTTATGGGTCTATGCTCAGCTACATCCATGTGTTAAAGAAAGCCCTGTAAAAGTTGAGGGTGATTTCTAAGTGATCAAAAGTTCTCTGTATGTAAGAGCCTAAAAAGAAATTGCTGAAAAAAATCATGTTACTCCTCAAAAAGGCTATATAATCTCAAGCTAGTTTAAGGCACAAATAACAAAACTTTCATTCATAATTATTAGATATAGGCTTTCCTAGAGGGATCAGTTCTCTTTCCTTAAGTGACAATGCCATATCTTTCACATCTGTCAGAGCTGAAGGGATTCCTCTATGAAGCATTCAGAGGTCGGATTCTCTTGGTGCAAGATGGCTTATCTGCCATTTCTGCTTTTGTGCCTGGTAAGTCTAACAACTAACACAGAAATAGAAAAATATGGGGAGCTGCCTGCATTTATGGAGAAAGTTGTTTGTTTTTTGTCTTTTTTTTTTCAAATGAGGGACGTGGGGGAGATGTGGGTCAGATGATTAAAGCTATTGACACCCTGTACACTTTCCTGTCTCCGCTGGCTGTCATACTTCAAGGATCTCTTTGAAGAGACTGTGTATTTTCCTCTTTCTAGAGGGCATGGCATCAGATACCACTTCTGAAATACACAGCTCTGGAAGGCAAGGTTTTTAATTAAACCAACTAGTGTTGCTGAGAAAAAATAGGCAAGTTCTCAGAATCACAAGGTTCCATTCAGATTCTTCAGATACTGTAGATACATCTAGCAGGGAGGGCAGGTATACAACAGGAGCAGAAATGTTTAACTTTATTCTTTTCAAGGACCCATTGTCTCACACTTTATGTGAGATTTCTTTAACAATTAAGGTAAAATTACTCTTACTTGGGAGATGACAAAATATTGGTGTAAAAACTGATCCTTGCTTCCTCTGATCTGATCTTGGTGCTGCTAATTCTGTGGGAAGAGACACAGAAAGGGATGGAGTTATTTTATAGTACACCACATTGGTTAACTCTGTTCCTGCTAAAGGTCATAGAGGGAGAATGAAGCAGTGTGCTGTGCCATGCGCTGTTCCTGAGACTGAAACTCTAGAGACCAGGAGATGGAGCTTTCTTGGCAGCTGATTCATACCTGCAGAAATCCCTTGTCGCAGGTGGCGAGAAGTGTGAAATCCATAGCTGCTTTCAAAGTCAAGGTAACTGATTCTTTAATATTCCTGCAGCCTGTGTTAAAAAAAAAAACACAGTTGAAGGTGGATGAGAAGGAGATAATGATAGAGACAATAAATGAACCTCCCTCACTGCCTTGGAAGTACAAAGAAAAATACATGAAGTGTAGATCATATACCTTTATCCTACCAATGAACTTGATGAAATGCTTATGGGATTGTGCTAAACGTAATATTATTAAGCAAGTAAAAGTAGAGATTTGTATTGTGTCCTGTATTGTGAAATCTGAAAAGTCAGTGTGTTAAAGAATGCTGCTGGATATTCAACAGTGTTCAGGGAATGTAAGTTTCCATTAATAGTCCCTCAGTGCTTTAAAGTAGGTTCATGGTTTAAGTGCTGTTATTGTACTTAAAAGCTTAATAATCCAAAGGACAAAATTTGGCCCTCTACCCACAAACTGCAATATGAGGAAATCTTCTCCAAGCTGTGATGCTTACCCCCTCCCCCGGCTTTTATTAAGTGTAGGGTGAAATCTGCTTGGTATTTAAATGCAATGTAGGGTTGGACTTGCAGCTTGAGATGCAACTTCATCATTGGCAGTGGAGGGGGATCAGAATCAGTTGAAGATACAGTGATAAGCATGTCAAGAGAAGACTCCAATATGGAATTTGTGGTGAGAGAAGGTGGCAGGTGTAGCAGAACTTCAACCTTCCCACCCCAGCTCCCCTCCTTCTCCCTCCTTGTAATGTCACCTAGTGAGATACTTGTTCCAGCCTCTGGTGTTGAAGTTGTGGCTCCATGGCTTTTGCAGTGCTGATGTCCATGTCCACTTCCACACCTTTTCCATGTCTTCTCTCCTGGGCTCCAGTCACAGCAGGGCTGTATCTGTCCCTAAATAGAATTCAGTGTTTGGTTTACAGTCTGGTTTACAGTGTACCTGTTTGTCTCCTGCTTTCATACTGTGATTAAAGGATGAAGAAAAGGGAGGATATCGTTCACTAAGCTGCAATAAACTAACAACCAGAACAAAAAATTCCAACTCCAAGTCCCTTGCTTAATATCTAGATAGGCTGCCTCTACTTGGCTAATGCTTAACATAGACTTGTTTGGTCCTTTACATTAGGAAAACAAAGGCATGTCGTGTCACCACGCCTCTGTCACAGGAACACATTACCTCCACCTCAAAAATAATTCTGCTCCATCAGATACATACTTTCTGTTAATGATTTCAGTGCTGGCATGCAATATTCTTTCAGACCATTTTAAAAGTTAGAGGCATGTTCACCTGTCCTGAGGAACTGGGTCAAAGCTTGTCAGAGTAATCTGCGATGGTAACAGCAGCCCTAAAGAGTTGTGCCTGATGTTCTTGCTGCTGCTGCTGGCAGGAGACATCACCTTTTGCCCCATATCCTCTGATCCTTCCTTAAATGGCAGCAGAAAACAGGAGACAACAGCTGGTGTTGGGACTTGTAAGGAGTGGGGCTGTGGTGGTTCTTTCGCCAGTCAGTATTCTGGGCAATTGCCTTCTCTTTGGGTCCAAAACTGCACTCAATGTCAATCTGAGATAAAATGTTGTTTGTTTTTTTTTTTCCACAGTTGCCAGCTTCTTCTGCGTTACACTGATGCAAATATAGAGTAACTGCACAGAAGTTGATGAACTTATTCCAAATATATATCCCTTGAGGTCTACGTAGCTGCTCTTCCACTGATGTTCTTCTGAGCACCTTCTGTCTTCTGCATTTTGTACCTGTGTTTGGGGTATACACGTCTGCTGCTCCAGATCCTCATTTGATGTGAGTTGGATTAGCTCTTTATCTTTTATAGAGTTGCACTGGCTTACAAGGGCTTCAAAACAGAGGAAAAGAGGATGTTAATATCCATTTCCTCCACCTGTTCTGATGAAGAAGCATTATTCCAAAAAATGGATCCCAGTGTTGATGCAAAAAGAGGTCAAAGTCCAGAGTTTTGCTGGACTGTAAAGCTCCCTCCTCTCAAATGGAAACACTTTCAGTTCTGTATGATTCACCTTTGTCATCATAAGATACACAACTCAAGAGAAGCAAGACTGACATAAAGGAACTGCAGATTAAGATGCAGCTTGGTAGTTGTGTCTTAACAGATGATTGCTAAAATATTAGAACAAAGGGATTTAGCTGGAATTATTCCACACAGTGGGGGTACTCATTTTGGTCTTAGGCCATCAGTGAGTCACAAACCTGAACTCTGTGCAGTGTAAAGGGCCATTATTCTCTATTTTCCCAAATTCCATAAATGAATTCAAGCAACCTTGCTTGTGTGTGATGCATGGATATATTGTGTAACCAGACTGCCACTGCAGGAAAGACGTGAGGTTTGTAGCAAAGTCCTAGGAGACAAGGATCTTTAGACCACTAACAATGAGTTGTATGGAACTGAGAGGATCCTGTTGTTTTGACAGTGGGAGCTGAGATATTTCTCGTGCTGGAGAAAAAGAACATCTTCTTCCAGCGCACCATCATCACAGCTGTCTAGCTTGGGCATAAACCAGAAGCGTTTCATCCAGGTACTGACATGAGTCCAAACAACAACCTCCATGTGTGTAATCAAGCATCAAGCTATTGTCCTTGTGCACCTTAGAATACCCGAGGGGTTTGGGTTGCTGCTTTCTTTAAATTTTAATAATTATATTTATTTTTGAGATAGGCTACAATAACTATGATTAAAGCAATTGTTCTGCTCAGCTGGAATGATTTCTGATCATGCCCTACCTAGCACAATGCTGCAAGAGACGAAATGCAAATACACGGGAGGGAAGAAATGTTCTTTGAGTAACTTTTTTATTTCTATTGGAATAAAACAAAAAGTCCTTTACAAAACCCAAGCTGAGGTCAAATATAGGCCAGCAATATCTCGTAAATATTGGATCTTTCTGGTAATAAGCATCATCTACCTGTGTGGATAGTTTAGTTTTTCGCTACTTAAATCCTGAATTAGAAGTGAAGAATTAGTGAATTAGCTGTTTGTTTGAGAACTATTATCCCCCTCTTTCCCCTTCCCATGCTTTTCCCATGCTGTAATCATTCTTCAGTCACTTTAGATTCTTGGATTTTTTTGTTATTTTTACTCTTGTTTATTTTAGCCATTGAAGCATTTTGTGCTTGGACATAGGCGTAGTTTCATTGCACATTTCGAATCTCTTTTGACCATGTGTTTTCTTGAGAAGCTGCTCAATGGTTTAAATATTGCCACAAATGTTTTCTGAATGAAACTGTCAGAACTGTTACAATGAAAGGGTCTTTTTTTCTGTCACTGCACAGTGTCTATTAATACTTACTAAGCTGCATGGTGGTATGACTTCAAAGACCTCCTTGGTATTTCCAATGTGACTTCTATCAGTGAAATTTTAATTGACTGTCAATGTGGTTGTTAGAAACAAACTGCATATTTTTGCTTTAGGTCATATATCCAGCTTCTATCACATTAAATCAAATTAAAATAAATATTGCCTATCAGGGTGATAGAAATTGAGATGTTTCACAGACTTCCACTTAATTTAGTGACATGGAGTTTGTTCTGCCAGGTATTTTGATCTGCTTCTATAAAGTACCTCGAAAAAATGTTCTGTTTTCTCAGCTACTATAATCATGTTGTCCATGTTTTTCTTCACAGACACATCCATATAAAGAACAAAAGGTGTAAAAGTGCCTTTTGCTCAAATATGGCACAAACTATCCAGCGGGTAATAGCTAAAGTGCTGAACAGACAAAATGGTACTGGCAGTTAATGTCTTGTTTTGGTATCTGTTACTGAGTCGGGAGGGAGAATAAGTTGTATGTGGGAGTGGTAACAGCTTCAAGGACCCATCTTCATTGAAAAAGAAGTGCCAGCAAAAGGAAGACATGCTTAAAGTCATGCAGGGAATTGGCCAAGGGCTTTCTCATCTGCTGCCACTGCTGAAACAGATTAATGCTACCTCCAAATACTGATCATTTCTGGAAACAACCAAGCAACACATTAATTAGCAGCTTAGTTGATAATTATAATGTGGGCTTAATTTTACAAAGTGTGGGTTTATAGGTTTGATTTGCAACATATTGGGCTTTCTGAGGAACTTGGGAAAGTGCTACAGTAAGTACAGGTAAGCCAGCCAGCGTACCTTGGATATCTGTGGTACAGTCCAGACTGTTCTACCCGCACTACTGACTTAGACTTCAATAGAGGCTACATGCATGAGCACAAAAGGGATAATCAAGATTAATGCTTCATGTAATGGAGAAAAATGCTACCCAAAGGACACATGAGTTTAATACATACATGCTGAGGTTCATGTTCTGATTGACATCAGTAAATGCAAAGCAGTAGCCCACTATAAATAAGCTTTCTTTTGATTTACATTTCACCAAGTGTGACAGAATTTGTCAACATTCATCATGTGATTCTTCATGTTTTCCACACACACTGGATAGTGAGTAATTGATAACATACTTTTCAGTTAAACCCTGAATCTCTTCTGTTTGGTCAGCTCTAGATCAGAGTATTGTCTAAACTTAATTTAAATTAGTAGAATGAAAGGAAAGTTTATTTTAGTGCAAACCAAATAAAAACTGTATGCCTAAAGCCTACACAAGAACTAAGAAATAGTATAAGAGTTGGAAAAATATTTTCCTATATCTACAGGCACCTCAGGCAAGTATTTTGCAAAGGCATATTGCCATCTAGTGTTAAACCCTCTTCTGTTCATTGCACTTTGGGTTAGTGTGGTTGCAATAAATTCCTGACAGACATTTCTGTGAGAATCACTGGAAATCTGGAAATATATTGAGAAATGCAGAACAGCATCACTGCAACCAGCCGTCAAGAACACATGATCACATTTCCAAATTTAAATAAAGATTAAGTCAAATGATTTTCACTTTTATATTTGGGGTTCCTGGCAAAATAAATTTATTCTCCAGAAGGAGTTTGTTAAAGTCTGTGTCCAGTTCTTTCACCATTTTGAAAAGTGGTGAAAAAAACAATGCAGTGGTTCATTTTATACTTGTAGTATTAACTCTTAAATATTTTTCTCTTTGTATGTTTTCTTTTGTCATAGCAATTCAGCACCATTCACAAGAAGTCTGCATCTTTGTAGAGTGAGAGGCATATGTATCAAGTTTACAAAATGAGAGAATTTGAATGACCACAAAGATCAAGCTGGAGTAATGTAGCTTCTTCTCTTCCTCTATTCACATGGTTTGGGGTTTTTTCCTCCTTTTCTATGAGTTTTACTTAATGTGAAACAGATAAATTCTATATAGTTTCTTGTTTATGGTATTCAAGGATGACATAGCTTTCACATCTATCTTTCATGTTTTCTCTTAGCTTTGGACTCACCTGATTCATAGCAATGACTTCCAGATAGTGAACTGGAGATTAGAATTTTATCAGCTGGCTCGCAACACTTCATCTTAGAAAGGACTTCTGCCTCTAGGACATCCCACTTCATAGTTGTATAAAACTTCACTGTACTTTAGTGATTGAAGCAATAATATCCTATCTGTATGACTTAGGGTTTTTTTGTTTTTTAAAAAGTGGTTTTACCTAGAAATATTGTATCAAAGCTCCAGTACATCCAGCAATGCTATCTTCTCTGTTAAAACATTTTTTTTAAATGACAAAGGGCAAGTGTTTTCAAACATTCACACCAACATATTTGCAATGAATGTTAGTTGAAAGTTGTTGGGTGGGGGAGGAAAAGGGAGAAGTTTATTGTCTATTTCATCATCCCTTAACCTTGGAAAGGTAAAAGTAAATACAGAGTTCCATCTATTCCGTAACTATGTAGGTATAACTTAACTATTGGACTGCTTATGCAACTTGTTTCTTTTCATCCTGAGGATAAGCAGTTGAAGAAACATAGGACGCTTTCTTAGCTCTATGAACATATTTAAGAAAAGCAAGTATAGCTTCTAGACTTGCACCCAGACAGAATTGTCCAAGTCAAGTTACCAACCTGTCTTGTGCTTGTTATCTGTTACTAAACCAGTTTAAGGAAGCTGGCTTGGTTTCAGATAAAACTTTGCTGTTGGAAAATCATTGCTGCAATGGAATTTTTTTTTCTCATACCTGCCATATTCTATTTGCTTCTCTTTATCTTTTGATACATAGCTCCGTTCCTTACTTACTCTTTTTCAAACAACTAACATTTGTTGATTCATAGGTTGGTCATTTCTGACAGATTTCATAACACTTTCTTCACCTCCTGTTAATAATGGTCTAACATAATTACTTTGAAGACATTTTATTTTATTTTATTTTATTTTCATTATCACCTTGTGAAGCAAAGAGTATCTAAATCTACACCCTGCTGTTTAAATTTTAGTTTCCTGGAAACAACGTTTTGTGACATATTGGAAGGCTTAGTATAGTTTGATCTGTCTCTAAACTGTAAATAGTATTCTATTGGAAAGCTATATGTTACTGAAGCCACTGTATTATAGATACCAAGTTTTGATAATGACATAGACGGTCTTCAATATTTTGGGAAAACTGCAAGTAAATGCAGTTTGGGGAATTATATTAATTATTTCCCTTTAAGAAAAAAGGAAAGGGAGAGATCCCATTGAAAGATATTGTTAAGCATTTCTAACTGAGTTACCATCCATCTCCAAAACCTTGTAGACAGACACAATGATCTGGGACTGACCTGTGTTTTATAATGTCTCCAGATTTATTTTGTAAGTGACACTACTATGGAGTGACATCAGCAGAAGACTGCATAAGGATGATACAAGTATTGCAATGCATTATCAGTGCATTTTGGCTTTGCTGTTTTGTCCAATGGATAACTGAATTTCCCTTCCCTTTGCTTTGAACTGTCAGCAGATATTATCGCTTCTCCCTAATGAGACATCATTTCTGGTTCCACAGTTTCTGAAAATATTTTTGTTGTTGTTTCTTTGTTTTCTCCTGTCTAACCTGCTGGCTATAGGTCAATCTTCCTAGTGAACAGAAAGCTCTGAATTGAGGCGCATGGATGCTGGAGGGTTGTGTTACCATGAGGTGTTACACACAGAATAGTTAGAGAGCACAATATTCTCTTGGAATAGTAAATCAAAATTCTCCCTAGGGTGACTTGAAAATAGACTAAAATCTAAGCCCATCCATATTATGTACATTTCCACATAGCATACCTTCTCTGATATCAGCTGATCTCCTGAAGACATACAATAGAAGGAACTGTGTGACACTTATTTCACAGTGTTACCCTGTCATGGTTTAGCCCCAGCTGGCAACTGAGCACCACGCAGCCAGTGACTCACTCCCCTCCAGTGGGATGGAGGAGAATCAGGAGAGTAAAAGTGAGAAAACTCATGGGTTGAGACAAACGCAGTTTAATAGGTAAAGCAAAAGCCATGCACACAAGCAAAGCAAAACAATGGATTAATTTACCACTTCCCATGGGCAGGCAGGTGTTCAGCCATCTCCAGGAAAGCAGGGCTCCATCACACATAACCGTTACTTGGGAAGACAACCGCCATTACTCTGAACGTCCTCCCCTTCCTTCTTCTTCCCCCGAAATATATAGTGAGCATGGTGTCATATGGTGTGGAATATTCCTTTGGTCAGTTGGGGTCAGCTACCCCAGCCTTCCCAACTTTTTGTGCACCCCCGGCCTACTCACTGGTGGGGAGGTGTGAGAAGCAGAAGAGGCCTTGAGTCNGTGAGCATGGTGTCATATGGTGTGGAATATTCCTTTGGTCAGTTGGGGTCAGCTACCCCAGCCTTCCCAACTTTTTGTGCACCCCTGGCCTACTCACTGGTGGGGAGGTGTGAGAAGCAGAAGAGGCCTTGAGTCTGTGCCAGCACTGCTCAAGAATAACTAAAACATCCCTGTGTTATTAACACTGTTTCCAGCACAAATGTATCACTAAGTGTATCACTATGAATCTGTATTTTCCCCCTGGTAAAATACATAACAGAACAGAGAAGCAAAATAAATGAAGAATATACACAATGTATCAGGCACTGCTTACGAACATTGGGTATGAATCCTCTTTTAATAAGCAAATTAAAAAGCATATTCCTGGTACAAAATATCCTGGTACTCCTGCCTGGTCGTAAGGCTTTGTAATTCCTAACCAGTCAGCAATAACGAGACTCAAACATTGTGTCTTGATGTACGAAAGAGTGTGGGAGGCCTGTGGCTTCCCATGGCTGTGGTCAGAACGAGAGCATTTTATTGAATTTGTACTCCTTGAAACAAAAGGACTGTGCAAGGGAAATCTCTTGGAGGAATATAAAGTCTGACTTGCAGCTCTGATTAGGCAAGAGTTTATTTTACTGTTATCAACTTCCTCTTGAAAAATCAAGGGCAGCGTTATGAACTCTTCATGGAAATTTATTTTCCACCTCTGTTTTTCAAGGAAGAGGAATCCTCTTCACAATATTCTATTGTATTGAATAATTTTTTTAAAAAAGTTAAAAACTGAATTTAATTCTATATATAAGACAGAGCAAAAAGGTCTTTCTAACTGTTTCAGAGCTCCTGAAATGTGAGTGTTCATGTTCATTGCCATCTAAGGGCTGAAGGGTGTGAGGCTGTTTAGACTAAAGAAGAGATCACAATAGTCTTCACATATTTAAAGGCTGCTGCTGCTGCTAAGAGGAAAGTTTTACCTGTCCCCATGCTGGGCAAGAAAAGAGACATAGTCTGGAATTGCAGAGAGGCAGACTGAGCTTAGATTTTAGCACAAACTAAAATTAAGGAGAGTGAAGCACTGCCTATGGAGGCTGTGAAATTTTGATCACTGAAGGTGTTTAAAAGTCAGTCACATGAATCTCCATTACAGGAATATAGTTACATACCTGCTGTGTGGAGTTGGGAATAGACTAGATGACCTCTTGGTGTCCCTTTCACTCCCATTTTTTACCAGATTTATGATTTTACAACATGAATGTCTTGGGATGTACTATCTACTAGTTAGTTTGAGAGACCTGATATTCTTTTGGGACTGAAAATTCTACCAATTAAAAACACCCTTAGTATTGGGTCTGGAGAATAGAAAATAGTTATATCCTCGTGTCATTAGAGACAACTTTAAAGCACCATCTCCTGGGTTCTTTTAATTTCTATGAATTGCACAGTAATGACTTTTAATTAATGAAGTTCAGTTTAAAAAATTTAGTTCATTTTCACCTGTTTGATATTTACCTCAATTCGGCCATAGTAGTGCTGAATAAATGAAGCTAATGAGTTGGTTGAAGGCAGTGAGAACAAATTCAAAGTATCAAGCCCAGTTACTACCCCCTCCCCTTGATTCTCACAGATAAGAGATTACATTCCCTACCAACGTGTTTTTTGAGTTTATTAATGAAGCATATGTTTCCATATAAATTAACTTTGTCCTCAAGTCCCTTGTTGATTCTCCTTATTGGGATTTCGCCAAACACTCCAAATCCTTTCCATAACCAAGGCTTCTGCAGTCAAGGTGTGGAAGCTGGCAGTATGACAGGAAAACACCAAGATAGTTGAAGATCAGCTGTCACATCGAACCAATTGGCATTAACTCCCCACTATGCGCAAAGGCACAACTGTCTCTCTTCCCAACTAGCTGCTGATTTTGGTACTGTCAGGCTTGTAGAACAACAGATACTTAGCCTCCTCAGTCAGAAAACAGCAGGAGATTGAATGAACTGTCTGTGCAGTGATCTGTAGTAGTCTGGAGAAATCGTTTTTGTGGGTGAAGTCCTGAAGTGGGTTGCAAGACACCTGGCTTCCATGTAAGACCACACTTGGTTTCCTGTGTGACTTTCTACAGGAGCTTTAGGGTGTATCTAAAAATCGCAATACAATGCAGAGATAATGAATTAGCACTGATCTGGCTATCTCGTATACCAGAACCAGTACAGCTATAAGACCACCGTGCTGTTTTAAACCATCCCCAGCAGTGTCAATTGTAGCACCCTGTGATTGCAGAGCCTGCTCTGGTAACACGCAGCTTCATACAGCTGCCCAGGAAGCTGAATGGATGAACTGGGCTGGGGTTCTGTGATATCGTGACTGAAATCTACCCAGGACCCGTCCTCCCTGGCTTGTTACTGCTAAAGGTTCAGCATGGCTGTGCCTTTTCCTCTCTGTGAAGCTCTGGTATTACTGGTAAGGTAATTCATTTAGTAGAAGAGCAGTAGGAAACATGCCTACTCCATTTTCTGATTCTTAGTCCTGATCATTATTCCTTGCATTTTAATGCAATATTAAACTTTCCTATGAATAACACTTTTTTTTTTTTTTTAAGTTCAGAATGGAGACTTTTCTGAATATGATTTCTACAGTACTATTCAGTAAGGATTCTCTCCTTTAGATGTCTGGAGCATAAGTTGATCACCAGTTCAGACCATAAAGAAATGTGTCTCTATGGTATACTATTGTATGACTAGAGGCTCTTACTTGAATTTTATATCAACTTTTTTTTTTTCTTTCATTTTAGGCCATTTTGGTTTTCATGGCTGACTACTACCAAGCAATGCTGAATTTTAAGTTGTCTGATGCTGCTCCTCACTACCGAGATCTTCCTACTGGGAGAATGGTTTCTGCTTCTGCTCACGTGAGTAACACTTGTATTAGCACCACATGTAAGACAGGACTGTTACAACAGCCATTCAAGTGGTTTGAAGTAAATGTCATATCTAACGTATCTATGATACTTATTCAGCAAATTACAACTTGAGTTAGTATAAAGATCTTAAGCATAAAACCAACCTTATTAAGAAAGGTAGGATGCTTCAACTGTATTTTAAAACTAACAAACACACACACATACAAAACACCAAAAAAAACCCATTAAAAACCAACCAACCAAAAAAAACCCAACCAAAAAAAACCCCATAAAACAAGCCCCATCTCAGTAAGTGCTGACCTATCTTTCTTTCCAGTTCAGGAGCCATGTGTGAATCCACAGATGTGTGGACACATGGTCCTGAAAATGTTCTTTGTCTCTACTTTATGTGTAAACATTTCTCCACCTCCCCTAGTGACACACATCAAAAGGACAGACACTAGTGCATATGTAGTGGAGTTCATACCTGTGGTGCCTTTTACCACTTATGCACAGATAGTCAAAATCTGCCACCTATACACCCTTATCCTTGCCTTCTCAGAAAAGGGGAAAACCCTTCGGATTTCAAGTACACATTCAGGCTGAGAAGCAGTTCAACCTTTGGCTTCTTTCCAATAGTACTCTCTGGAAAGTAACACTTAGAGGCTTGTGTTCCCTAGGAGTGGAGATGGCCAAACTTTCAGGTCCTATGAGCCACAGACTGAGATTTTCCTGTGACAAAGAGCTGCAAGATGAGACCTGAGAGCTCTGAGAGTGTCACAGAGGGAAGGGATGAAAGCTCCTCACTTAGGATCACACACTTTGCTGTGGGAAGAAGTGGACAGAACGTGCAGCTAGAAGTCTTGCTTTCTCAGTGCTCTTTGTGCCAGGAGCTCATGCTGGTTTGTTTCTTCACATAGTCAGCAATTTGGATAAACTTTCACCCTTTGTGTTCATTGCCGCTGATTAAAGGATGAAGTTTTGGCCTGGGACCCCTTTTTTTTTTTTTTTTACTAATAAATACATTGATTCCTGAAAAGAAAAAATAAATTCTCTGATCCCAAGGACCGAAAAAAATTTCCTTCGTGTGAACACAGTCCTGCTGCATGAAGAAATGTCAGTCACATCAACAGTGTGAAAATACCTTGGAAACTGTGACATATCCAACTGTGAAGCTGTGGGGGAAACTGTATTATCTCCTCCTCAATGGAGAAAGGCAGTTAGAGAAATGGTTATTATAACAGCCAAGGATTTTAGCAAGGAAAAGCTCCTTTCAAACACTTGGTTTTCATAACACTCTGGCCAGCTGAGTGGCTGAGAGTGTATATTGGATGGACTGGCTCAATAACATGGAAAACGTAACAGCTGTTTAACAAATGCTAGGTTCCCATAACTCCCTTTCCATAGGAAGAATTCCAATTAAATGGTAAAAAAACAGAGTTCTTGAAGTATGGATATCTATAAACTGTCTATTTACATGTGCAGACAGCTATAAAGTAGGGTTGGAGGGCCAAATTGAGCATGTGAGATTTGTATGCTATAAAATTGCTGCATAAAAGGAGTTTGTGCAGTGCTTGAGACGTTCCCCTTTATATGAATCAAGAAATCATGAACAAAAGCTAAATAAGATTAAAACTCATAAACCAACTGTTCCCTCTACCAGTTTATCTGAACTCTGCTAGTAATTTTTTTTCTAATTTTAAGGTTATGTTAGATGCCTCTGGCAAAATTAGTCTGACAGTGTTCTCTGTTTACAGCTGGTAGTAATGGTGTTCCTTTTCTGAGGCATATCAGTACTGTTTTTGGCTGGTATGTTGACTAAGACAGCAATCTTGCTTAGAAAAATGGAGGACTTTTTTTGGAAAACTAGTACAAGATGGAATGGAGGAAGAAAAATATTTGCTGTAGGCAAACAGTGCATTTGTTGTACCAATGCCTCTGTCTTAGTGTTTGTTTCTAATCACATCAGAGACTCAGCTGTAATGTCTATATACACATGCTTGTGCATGCCCACACACACGTGCATTCAAATTACTGATCTCCAGAAGTTTTGGTGACCTGACTTGCAAGAAATTATGAATCGGTTTGCTGTGATGTGTAGAAACATCTGATGCTTACTTCAGACTCTAACATCTCTGATCTGTAAAACATGTTTCTTTCCACTGCGTTTGTCACTGAGGGAACACGGGACTGCCTTTAATGTTCTTTTGCTGGGAGAATAGAGCCAGCTCAGATCTGTGTTGTTCTTGAACTCCAGTGGAAGTGAGGCTGTGGAATATCAAACATGCATCTTCTCTCTTTCAGATGATTACCTTGTGCAATGCAAAAATTAATATTCACCTCCTCTCTTCTGTAAGAATCACAAGTTAATTAGCCAATGCATAATTCATTGAGTTAATTTTCAAGTTCTGAAAAACATGCATTTTCTGCTGTAGTGCCTCAGAGGTACATTTAGGCCTAGAGTATCTTTGCTGGGCACATACAAATACAAAAGTACGAGTGTTTCCTCCCCTAAAGAGCAAGCAAAAGCAAGCTATTAACGAAAATCTAGTCTGGTTCATCTGACTTTACCTTTTCAGTCTTCTATGCTCTGCAGCATTAAACTCCATGTAGTTGTCGTGTCTTTGCAATATTACAAGAAGATTATTGTACAGTCGACAAACTGTTCATGTTTTTAGAATTATTTCTCAAGGTGAACATTTAAATAATGAGAAGAAAAGCAAGCAAGCATAGATTTCCTGTCAGTGTTTCACTTACATGAAATCTGTACTAGATTATAAAAGATTACATATGAACTTCAGTGATTTAAGTAATTTGGCTAAATTATATAGCGTACTAACGTTTGATCCAAACAGTCTTCTTCTTTACATACTTTTAGAAGAGGCATACATTGAAGTTTCAGTTTTGTCCATAATTTGCACTGTGTATAAATTACAAGGGTTACCCTAAGAGGTATTGTTCCTTTGAGCTTGCCAGCGTAAAAAAGGAGTATGTCTAACTTAAACTTGAACAGGACAGCAGAAGTGCATATTTGCACTATTATACATAACAGTGATAATTTGATTGAATGGTTTCATTCTTACATGGAGCTTCAGCATAACAGTCATGTTAAAGTGAAGGAAAAGGAAATGGCTGGTATGAGACAAATAAAGAGGGAGGAGACAGTGAAGAAATGTTTTCTAGTAGCTAGTGCAGTGTTTGGATGGAAGACAATTACTAGGATGACCTATGTTGTTCTTCTGCTGCATGCTGAATTGAAAAGTCCATGTGTCAATAATATTTCTAAAACTGCTTTATATTGGTACTATAATTGAACACGTGTTTCTTCACTAACTTATTTCTTTTCTTTTCAAGGATAATGTCCTTTCTGACCATGACAGAGTATCTGTGACAGGTCCTAGCACCATAGAAATTGCTGTTGTAGGCTATTCTGCAATAGGAGCAGCCTTCCGCATGGCCAGCTACTCAACTTCCCTTCTTTTCACGTAAACAAACAAACCAAACCAAACACAAACAAACAAACAAAGAGAAGACAACCAAACCAAGCAACCAAGAATGAGAAGGAATAAATATGTCTGAAGTGCTGCCCCTTTCTGAAGTCCTCACAATTGAAACCTTTGTGATTCTACTCATTATGTGGCCCCTTTTCCCCATGTTGAATGGGACCCATTCAACAATCTGATCTTGTTCATAGTGGCTCTGTAGTCATTTCCAGTTTCTTGTAGCCTATTTTGTGTCAGTACAATGCACATCTCAGAGCACCAGCTCAACCTATGATCACTTTTCAGGCAAGATCTATATTCTGTCAAAAAGAAAGGTGCAGCTTCCAGAAGGCAGACAAAATAACATCAATGGTTGTCTGCTAGACACTTATATGAGACTTTTATCCACACCAAAACTTATGCGCTTTTCACATCATCTCTGGTTTGTGACTTGAAGTAACAAACTTTTGTTTGTGTAACTAAACTAACACAACAATAAGTAAAGCATCCAAACTATTGTTCCTTGAACCATCCCTCTTTTGAAACCCACTGAATACAAAGTGACCCACCTCCACAGCTATTGTGTTGCTCACTTTCCATTACACATTCTGAAAGATATATCTGCCTGTACAGTAACTGTACAAGCCAGTGTGGTCTGAGGAGAATGTGAGGGTCAGAAGGTTACTTTAGTACAGCTCAATGGCATTGCCTGGCCAGTCTCTGATTTTCTGGTGGGAAAAAAATACAGTTAAAATCATGTCCTGTCTTCTTCCAACCTCCACCTCTTGGCATGCTCTATGTTTTGCAATCTACTGCAATGGCATTTCTTGTTCTTGCCTTCAGTTTCACAGCTGAAGGACTCAACTGGCCAGGTGTTCACATGAGATGAAGCCAATCATTTTTCAGCTGCTGCACTGCACCACAATAGACGTTGTGCCTTCATCCTTTCTTAGCCTTGGAATATAAGCTCTCAGATCATGTAATCTGTGTGTATATATCTGGTCAGCAGTATTGGTTGATAACTTGAGGGCAGAAAGAATGGATGCATAGTATTTCGGTATTTTCAAGCAATGTTTGAGGAGAACTCAGAGAAATCTGAGGGAGTTTTTTTGTCAGTTTTCAAGCAGGGACAGAATTGCTCAGGAAAACTCTGCCAAAATAATGGCGGATCCTGGTTTTTTGCAGGTCTTAGCAAAAGGTACAAAATGAAATTATCCAGACAAATAGCAAAGTGCAATAGCCAGAAAAGATAGGCCTCCATCACAGACCACAGTAATTTTTTTTTAATTTAGCAGGACTGTCAACACTTTTGGCCAAAGTGTCAAAAAAAAAAAAAGGTATGCAGTAAATGAGCTGAGATGGGATGGATTTGTTTGCTCCAAGCTCATGATCCTTGCCCCTAACTAATAAGGAGGTTCCCTCCCTCTGTAAGCACAGCTTAAAGGTCTGTTGCAGGGTGCCTGCTTATTTCTTTGTGTCCAGAAAAGATACCGCAACTCTTCCTGTCTCATATTTGGCTGCCGTTTGGAAATATCTCTGCTTCACTGAGTTATTTTATCTGTATTCATCATTGTTTCAAAGTCTTTTTTCTCTTTGTTTATTGATCCTATTAGCATATTTTTACAGCTGAAAACCATCAAACAATTACTGTGTGGAGTTCAGGGTGTGATTACTATGCTTTAGAAACAGTCTCCTTACTGAATTGTAATACGCTATTTGTCCTTGGGCTTGAAGCATTAGCCAACTGGTAATTTGGCAGTTCTGTGTTGCATTTCTAATTGGGTGACAGTGTAATGGACACGTAGCTGGTTTGTATGGCCACTGATGTGATTTCAAGTTTCCCAACAGCTGACTCAAGTTTTCTCTCTTGAGAGGGGAAAGAATTAATCCAAGTTGTGAGTAAATACGATGTTCTTTAAACAAATAACGGATTGGTCCTACCCCTCATACACCTGTGAACAGAAACCCGGGAAGGGCTGTAACTGCAGTACTTCTGTAACACTCCCATATGAGATTTTGAAATGGCTTTCAACTGGTAATCACATGAGGATTGTCACGTTCCCATCACACATACATCAGTTCCAGTTTACTTACATGAAAATCAAGTCGAGAAGAGGTGACTTGTTCATGGATTCCTAGGAGATGAATGAAAAAGGTAGGATTTCAAAGCCAGATGTGTTGGCTCTCAGTCCTCTCCAATTGCAAAACCTGTTGTATAAAAGCTGGTCTACTTTTTCCAATACTTTTTTGCCTTTTTAAAGCTACCCATAATTTCACTTGCTGGGAGTATGACTTCTGTTCAGTCCTTTGATGACTGATCCTGCACCAAACAGAGGCCGAAAAGTTTAATAATATTTTGATATTGAGTTATGTCTACTGCTTAGTGGTTACAGTACAATACTCTGAGTGGGTTACTCATGGTTACCTCTTACCCATCCTATTTTTTTTTAGATTGGTTACATTGATTGTCACACTAGGTGACTGGAATAGTTTCCACCAAATAAACACTGTTACAATGTTGGTTTCATCCCCCTGAGGAGTTCCTTTGAAATTGCTAGAAGCTACTGCTAAATTAGTAAAGTGAAAACTGAGTCAGGAATTCACAATTGTTACAAATCTGTACCAATGCAGAATAACAGCCTGGAGCTGGTCTTGCCTTGCCTTCTGGTACATATTTACAGTTTTGCTTATCCTTTGGCAGAACAAGATGACCTACTGCAATAAATATTCTACGGGGAAAGTCTGAAAAACTGTTTTTATTTCTCATGTTGCCTACTTTGCATGTAAGTTTTAACAAGCATTCCTTATTCATGATTAGATAAACAATGAGCTATCTAGTTTGTATTAAGTTTTCTGAATCTCTCATTTACATTTATCTCAAAATTACATCTTAAAAGAAATGGATCATGGTCATGCCTGGCTTAGGTGAACAAATACGTCTGTCATCATAACCACAATTCATTCTTTCACCTCACAGAGAACAGTTCCAAATTTAATGAGCCTCTCAGAGGTCTGATTTTCACCACTCTGTCCTTCTAAAAACTCTAATCTGACCAACAGTTGTTTAAAAAGCAGCAGAGGATGTTTCTGTTTCATCTGGTCTTGTGGGGTTTTTGTTTGCTGTTCTGTCTTTTACAGATGTATCTCCACATTGCTCAAGGCACAGTTCTTGTTCTCTTCTCATATGGTTGAAGTACACCTCGACTTACTGTCTGTGCACAGTGGTATTTCTACCACACAGAAGATCCACCAATTGTGCTTTTGCAGAAGTTTTATGTGGAGCTGTCCTCACTTTTTTCAAATAATTTATACTTCTCAGCTCTATATGAAGTGTATTTCCTATCTGCCTTTTAAAACTATTCCTTCTTCTACATCCTGTCTTTCATTCATTTGTTTTATTATGTTCTGTTCAGTAGGAGATGTTTCATAAATACTACAGTGAATGAAGTATAGCTGGATTAATATCTAGTAGTGATATGTGTTGTTGTGAAAGGATATGTGTCAAAAATTGTGAAGCAAATTCCACAACCAGATTAACAAAAGTTTTTTCAAGACTAGTAACAGGTTTTGGTGGTCTAGTCTTGAGTCATCACTACACAACTGTACAACATGTCGTTTGATGTTATAATTGCTTTTTGCCTTATTGCAATGAGTTTCATGTTGGAAGGGATGGCATTATGGAAATACTTATTGCTGTTTGTGGATGAATTATGGAGTAGAAAATAAAGGTATAATGAAAAAATGGACATGGAGAAAGACCAGGATTATGTAAGAAAGACAGACACTTAGGAGAGGCAATGACAAAAGTATCGGTGGTAGTAGGAGTTTGTTTATTTCTACTGAGCACAGAAAACCTGTGGAAAACACTGATCCCAAAAAGTATTGGAAAAAAAAAAATGATACAGAATTAATATTGATTATTGGAAAATCCTTATTCACATGAAATAGAATAAAATCATTTCTACATGAAAACTCTTAAGTATTGGTTACAACCTAAATGAAAAGAAATACAAAGAAGTTTTAACAGTGGCCAGGCTGTTTCCAAATTATCCTTCTTTTCTTTCATATTTCCCCAAAGGACCTACTTCTCTTCAAGGTTTCTTAGCTAGACAGACAGCTAGGGTTTTTGTGTAGTAGCTTTGGAACAACTGGTCCTATATCTCATCCAATTTACTCTTCACCAGAAACGTCAGTGCCCATATGTGATCATATCTCCATATTGTAGCATTCTACTTAGTATGAGTTTAAGAAAAATGTCCATTTTTCAGCAGCTTTATTTTGGTCGTTTGAAAGATTTTTTCTTTTCACACTTACGAATTTTGTTATGTCCACTGAAATACAGTTATTAACGTTAAGACCTGTAGATGTCATTGACTGCTTAGGTTCAATAACAGCCATCAGTAGTGAACCTGCACTCATAATTTTCACGAAAAATGAAAAATACCTGATGGAGTAGGAAAAGGGAGAAGAAGATTAGTGGCATTCATGACTGAGAATTTATTAAGTATTTATGGATGACATTTATGGTCTCCTAATTAAGTAAGAGTTTTTCTTGCTCTATCAGCACTCATTCAGAAATACACTGTTTTACCACACTGAATCATCCTAAGACACACAAGCCAGGAACGTGGATCATCTTGATGCTGAGAAGGCCTATGGCTGTAGTATCCCAACTGGCAATGCTCACAGATGATAAAGTGTTTTTCTTTCCTTACCATAAATCAAATCTTCCTCTTTTTATATAGATGTGCAGTTTGTTCCATCATCTGCTGTGCATACATCTAAGGATATGCTTTGCACAGTTTGTATTATAAAATATTCTATTATCAGCAAGGTTTGAAATGCTTTACTTAACTTCTGCCACCAAGAATAATTCCTTTTTGTCCTCTCCTGCTTGACTGCTGAGGCAAGAGCTTTCCAGGCAGTAGAAACCAAAAAACACTGTGTACGATTCTGAACTGAGAAATTTAAAATTAATTTGCTTGAAGTCCGCTGAATCCAAGATACCCTGACAAAATACTGCAGTATCACTCAAGCAACATTTTTTAAGTGAAATTCTATTTCAATCACACAAAAAGTCACACTAATAACAACAACTACAACAAACTAGTTCTATTGTGGAGAAGGCTGCTGGTAACAAATGATGAGCGTCCCAATACCTCTGACAGTACTAAGTGTGGTAGACTGAGGAGAAAGATAAGGAGGCACAGGGTCACCAGTCCTGCCTTTTTTTTTTTTTTTTTTNCCTGGGCAGCCTGTTCCAATGCCTGACAAAGAACTAGAACACAACATATATTTCCAATAGCTGATCTGTATTTTCCCATACAGTTTTCCACAGAGATAATTTCTGGTTGAATTCTAGCATCCTCTGTCATCCCAGAGTCTCTGTACTTAGGATGCACATGTACAATTTCACAACGATTTTAATGCCAATATCTGGGCAGATGAGTTCAGTGAAGGAACATGTGTTTTTACTGTGTCTGAATTTGGCTCATAACACATCACGGTCATGTTCTTTAAACTGGCTGGTGGAAGATTCCAAATTTTTTGTTCTGCTTTGCCGTTGTTCTACTTTCTGACATTAAATTACTCAGGCAAGATGTTTCATTTGAATATCTATGGTATAAATTACCAGTGTTGCTCTTCCCTAGCATTTGCTTGACAAATTAATTACCGATACAGTTTTGTGCAGCCTGTGCATTTGCAAGGCTGTGTAAGGTGACAGCTGAGGGTTCAGCTTTTGTAAATTAATTATAGGTGCAATTGATCTTGTGTGAAAGTGTCTGTGGCACATATAAGATTAAGAGCCATTGTGTTAGGCTGTCACTATGAAGCACCTGCTATTTGTATTTCTGATTCAGTCAGTGTAATGAGCAGGATTGTATCTAATAAGAGAGTGTGGTATCTTACACTGGGAAACAAGAGAGCAAGAGAAGGGGGGTAATGTGGGAAGAGACTGTACCTGAGGTGCCTCAGTTACCTGCTGCAGATGTACAGAGAGGGTTATGACACAGATTTATTCCCAAGGGCGTTGAGTTAAATAGCATTCTGGAGATGTCAGGACTGGCTACCTCAGCTGCTGTGGGCAATGGCAGGGCTACATGAACTTAGGCTAATTTTCCTCTTGTGGGTGACATGGACCAGCTGCTGATACCCACAAAGTCTCCTTAGCTCTCCTGATACATCTGCCAAGTAGCAAGGGAGCTTTTGGTCAGTGAAAATCAGCAAGGACGGGACATGGTATAGCTCAACATCGGCCTCAGTTCAGAGAGACATATACTTAGCAACATTCGTGATCCTCAAAATGTCCAGATACTTCTGTACTTTGCTGAATTAGGACTATCCTTTGTCTACTTGTTTCTCAGAAAAAAAGTTTGGAAATTGTTACATATATCTATTGTTTGCTGTTCTGCTTTTTAACTTGAGATGGGCGAAAAGTTTTCAAGGATTTTTTTTTTTCCCCCTGCAGGTTTCATCATCTCCTGCTTATTCCTCAACTGAAAGAATAATCTACGAAATCAATTGTTTGCTGCAGGAATGATTTTGCACCTTGGGATGATTATGATTTCGGGTAAGGAATAAATGAAGGCATCAGACACTTCTGGAAGAATAAGTAGCTTGTAAAATTTCAGATGTCCTTGGCAAAAATACATATATAGTGCCTTAAGAAAAATTCTGAGTGTAGCAGTGCCTTCTAAGTATTACCTGGGGCAGAATTACAAATACAGACATCAAAATTTCAGCATACATAAGCTTTTATGGTGAGACCTGAAGTGCTGAACACTGCTGAGGCAAAGTGCCAGTGGCATGCTGTGGGGGTGATGCTTTATGGAAAAGTTTGAAAATTCTCTAGACTGGATGCAATTTCTAGCTACATTGGCATAAATTGGAGTAAATTTCCTGAAGACAGTGGCAAAGGTGGCTCATTGGTGGTGAGATGTGAAATGAGCGGCTCATCTTTCATGTATAAGGAACTCTGTACAGTTTTTCTCACTCTTCCTTCTTGGCCCGAGAAAATTCTTTTCTCACTTCAGGCATTTTTCTTCTCTCTGAATCTTCCTTCTGGATTCGCTATTCTGGTCAAATAAACATGACCCCAATTTGACAAGGCTGAAAGTGTTTCTAGGTCTGCAATGGAGGCTCATGTTGGTGAAGCTGCAGAGAATCGCCAGGACTGGACGTAACCTCTAGAGGTTTCTAGTCCACCTCCTGCTCAAAACAAGTCCAATCTCACAACCTCATGGTGCCTCTGTTCCAGTGTTTGACCACTCTGACAGTAAAATTTTTTTCTAATGGAAGTTTTCTAAGTTCCAGCTGTGGTTACTGCCTTTCCTCCACCCACTGTGTAACTGAAGGGTCTGACATCTTCTCTACAACCTCCCTTCAGGCAGTTATAGACAAGATCTCCCTGAGCCTTCTCTTCTTAAGGCTGGACAAATCAGCCTCGTATGTGAGATGTCCATTTTACCTACCCCAGTCCTGCCCAGGACTCCTCACTGTTACAATTAAGTGATGCTAAAAATGATGTGTGAACTCTAGAAATCTTTGTTTCAAGGAGTGAGCCTAAAGGTGAGAAACTTCATGCTGTATTAAAAATCTCTGCTGGCTATCGTATTAGAATCCTGTCTTGTTGGAGTAAACAGAAATTTTCCATTGACTTGAGAAAATTTCTGTTCAATCCTAGAGAAAGCAGCTAGGAACTTACTGCTGAATTTGATGGGTCTAGGATTAAACATTCATACTGCAGGAATCTGGTCTGAATGTGCTTGTCTCAGAGATTTCTGAAGAGCTACCGAAGGGCATTTTGAACTGCTATGGAGATGGAGAGAGAGCTGAGTAACATTTAGCACAACAAATGAAGTCATGATGGAAAAAAAAAAGCAAAAAAAAAGCACTAATTCTCAGAAACTGACCATGAAACTGAAGAAGAATCATGGAACAATTCCAGGTACCTCAGACATACATGAGCAGCACACTGTGCCCAGCTTTCCTGCTAGAGCTTTTTTGTTTAATATGTCCTTCATACCAGTGCTTTAGAATCGATTTGTATTCCACAGGGTCAAACATCAACTTTTCAAATTCAGCAACAACAACTGAACTCAGCAACACTTTCATCATCCTTCAGGTCTGCGATTGTTAGACGCAAATGAAATACAGAGAAAAGGATGGCTTTTATCTTAATTGTATAGTACATGACCAAGTGCAGTTTACACTGAGCCCTTAGATGTGTGTATGCATTCAGGCAGTGTAATGCTGCTGATGTGTACAAATATAATAAAGTGTTCTCCACCAGGGTCAGATCATTACGTGTATTGGGACTGGCTTTCTTGGTCACCTGGTGGCAGCTACTAGATTGCTGATATGTGTTAGTTCACATGTAGCTAAAGCTCTTAAAATTTAAAGCCTTCAGAAAGAAGCCTCACAGAGCCACACTGTTGTTTTACCTGCCTTTGTGTTACTCTGGATGATGTGTGGGGTGTTTGCAATGTATGATGGGCAATAATCCTTCCAGCATGCAGGGTATTCTGTGAAAATGGAAATTGAGTGTGTCCACCTGGAAATAAAGGATTTTAACACTAATCCTTTAAGCCAAAGCCGTTATATGTGAATATTTGGTACTCTGGGATGTCTGCCATCACCGAAAATGAATGTATGCAGCCCCTAACATTTAGGTTTTGATGACAGCAAACAAGTGCTGCTTAAAAGTTTCGTATCAGTAGAACTGGTAGTTTTAACTCACACACAGCTCTGCAAAACCAAAGGCTTATGCAGGTCCTCATTTTCGAAGCTGTGCTCTGGCTCACATCTCCAAGCAGTGCACTGACTACATATCAAGTGAAATCCTGACTTAAGTGAAGCAGATGGCAAAAGCCTCTATTGATCACAATAGGTTATTGATTTTATTGTCTGTGTAACATGTAAGCACCCAGATGATCTGTAAAGATATTCCTAAAATAAGATGAAACTGATCTGCTTCCATGTGGATGATGAGTACAAAGGAAGGTCCTTAAAAAAATAGACATTGTCCCATTCTTGGCAGGGCCCTTAGAGCACTAACAGGCTTTATTGGCTCTGAGCAACCTCATCTGGGGCCTCTACCCACACCCTCTGCCTGTGGGCACTAATGCTCCATTTAAGCTTGTCCTGGGGCCTTTGGTCTTTTCCTGAGCTATGTTATAGATCTGCCTGCCTTCTGCTTTGCTTCTTTGCTTTGCCTCCTGGCTGGACCTTTGCAGGTAGCTCATCTCTTGGATGAACCCCTTGGTTCTATGTTGCGGCCTTGTCTCTGTCCATGTCTTTTGTTACTGTCTGGAGTGCCTGGTTGGACCCTGGATCTCACTGATCGCTTTCTATGTCTGGGGCTATTGAAGGACCTTTTTACCAGTCCCCAAATCTACCTGCTGTGTTAAGATCCTGTGGGACTGTGCCCAGAGGGTGAGGGCATACCCTACACTAGGGTCACCATCAACTCCTAGCTCCCTTTCCTTGGCCCTCACTGCTCCCTGACATTACTGGGGAAACTATAAATCAGCATCTTGATTAAAGCTAAGCTGACTACTCCTTAAGTTGTTTCCTATGTCTTGTTCTGAGTGCCATGGAGCTGGTTCCCCATGCTACTTCTTACTGTTCTGTTTGGAGAAGACACTCAGTGGCAGAAGTGGATTCCTAGTTGTGTCCATGTGAATATCCCTGTGCTGGTCCTTCTCCCAAATGTGTTCATACATCAGTTCCAGAATCTAAACTTTTGCAGATAAATTAAATGCCAGAAAAATTCTGATATGAATGTTCACAGGAAAAGAAGGGGAAAAAATATGACATTTGGGTTTACATGCATTGTAACAATGAGATAAAAGCTTGTTTTGAAATGTTACTTGACTGAAGCATTAACACGAATTTTTAGAAGCAACATCCTCAGCTCACAATTGTTTAATGCTCATCTGGATCAAGATGTTAGGTTAGGTATTTGTCAAATTTCAGGTGCTGAGCAAATGTGAATTCTGTGAAGTCTGGCATGGATGATGCTCATTTTTTCTGATGTGTTGCTGATTATTCATTCTTCTCTCAGAAGTGAACGGTTTTGGTGATTCTGGGCTGTTTCCAGTTAGCTGAGCTGTTAAAACACTGTTTTGTCCTCCCAGTATGTGATAAGCCAAAAACTTCGGGAATTCCAGATTTTGTTTAGCAAAAATACAAAAACACCAGCTGTGCACTGCTGATTTGCAACAACGATTTTGAGTGAACTTCTGTCTAAACAACAGACAAAAATCCTGGAAGAGCAGGCGATGAAGGTTTGCCAAAGCTGGGTGTATTTGCATAGATGGTAGGTGGCAGCAGGTCAATCATTTAATCACCAGAGTTTGGGTTGTACTTCAAAACAAGTTTGGAAATGAATGGGGAGTTATGTTTCTAAGAGGTGTGTAAATCTAGATTTTTTTTGGTATAAACCGAGGGGTTTGTTCAAGGGAAGAAATAATGTCTGATTTCCATATGAAAGACCACATCAGAGATAAGTAAGCCCTTCAAAATCAAGACACATTTTGTGCCTTATTCCCAGGATAATTTATTCAAAAAAAAAAAAAAAAAAGAAAAGAAAAAAAAGTCCANAAAGAAAAAAAGGTTCAAGTAACTGACTTTCAGTGTTTGGAAGAAAGTCTTACTTCCTCTTGTCCTTCTTTGAAGGGTTGTCATTTCTGTGTCCAGACCTGGGCCCGCAAAATGTAAATATATGTGCATGTATATACAGTAATACATACAATGTGGTAAAGAGAGGAAGTAATGTAAAGCTGTAGTGTGGATCTTAGAGTTGCGTTTATGATCCTTATTCTTTCTGGTTTTGTGGCGGCCGGGGGTTTGCATGAAGTGACTTGCAGTTGTGTGCCCTCTGTTATCTGTCCTGTCCTTTCTGAGGATTTTTCATTCCAGAAGCATGTGGCCATAACTCCTGATTACCCTAACCTGAGGCATTCGCTATTTGTTATATTGGTTGTGGTTGATTTCTATCTTTTCTTTCTCAGATTTGCTTGATGTACTGTAGAGAATTGAAGTTGCTTTGTATGACTGGCCTTTTTTCAGTTGTGTGCTCTTAAGATGGTCCAGCAGTATACTTCTGTTTAGCATAAACTCTAGGCCTTTCCCGTTTAGGGAAGAGAGATACAAAGGAAGTTGGTAAGGAGGGAATAGGGTTATTTTACTTGTTTTTCTGTGTCTTTGGTGGTTTCACTAAACAACGAGATTTGTTGAAAACCCTCAAAAGCAGTAGTAAAAATTACTGTGTGGTTTAGTTTTGTTCTTTTTTTTAAAATTTCTAAGTACAGAACATAATATTTTGAAGTATGATAAACACTTGAATAATATTTTTTACAGTGATCGTGAAAAGACAAATCAAATTTCTTTTTTTAAACTGGGATAGAGAATGCAATTTTGAGGAATATGAAATTTAACAAAAAAAGATTTGCCTAGAGAAAAGCTAAAAGGTTCTTTTGAATACCAGGATGATGCCTTTCTCTAAGCACCCAGGTGAAAGGCTTGCCTCAGGAAATTCTTGCCATTGCCTCCAGGTTGTCTTATGGATGTTGTCTGGCCCCACATGTGGGATAGGTGACTTCTCTGCTGTTTTCATGTCCTTGTGTGCCCATGAGGAGGTGAGCAGCCCTGAGTACAACTGCACCTTAAACAAGTTAGTAGTTCTATACAGACGTGTTCACAAAGTGGTTTTGATTCTGTACATATTCTGTCATTGACTCTGCTGTGAAGTTTGTTTCTTCATTCTTTTTCCAGTGAATGTTATTTAGTGCTGAATATTTAGGAAGGTAGTGCTTTGTCAGTCATTTCTTACCTGGCAGAAAATAAGTTCCTCTTTATATTCTCCATTGCTCCTCTCTATGCATGTCCAGTGTATTGGCCAGGAAATGCAGATTTTAGAGTTCTTTCTTGGCTATTTCAGTCATGGTCTCTTTAGAAAAGTGAATTTCACTCCTCTGGGAGAAACACAGGAGATCATATGGTATTTTCCTGATAAGATGTGTGCTTCACCAAGAGCTACTTGTAAAGTACCTGACCAAAATATCTCTTTTGGAATATCTTAGTGATATCACATCCTCAGCCTCTTAATTTAAGTCTGTGAATGAATGGACTTCCAATAATTCATTCTTAAGAGTTATGCTGCCATCAGGTAGGCTCTGCATACGGTACTTAACTGCCCAGCATTAAAGAGTGGATATAGAAGAGGCTTTTTCGGTGGAAAAGTGAAACTTATACCCACAAATCAAAATTCCCAAATATCTCAGTGGTACACCACAGAGATTTGCAGTGATTTAGATGAACTGTTAATTCCTTTTAATAAGTCAAGACAGACAGGATTACTGGGATTTAGGCAGGAACTGGAGGGATCAATGAACTCCTAATGTCTTTACAGTAAAAATGCCTTCTTTTAAATGGTATAATAATTGAAAATCTTTAGATATTTTAGTGTAGTATTTTTATGGATGTCTATGATAGTCCCTGTGCCATCTAACTGTGCCTCTGACCCTGAAGTGTTGCTGGGCTTCATGTCATATACTCAAAGGAAGGAATTTTACAGTGTTTCACTGTGTTATTTTTTTAGGGAGTTTTTTTCTGAAAGCAGCATGGAGTACAGATACTGAATATTTTTAACCTTGTGGCCAGTTGCCAGTAATGATAAGTTATCAGCAAAGAAAAGGCTGGGAGGTTTTAGCATTTGGTAAGAGTAAGTAATGAGAGGACAGATAATAGCATTGATGTGTCAGGACACAGAGAGGGAATTGTAGCCAGGACCAAATCTTCCAGTTCTCAACTGCTCTTTATATGAGACATCTTAATTACTCCCTTGCTTTCTATGTGATGAATTAACTATACAAACTACAGCCTCCTGGAAAAGTACGTGTGGTAACTAGAACGACCCTCTGCGCTCACTAGCTCCCATAGAGTTGATGGCAATTCTTTCTGAGGCAATTTTTTAATACTAAGATTTTAGTTTAATACTTGAAATTGTTGAATTTTGGATTGGCAGGGGTAGGCAGTGGGAGCTGGTGGTTGCAGCAGCAGGCCTGGCACTAGGCTGAAGCTGAAGAGCTCCTCAGCAGTCATCCATGGGGATTTTCTGTGCAATTCCTGAATTTGGGCAGCAGCCTCCAGAGAGGCCGTTTCTGAGGGAAGCACCTTGCGGGAAACCCTCCAGTAGGTTTCTTCCTAAGGAACCCAATTGTTTTTAGCAGCCTGAAATAAATCTTTAACCTTCTCATGAGTTTCTCCTACTTCTAAAAGTCTGGCCTAAGTGGAAGCCAACACTGCATGAGAAGTCGCTTAATTTGAACCGTTTCTATCTCGGATCCCAGTGATACACTCCTAGGGATGCAGGAGCAGTAGTCTACTGTGCACATAAACTTTTTTTTTTTTTTNTGAAAAATAACGGTGATAATGATGAACATGATTGGGTAAAGTCCGTTTCCTCTTAGAATCACAATCTGCTGTTGTGCTCTATTTTTTCACCTGCAGCTTCTCAGAGGAGTCGTGCATTTAACACTAAGCTTGTCCTCAGAATGTTTTACCCCTTGACATGTTTAATGAAGTCTGGCGGTATCTGCAGTGCTGCTTTTACCTGTGCAGTGTTTTTCACAAAGATTTTTCTTTGCCTCCTGCAACCTCTCATAGCTATTAATAGCTTTCCTAAATGGTATGATCTGTGTTAATTATATTTTATTTCTGAGGGTTTATGACTTAGTATTTTAAAAAGGCAGTTAGAGAGCTTGCTCGTTTCTGAATTGGCAGTACCTGGTTTTGTTTCTCTTACTAAATTACATTTAGCAATTTTGAAATTGCAGTTTCTAGCAGCTGTGAATGTAATGCGTGTAAATACTTTGATATTTTCCCTTCAGGATTTTTCATATTTTAGTTGGAGCATGTGGGAGAACGACTATGGTTTTGTCAGTGTGTGTTTCTAGCTTAACATTTAACAGGGAGGTACACAAAATTATGAATGTGTGTATTTCACTGTAGAGAAGAGCTATTGAAGAGCTGTTTTGAACTCAGGTATTTAAGAAAAAGCTTTTGTCCCCACCCACACTTCTCTAAGAATGCCACTATTTCCACTTTTACCTTCAAGTTAGCTTTTGTTAAGTTGGCTAACCTGTCAAGGTAGTTTTGTGTCAGGATGAAGGAATACATTATATGAATTGTCATCTCATTCTCCTGGCACAGGAAAACAACATATAACCACAAAAATTCGAACAACAAGGGGTTCAAAAGGACAGTCAGAATAGAAAAAAGAAAAATCTATTATATAGTCTCACATTCACAGGCTTCTATTACTGTGCTCTTTGACTAGTTCCCATGAACGTTAACGTCAGAAGCAAGAGCTGTGGTATGGATGGATAACAGGTATATTCCAGCCATATGGCAATCTCTTTTCAAAAGTGGTACTTGAGAGGATGAGGCTGTTAAGGATGTTCCTGTAAGGAAGATATGTGATCTTTCTCATGGGGGAGGAAAAGGCTGCAAGGTTGTTTGTGTGGTTTGGTTTTGTTTATTTCTTTCTATAGGTATCAATATCAAATCATTTTATTGTTGAGCTAGTATGGCCGAGAACTAATGTTCTGGAGAAATCTCTCCTGTATCTGTTATATCCCTGGAATGCTATTAAGCTGTCATAGATAACTACAGATGTCACATAGCCTTTATATCTTACCCACTGACTACTTTTTTTTTTTTTAATATCTTCATATTCTTGAATGCTCTTACCTGTCATGGTTCAGAGCTTTGATTCAAATAAATATTTAGGAACCTAGATGCCTTGTCTTAAACTTCTTCAAACTCCATTGGCTGGAAATATATCTTGATAAACTTATTGGATTTTGTTCAGCAAGAACTATCTCGAGAAAAGCCTTTAATATTTCAATACTTTCATCCTGTGAAAAACAGGCATACCTAAGCATGTAATATAATATTAGTTCAGTGTTAAGTTTGGAGCAAAACTTTGGTTTCACTACTAAATTCTGATTTATGCAATCTGTATTCTTCACTGATTTTTAAAGACATTATAAATCTTATGTTTTCTAGATAGAAATCTTGAAGATTGTCACTGCTTCATTTCATTGCTTAAGATATAAAAAGGTTTTTGTTTTTGTTTTTCCAAGAGGCTGGCTTTTTATCCCAATCTGTACCTTAACATATATGGAGTTCATGCCTGTCCCTTGTGAAAATGTCAGGGAGAAGATATTTAGATGTCTCCCACCCTGGGGGGCTCACTGTATGGGCTCAGGGCACAGCTGTGTTACCTCAGTCACACTCCTGTGAAAAGGTGTGCAAGAACTGGTCGGAGACTCCTCTGTGTTCGCTCTGGAGCCACAAGGTAAATCAGGCCCAGGTGAAGGGGACGGTTTCAGCTACATCCCAGCCGTGCCTGTGCCTGGCCAGGTACTCACTTATGAATGCAGACCTCTGACTTTACTTTCCAGCTTGACCTCATCGTGCCTTCTTGTTGTGGATTTGTCAGATGATCACTGTCTCAGTAGCTTAACCAGATTACCATCACCAGCCTTGAGCTCCTGCTCTTGTTCAGGTGCCATGAGACTGCACACCTCTCATTTGGTGAGGCCAGTGCCCCATGTCTGCTTTGATGTCACCTTGGGCTTCCAACTGTCCTTTGCTTAGGGAGCTGCTCTCTCCTGCACCTCCCTGGCAACAGACACAAAGCGATTCTTCTGCTCAGGCAAGCAACTTGACTTTACTTATAAAATAACCAACTCAAAATGATGAGGAACACTGCACTAAGCCATCTTTGAATGATACGTGTTTTACAGTTGACTGCTGTTATGCAGCTTGAATTTGTCTGCTAGCTTATTTTGAGGCCAAAAGGGGAGAAAAAAGCCTGAAAGCCAATTTTATTTCTGTTGTAATGAAATATAATTGACTTCAGTAGAACTATATTGATTACAAGACAGGAGAGTTTAGACTAGTCTTGCCTCAACAGAAAAGTTAGTTTAATTCTGAAATTGTTTATTTCAGAGAAAAGAAAATGCTCTCAAACTTGTATTTATTCTTAAAAAAAAATTTAAAAAAGCTTGGGGGATGTGAAATGTCCAATACAATTTACTTGTCTTCTCCAAAATATGAAAAATCCAGAAACATACATAGTTAACAGCAGAACTGCAAATTCCAAACATAAAAACTAATAATAACTATACAGACTACTTTTTCTTTGTTTCTTCAATGTTTCAGCTTATTTCTCAAGGTCAGAACCAGCTGGGTGAAGACTTGGTTGGAGTTGGAAGGTCTATTGAGATCACATGCAAACACTTGGACAAAGACCCACAGTTCTCATGCCCTTTCAACAAAGGTAGATTTGGGACTTTTATATTCTGCTCATCACCAAGCCCCAGCCAAAACTGAGAAACATCTGTGTTTGTTTTTTTGTGCCAATCTTCAGTGTAACTGCAGTAGTTAAGGAGAAAAATCTTCTCAAACTGTGAGTCTAACTTATTCTACATCTCTAGAGAATTGAACCTTCCATTCCCCATCAATCAGTTTATAGTGACACATCTTGCAGATGGCCTACCAGCAACTAAACATGAAGTGCAGCTGTCCGTATATCAGGTATTCAGGTTCCAGGATATAATGTCCAGGTTTGTTTGCTGGACACTCAAATAGTGGAACCACTGGCTTGATTTATGATTGTGTAAATTTTATGGAAAGAGAGAGATCAGTGCCATTTGCACGCAGACAAAACAGCTCTGTCATTTCAGGTTTGGGGCTTTAGCCAGGTACACAGTAATGTTTCATTTGCCTGTCTTTTAGGGATTAACACTGTGTATTTACCTTCTAAAATGATTAACATAATACTGAGACTGCCTTGCAAACTGAGATGTCAGCAAAGATAATATAAACTTCTACACAAGCTGAAAAGAAACAGTACTTGTCACATGAAGGGAGAAGAAGAAGAGTTCTTAACTGGTATTGATTGTTATGGCACAGGCAGATGTTAAATGCACACAGCAGACAATTACAGAATAATTAGAATTATAGAGCTGGCCTCTCCCCTCAGTTAAAGGGAAACCCAGTGTGGGCAACGTGACAAGGAGGGGAACTGATATCTCCTTTCCTTTCATCCTGTGAAGTGCTTCTTCCTCTGCTTCCATGGGCTGTTCATTCAGGTCTTTCATTTGCCTTTAGCTAAGATGTTCATTCTTTTTTTCTTTCCTAACAGAAAATCCTTGCTTAAGAAGAAGAAAAAAGGCAGACTCCGAAAACTGAGATGAAATCTCAGTGGGGGTGGAGAAAGGAGCAAATGGTATCTCAATTGCCATTAGCTGTTGAAGGTCTTCTGACTTCACTGTGCTTCCTCAGGCACCCCACACGAATCTTTCTTCATCTTTCAGACCGAAAGTGACTTCACCAGATAACTCACTGGAAGAATTAGAAAGGACCTGGATGTTGACATCTGTGCTAGTTCCTCAAATCACTGTTCAGCTCCTTCCCAAATGAGCTCTGAAGATGAGATTCACCCTCCTAATGAAGGTACTTAGCAGTACAGAACAGCTGTTTCTTACTGCTACCCATAGATATATTTGTCAGCAGATGCTGTTATGTGTAGAAATGTCTTTAATTATTCTTAATGCTGAAATATAACCTAGTAGGTCATCTTGTCACTTCTCATTCCCCTGTCAGTATCACCAGGCAGCATCTGGGTTGCTGACCTCATGGGTAAAGAGAGGATGTTTTTAACTTTTTTTTCATATAGCGACGATGATGAACGTAGTGTTGAAAATTGAATGAAGGTGAAGGGGTCTTTAGAGTGCTTTCTCAGCTAAGTTAAATTGTCCAGTTGACTCCATGCTTATGAACTGATTGATGACTGACAGCAAAAGAGTAGTTTCAAACAGTGATTGAAGTTATCTACCTCTTCATATGACACTTTGTCAATTGTTGGTTGCTGGAACTCCCTCCCATCTGTAAGGGCAATGGCTGATATCTAAACAAGAGTTAATGTGTATCAGAGTGTAAATATGTATGTATGCAGGTGCATCTTCTAGGTTCCATGCATGACACTGTTGAAAAAAAAAAATACACCTGCTTAACCTTAGTGTGATCATGCTTGCATAAGAAACTAGTATCAACGTGTAAGTTTACAGTAGGTGGGAGTACTTCTGAACAATATTATCAAGAACATCTCTGAACTGAATGTTTAAGCTGGATTTGGGCTCAAAGTCCAGAGAGTATGACTGAGGCTGCAATTGTCTCAGCTTTCTATGTACCCTCAGTGATGAAAGGCTGTCTGATATCATGCTTCTTAGATGCTTTCTGGTTGCAGGGGCTAGTTTGTTTGCGCTGCGGGTGGTTGTAATTTTTCTTGACGGCTTTGTATCTAACCAGTTTGATAGAATGGATTGCTTCGGTGCACAACAGGAGTGAATAACTGGAAATCAAATAAATGAATGATTACTATACTCACTATGGTAAGCACAAACCAAAAGCACCTGTTGTTTACATGTTAACATGTTCAAGCTTATTGCTGTGGGATACTGCTGGAAGCTAGTACATAGCTTTGGTTTAAACTGTTTAGCTGAGTGTGTTTATTAAAATGAACATTTTTCCATCTTCCCATGTTTTGCATGAAGACATCTTTGTTAATTTGTTTCTCTTTAAGAAAATACATTCATTTTAGTGAAATCTTAATTTCCTTTGGCACTGGATGGCGTGAAACATGAAAGATCTACCTTAATGTTGCACATGGCTAGAGTATAGATCAATTGGTCGTACTTCCCCTTTTACTAATAAATTAAGGGGATTTTGCAGATATTTGCTCCAATGTAGGAAACTGGAAATATGGGCACAAATTTCATCAAGGTAAATTGGAAACAGACATTCTTACAGGCTGCAAGTCTTCTTCTGACATTAAGGCTCGGCGTTAGATTGTTACTGAGCTGCAATGTGAGGCTTAGAGTTTGAGTTTTGTGGGTTTGGTGTTTGGTGGGTTTTTTTTTTTTTGGGGGGGGGGGGTGAGGGGGTGTTTGTTTGTTTTGGTGTTCATTTAGTTTTACTTCTATTTTGGGGACAACTGTGCATTCCTGGCACATGATGGAGTTTGAAATAATGGGGGTCAGAGACCTCTGTTTATAGCTTCAGAGCACTGAATGTTGCTGTTCATCTGAGAATCTGCATTATGACACAAAGTGATGCAGTGGATATTCCATCCACATTGAGCTTTCTTTAAAAGTTTTTGAGCTTGTTTACTGGAATACTGTATCCTTAGGGGAAAAAGGCACAAATAAATACATTTGCATAGTTAACAGGTTTTGATTTTGCAAACTTATGTCCCAGCCCTACATGAACAAAGGTAGAAAATGGACTCTAGCACCAACATCTATATCCACAAGCCATTTTATGCGTGAGTTTGTGACGGTCATGGAAGATTTTGTGCCCACAGAACAAACTGTTCTTGCTGAAATATTATGGAGTTGACTGATGGTGAATAACTGAAATAGAGAGGGAGTTTGTCTGCTGTGATGATATGAGGGAAAAATCCTACTCAAAATATGATTTATATGATGATGACTCTTACAGAAGTATTCTGCTTGTTTAAAAGATGTTCCCCTGAAGGTTGGAATGTGACCATGTAGTTCAGATTGATCCTCTTGATTCAAAACAACAGGAGGATAGTTCCAATACTTAATTTCTAACAAGAGGTTTGTGTTGCATTGAAGTGGTGATAAATCCCCTTAACAGGCTGTCAGACAGCTATGGCTGAACTATTTGAACAGTTTTAAGGTAGGAGTGCAAGTCTAGATTGTTGTATGAAAATACCAACCTAAATATTTTGAGGATTTCCTGAAAAAAAAAAAATAACACCTAATGTCTGAGGGAATTTTGGGGGCTGAAATACTTTATCTTAATGTTTTTCACAGCATTTAATCAACAGCATGAATATATCTTTGCTTTTGTGATGATAAGCATTGACAGGTGACCCTTCTTTAGACAGAAGAATTTCACTTCTGTACAATCAGTCTATCATATTTTGAAGAACACTAACTTAATTTGTAAAACAAACATCTGGAAATAGATATGCAGGTTAGAAGAAATAGAAATATGATGTCAGAGGCAACAGCCTTTCCCCAGCAGTCTACCTTGAAATCTCAATATTTTTCTAATATTTAGTTCACTCTGAGAAGGAAAGCTCCAGATTTGTTTTCTGATAAGGTTGTGGGAGGTAGAGAAGTGATTCGTCAATCAGTCCAGAATGGCCCACAAACTTAGGGTGAAGGTTCATGCTCTGGCAGCTCATTGTGGAATATGTGGTTTGTAAGATGACTGGGGCACTCTGCCGGGGAAAGGGCAAGGGTTAAGATTGGTGTTAGAGCACTAAATAAAATAACTCCTTCCTGAATCTGGTAAATGCCTAGAAATAAAGCTGTGATTCCCAGGAGTCAGTGTTACATACGGAGTTTGAATAGGGTTGCACAAGACAGGAATGAAGACTGGTTGTTGTTCAGCTATAGGATTCAGCAGAGTTAAGAAAGGACTAGTATTTCCAGAGGATGATGTTGTATCTCTATTATGGTGATTGCTGCTCAAATTAATTTTGTCACAGAAAGGATTTGAGTTACAAAGAAGGTGCTGGCAAAACACTCGGTTTACACGTACCCAGTGTGAGTGGAATGGGTGGAAATGCCACTTCTCATCCTAACTTTGTGCAATGCTTTAGGACATAGCAATGAACTTGTAGGCTCCTTCTTCATCTAAGCTTAAGTCTAGTCTTTTCTATGGGCCTTATAATACCATGTGCATGGGAAAAAGGGAGCCTCAAGTTTGATACAATTCCAATGAAATAACTGGGCATATCTGGTATGAATTTGGCTATTTCAGTGTCCTGGAAACAATAAGCTTTCAGCATACAAAGACAGAAATTTCACTTGCTCTGTTTATGATCTACTGAGTTATGTTTTGATCTAGTCATTTTGCACAGACAGTGTTTGATACACATCAAAATGCTTCCAGATTTAATCTGATAACTATTTTATTACACAACTGTCCAGGTGTCTAAGAACGGCTGCTAGAAATGTATTTCCAGAGCTCAAACTCCGTCAGGTATATTGCATAAAACAGATGCTTCTGTCAAATAAATCTTACTTTAGTAAAACTAAAAAGAAATGCTTTATGCATGTATAGGTACTTATGGAGGGATATAGAAGGAAGGTCTCAGGTGGTTGTGGGAATTTAATGCTAGATTTCTGAGACAAATACAGTTTCCACCTGCTTTAAAATTCTAAGGGATTTAGGAATGTCAAGCAAAAGTACTTTGGCCCTTAAAATGATATGATGTAGCTTATCCCCTGACAGAAAAAGAAACAGTAAAGCACTTCTGAGTAGATGCTGACTGCTGGTGGGGACTTTGGGAAAAATATGGTTCATCACTACTCAGCACTTGTCTTCCTTACTTTAGGAAGTAATTAAGTTGCAGTGGCCCTTTCAGTGATCTGAGCTATGAACCAAGAGATTTAAAGGCCAAAATCCAATAGTGTGTGCTCTCCTGTTTCCTGACTAATCCTATAAGAGGCAGCAGGTTGAATGGATTATCTAATAAGAGAACATAACTGCAGTCAGCTCACCCTTCTACAGAAATTAATAGTGAAAACCCACTGAAATAAACAGAATAAAATTCATTTGTGAAGGAATAATAAAATAAAATAGCTAAAGTGGAAAGCTGCCTATTGGAGAAGCAGATCTCGTAAGCAATTTTGTGAAGTATAAAGTATACCCACTGTGCTGTGTGCACCTGTGATTGCTCAGTTTTTCATGTCTGCTCCCCCTAGTAACCATGTTGACAAAAAGTAGCCTGGGAAGGTGGTTTCATGCAGCACATCATTCAGAAATTTTGGATGCACAGTCATTTAGAAGTGGAAATACATCTGAGATTTCCTCACTGGCCAGGAAAGTTTGTAAACCAAATTACTACTATATACATACAAGTGGAAACTCTGCATTTATAGAAAGAAAGGAAGGTACACATTGAATTGCAGAAACTGTTTATTGGGTCAGTTATTAAATTGTAGCTCTATCGCAGTGAAATGTGTTCACCCTTCTGTGGGGAAAAGCTACACACGCAAGATACTTTGCAAGCTGTGGAACTGACTGAATACATCTATGCCACTCTAGAAAAAAATTGCGGCCAAAAATCTTACTTTTTCATAAAACTTTCAGCAACCCTCCCCCTTTTCTCTGCAGTGAAAACATTCCTTCTCCTCCACCCCCACACTTTCTCTTTGCTCCAGGGTTTACAGTCCTCCATGTCTTCTCCAACTCATCTTGAACTCCTCTCAGCCCCTCTGAACCCTATTGCTGTTCCAAGCTGGCCCAGAAACCAAAAAGGGGAATTAAATACAAACTGCAGGTCATTCTTCACTGCAGCTTCTTCACCTGCTGCTTTGGCAGCAGCATGACGATGCTCCCTAGCAGCTGGCAGTTTACCATACTGCAGATCTGCAAGATAAATCAGGGGCCAAAACTTATCGGCGGTTTTCAAAAAGTTGGGGATTCATTTCCCTGGAAGGAATTTCAGCTAGTGCTGTGGGACTGTCTGTACCAAACCACCTTAAAACATTACGAACTTGGCAACTTACTAGCAGAAAATTTAACTTGTGAAATTTTCTGTTGATGGAGGAGATTGGAAATTTTGCAAGGTAGTGTGCATCTGCAGTCACACATTTCTCTGTCATACATTGCAACTCGTATGTCCCTTCCAGAAACCTGCAGCTGTCTGTTCCTGTGTCCTTCGTGCATCTGGACCAAGTCTGGACCAAGTGCTTTTCCTCTTCCCAAGGCAAAATCAAGTGGTAAGTAACTTTTTTTTTTTTTTTAACTCTAAGTTGTGTGGAGACCTGGGCAAACAGCAGAGCCTTCTTTCATAAAAAACTCAGTTTGGGACACATCTTGACTGAGGAACAGTGATAGGATGAAAACATCTCACCTAACTCTCACTTAAAATCAATCTGACAAGACCGCCTCAGTTACGGTCATCTATAACAGAGAAACAGACTCCAGTGAGTGTGGAGTCATAATTGAAATATTGCTGATTTCTTATTTTAGGCTTCAAGGCCCTTTGAGCAAGGTCTGTCACTGGTTTTGAATGGTGTCCAGCACACAGGAACTTTGACTTGGATATAACAGTAAGGTCCCTGACTGTACATATGTAGACCAGTGACACTGTGCAGGTGTGTGATGGTTCACTTGCTGAACCAGAAGACAGTCCTACTGCTCCTGCTTTTGAGGCAAGACTTCTGCCCTGGGGCTCTGCTCTCCAACCAGCTGGATGAAAACCTCTATCTGTGAAGGCCAAGAAATTGAGAGGAAAGAGAGGAGTTGCTTGTGGCTGTTTGCCATGTTTAGTTGTCTTGTTATCCATAGGACATATTCTTATCCAAAATGCCTTCAGACATGGTATAATTTAGCATGAGCGTATTCTATGGGGTGAGAGTTAATTACAGAACTCCAGTAACTTATATTTTCAGAGCTACAGTGATGTCTTGGGTAAGTAATACATTTATAACATATTGGCTTCTCGTATTATGCGTATTCAGATTCTTGAATAACCCAGTGACTTATTTTGCTGTTCATTGCCTGAAAATCCAAGGTTCACAAGCAGATCTCTGTGCCGAGGAACAGCAGTATTACTGTTTCAGGAGGTATATAACTGCAAATGCTTATAGATTTCTTCTGAGCCCTGATTTCTTACGTGCCACCAACATGGAGCAATTTCTCACCTGGCTTCCGGTTTCGCTGTTGTTTTGGGATACAATGGGCTAAAGTCGTTCGTGCCATAGCTCCAGGGAAGTCAGTGGAGGTTCAATTGGGATTAATTAGCAGCAGTATTTAAACTTCAGCAGTCAGAAGCAGGATATTTTGGTACAGGTTATATTGCTCCTGAGACTCATTCTTTATCTGCCAGGACAGTCTTTTAGCTAGTTTTTGTCCTTAAGGATGGTATTGGAGGGAAACAGGCTGGTTTGTGGTGTGCAAGTGCTTGGTCCTGTAGGAGCTGATTGGTCACAGGTACCTGCTTGCTTTCTATATGTCACTATGTAACTCAATATTATCACAGTCTATGCTGGATTTGAACCAGCACTATTACCCTGAAGGGATCCTATGTCATGGCCAGATTCTGCTCTTTCCTTTTACCGAAGGAACCGTGCCAGCTATTGTTCTCACAGACATTAGCATCCATCTTGTAGTGATGCCCTTATGGGATTTTGTTTCACTTTCTAGAAGTGTTTCCAATTATATGGTGTGGTTCGGTGTGGTGGTTGGGTTTGTTTGTTTGTTTTAAAATTGCAGAACAATAAAATTTGAGCAAGAAGGGCAAAGCCTGAGCTTAGCTCTCTATTGTGTCTGACCTTAAACAGCGAAGGAAGGGCAGCTACCAACACATTTGGCACAACATTAGTTGCTGATACCAAGGCCATTGGGTAGAGACATCACACTCCTATTTCTGTGTGTCCCTGCAAGGGATGGGCGCACTCTATTTCTTAATAAATGTGTTTTCCTTCTTAGTTTATATTAAGACCTATAACATGAATCACAACACAGTCCTGGTGCCTGTATTATACTCCTACTCCATACACCTACAGCAATCTCACAACAAACCAGCTCACAGATTACAGCTCCTCTTTGCTACTGTGTGACACTGATACTGGTGTTAGAATGGTAATTTATTAGCAGATTGTTCTTTCTAATCCAGTAACATAAACAACATTAGTAAGTGAAGTTCTGATTGAAATGGTCAAATCTGCCACTGATTTCAGGAAGGGCAGGAATAGAATTAAGGTTGTTAAGACATAAATTTCCTTCATAAAACCAACCATGGAAGATTTTATTTCAATTTAAAATGGGGCTTATGACAGGGACTGTTAAATTATGCTATTTTCTTGCGTATATATTGTCACTTCTCTTGATATTTCCCCAAAGACATCCCATTTGGGGGGTAAACATGCTCAGTCCAGCATCACTGTCTTCCTGTGTGGTGAGGGAAAACAGACATATTGTATCATCAAAAATAACATGGCCTGACAGCCTCTAAAAATATACATCACACATCGCTAGCTATTTTAAATAGCTGGCTAAAGGAAGAAAACCTTTCCAACATATGTCAATTATAAAGTATTGACAGATTAACATTTTACATAAAAGAAACAGCTCTTCATTAGCAGAAACTTATAGTGAAGTTGCTAAGCATGTTTTAGCCATTTTGAAGAATTTAATAGAAAGATACATTAGACTGGTTAGATCCTCTAAGGGTACGAGTTTGGGAAATGCCCCCAGAGAAATTAAGTGAATCAATACCCTAGGTACTCACTCCATCATCTGTTTCCCAGTTATTATATAAGTTCAAGATTTCCTTTAATGGCTCACGATCAGGCCATAACACTGAGCAAAAATCAGTGCTGCAGGGAAAGGAAAACCATACAAATCATGGGATATAATTCTGTACCCTAGCATCATCCTTTACTTCAGGGGATTTATTTAGCGTTTGCACTGAAATAAATTGTAAGAACTGTGGCAGCTCTTGAGGGTGGATTTTGCTCTCCTCAAACCTTCCTGGATTTTGGAGCTAGTGGGAAGTGCGGCCTCCATAGATGTTCCAGCTGGCAGGACAGGGCTGGGGAATTGAGTGTTGCTGTTCCTTATTCCATTCGCTTTTCAGAGTAGCTGACCAGGCTGTGAAGTATGAAAGCACATTTCCATCAACCACACTAATTTTCTTTCCATCTCAACTGTTATCTGACAGTACAGGAATGTCTGCAGTTCACTGTACTGTTATTGGGGGTAACACCTCGATTATTACCATTCACTCAACAAGAAGACCTAAAGTGCACTTTAGCCCTTGAATGGGATCAATTTAAAGCACTTTTGTGCAAGCCAAAATGCCTCTTTTTGAAAACTCTTATTCTTCAATTATAACTGCATTAATTTCCTGTACATCCTTATTTTGCAAGTGGTCATTGTAACTTTTTGCTCTGAGAGGTTGGTGACAAGAGGTTATCTGCAGTCTGATGTGCTTTACAGGGCAGGGGCACATCCCTGTGAGCTCTGAATGCAGTTTGACCATCAGTTCCAGGGATGCTTAGAGTACCCCTCAGTGAGGATTTGACATCAGGGGTCTGCTGAGGGTGTCCATCTGACCTTCATTGCTCACAAGATTGAAATGCGTTATTAGAATGGAGTAATAAATTCAGAGCTTTCATTATTTTGAGCTTTTGATCTCCTTTAATGCAATCCTAAAATAATACTTGATTCGAGATTAGCATTTTATCTGGATAGTCCCTAGTTTTTCTTCTGTTGGAAAAAACCATCTTGCTGACACCATGTTTACCAGCAGACAGATAACATGCGGGGTGATCTCTGGTTATCTTATAATTGCATAGTATGGTATGGTAGGGTTTTTTCAGGGGTCATAACAATAAACATCTCTTTTGTAGACACTGTAGTCTTCAAACCCCAGTTAGGTCCTTCTGAATTGGGATTGTCTTATGTTATTGGTGATGCTTTTGACTTACTGTGAGACCTTGAATAAAAGGCAGTCGCTCTGCATTGCCTCAGTTTACCTTCCCAGCCACTTCTTCTTTACGTGTCTCCGAAACCTTTGGAACACAGATTGTCCCTTAATATAAAAATAAATAACCAAATCTTTGTACATAACAGCTTTGCAGTTGCAAGTAACGACAAGAGGTTGTTGCTTGTTTTCTCACATTTGGAATTGCTAAGTCTATGGAAGAGAAAGAAATAGTATTTACTCTGTCTACATTACAAAATAGAGGAGTTACATAGCTCCATCTTGGAATGGTAATAAGCACAGAGGAGACACCTGTGTTGTTGTCATGCCATGGATTATTGTCAGAGTTTCCTGATCTGGCTGGTGTTGGAGGAATTAAAACTAATGTACTAGATAACCTAACTAAGCCTTGTTGATTTGCTTTACTGATGAAACAAGTAATCCATTTTTTGTAGAGAATGGCTAAGAAAAAGTACTCACTGTTTCAAAAAATGAAGTTCTAGAGTAACTTTGCATGGTTTTAGTATTAAAGAAAGCACTGTCAGTTTGAGAGAAACATTTTTTTTCTGTGCTTCTTTGTCCCCCTCTGTCTCTTGAAAGAGAAAATTTCCTCAGGAGCCTCAGAATCTGTTATTGTTCAGAGAGCTTGCAGTGGAGTTTTACTATCAGCACATAAAGGTTTTAATAGAGAACTGCAAAACAGCATAGCCTGGCCATGCTCTATTGGTGTTTCATGTCTCTAGACGTGTTCTCTGGACAACCTCAAAAAATGTTGCTTTTATGCCAAAGAGGTGATGTGAAAGGTGCTCCACTCACTGATGGTATCCTGAGTTTACTCTGTGTTTGCAGGACCGTGTTATAAATTTAAAGAAGGCTTAAGACTTACTCAGTGGAACTGCCGTAAAATATTCCTTTCTAGTTGTACTGGAATACTTCTCTAAGGGAACTCTCCACTACAGAATAAAAGTCACGATATTTCAGAATACCTCTTTCCATTTAGAAGGAGAGACATAATGGTTTGGGAAGATGTTATATTTACTCTGGAGTGTACTTTGCACAGAGGTAATTATCCTGAGGTGGCTGTCCCTCTGCCACTCTGTTTTACCCATTAGGCATGCCCTAGTAGAATAATCATGTAATCCACTTTAATCAGGACAGACCTATGGGATGACTCTATCAGTATGTAAGTTCAGCCAGGAAGAACTAGGGGGTCATTCTCTCATGTCATGTGCGGAGATGGGAGGCTTGCTATCTTCTTCACCAGAAATTTGTCTAACAGCTAGACACTGAGTCCTCTTACAGCATCCTTTGGGTTTGCCGCAGTTTTCTTCCTTTTGTTATTCGCTGTTCAGGAGCTGTGGGGCTCAAAGTGTTAATGAATGTAAATTGCTTTAGAAATTGAAAGAGCTGTTTAAGTGCTGCTGCTGCTATTGTTATAATAGCAACTCCAGGCTGAAAGGAGTAAGTTCTTCTCTTGCTATGCTGTAGCTGGTAAATAAAAGAAAATGTAGACTTGTAACCTTTCTGAGTGCTGGAGTTAGGGGTTAGTCATCCTCTGCCCTTGGGTTCCCACAGCAATTTTTTTGTTGCCATGCTTCAGAAGTGAAGGACTTTGAGGCAGAATACTTCAATAGGCTACTGAAAATAGATGTGTGCAGGTGGCAGTGTATTTGGGTTATAAACTATTTGTGGATAATGAATTAGTCTTTCCCTTAATAATAAATTTTTGCAGTATCTAGAAGCCAGGGGGAGTGGTGCAGTGGGGGGAAAGTGTGTGGATACCTTCTAATTATTTTACCATTCTCCGAAAAAATGTTTTTGCCAAGTTATCAACAGGAATTAATAAACATTAATAAAACTTGAAAGTGACAGCAAAAAATGTTTGATTCAGAGGTGGTAAGTACTCACCTGCTGCCATCCTAATTGCTGTCTGATCTCCAAGCATGAGGAGGCTGGACAGAGAGGAGAGCCCACTTGGATGGGAAGCTGTGGGGGGTGGCTCTGGCAGGGAGATGAAAAGCTCACCTTTCACAATATGCTCTGTAACGGTGACAGAAAATGACTTCCCCTAGCAGAGCAGCAGGCATGGGGCTGGAAAGAAGCTCAAAAAACATGTCTGGGAATGTGACTGATGGGTGGTACAGTGGAGATGAAAGACCCTGCAACTCCACTCTTTTGGGAAGTGTCATGGAAAAGAAAGCAGAAGATGGATGGCCTGGGGAGGGGAGATCCAGACAAGGTAGGAATGTGCTGCCCTCTGGTTTCACGCAGTCATGAGCAGAGCCTCGTGTCTCCCATGTAAACAGTTCATGTTGGTTGTTGGTCAAACTCTGGAGTGCTGAAGATCCTTGGCACAAGGGCTGGAGATGGCTGGCCAAAGTGGGGGCTGTATCAGGGAGGTGGCTGGTGTGGTGGATGTGCTCTTCCTGATGGGCAAATCCATGGATGAATCAAGACAGACAGTAGGGGATGGGATGGGATGGGATGGGATGGGATGGGATGGGATGGGATGGGATGGGATGGGATGGGGGTCCAGCTCAGTGGGCAGGGCTGTGCAGGGCTGGAAACTGGCACTGCTGCATTGTTGCTGGGGCAGGGTCTGATGGTCCTGGGGGTGTTGGGCAGTGGGCAGAGTGAGGAGAACCCCAGGGAGGCTGGGCAGAGGCCGTTGGGGCTCGTGGTGCCCTCAGGGGCTGGCAGTTACTGCGGATGGCCTCCAAGGAGCTGGAGAGACTTCAGCAGCCGATTTGCATGCGGCTAGAGTGTAGCACATAATAAATAGCAGGCTCTTTCTTAGCTAATGATGACCCTTGAGGGGAGTCTGGATAACATGACGTGGGCTCCCTTCCAGTAAGCAAGTGCAAATCTTTTGACAGGAGCTGCTGAACCCACTGATTCATCACTGGTTAATTTGGTATGGGAAATAAACACTGTGACTAGGTAGGACTCAGTAAATAGGATCAATAACATTCAGATTGCTGTATGCCATAAACTACATTTTAGTGGGAAGCCTTCCTGGGGAACACCTTTTTCTGCGGTTACGCCAATTTGCTGCTGAGGCACAGGAAGGTAATTATTTTCCTAATTGACTTCAGGAGTACAGCAAATGTGTAATAAAAGATTGTTAATAAAATGATAAAACACGTCATTAATGATAATGTTGATAGTCCTGAATATTGTTTGGAAAGCAAAATAATCCCAAACTTAATCTTAGTGAGATAGAGCTGAAAAAGAAAAGTCAGTGGAGAGGGGGTAAAGAGATAGAAGAGAAAAAAATGGAAACCAGATGAAGTGGCAGAGGTAAGATCCATGAAAAGAGGCAGGACGCATACAAAGAAGATTAAGAAAAAAAAGGATCCTAGAAAAGATAAACCTTCGAGTTTCTGATTTTTCTGTAGGCTTCCTGCATGGAGCATCAGAACTGCTCTGAGGCATGGATGTGCACATACACACTTTCCCTTGGGTCATGAATTAGAAACTTGGATGACGTATCTGATTTAAGCAATATGCTATATAAAAATGCTTTTAGTAGTCGGTTGAATGTCTTCTTCACAGGTAACAGATCAGGTGCATCAGGGTAGACTCTTGGAAATATTTTGTTAACTTGAAAAAAAAAAAAGGTAAAAAAATGTTGTTGAAAAGGGGCACACCAGGAGATAACACTTTCTCATTAAAACTTAGGTATAAATCATAGTGCCCTTGAAGTTATTCTCATTACCTTCAGCCTCCATTTCCAGCAGCTATGCAGAAAATTTTTAACTCAGCAGTGTCAGCCACAGTACAAAGAAAAGCCTTCCTGTAGGAAATCTAAGGATTCCTCAGTCCTTTTATTTATGACGCAAAATGACTGAAACGTGGGAACATCACAGACTCCATTTTTTGAAGCCCCATTACAAGCTGAAAACACATGCACACACACCAGTCTAAAGAAAGGGGGATGACAATCTTTCTTTACTTTTTTTTTTTTTTTTAATTTTTACTTCTGTATGAACTAAAGTCAGGTAGAATAAAAGTCAGTACTTGGGGGAAAACCTTAAGTAGCAGCATGTAAGAACTTTCATGCTGAATCAGACCAATGCTTCATCTTGTTCTGATAACTTTGTAAATGGTGAAATTGCCTCAGTGGGCAGGTGATTAGTGTAGAACAACCTGTGCATAGGCAAAATTTCTTCCTAATCTTGTCAGATAGGGGTTGGGATTTGCTGTGCTGCCTGAAAAGCTGCACTCCTAAACAATTAGATTTTTAAACAGTCATAGGTTCTGAATAGTGCAGTTACAGATACAGTGGGTAGGTTTTTTCCCAAGCCCTTGTCTTGTTGTGTGATTTGTTGTGATTGATCCCCATTAAATTCTTCAGAACACCCTTTTAATCTGACAGGGCAAGAATACCCCTGTAAGGTTCACCTTATTTTGGTTTCACTCAGCCTATTTTTATTTTCTGTTTGAACTTCTATCTCTTAAAACTGTTTAAAACACTTCCTTTGTTGCTAGGAGAACAGAAAAAACAAGAGAGAAAATGGTCAGCATCCTACTTCACATGCTAGTAGTTAAAATAATTGTGAAGAACACATTTCATGCATCCATTTTGCGTAAAATGCTTTTAGCATATATTTTGAGCACCTTTGAAGGCCTCTTTCGCCCTTGCCACTGTGGTAGGTGGCAAGTCTTTCTCTTAGCACTAGCCACAACAGCTAGCAGAGTGCCTCAGGCATTTCTGTTTACACAGAATCATAGAATCGTTTAGGTTGGAAGAGACCCTCAGGATCATTGAGTCCAACCATAACCTAACTCTAGCATTAAACCATGTTCTTAAGAACCTCATCTATATGGCTTTTAAACACCTCTAGGAATGGTGACTCCACCACTTCCCTGGGCAGCCTGTTCCGATGCCTGACAACTCTTTCCATGAATAATTTTTTTCCTAATATCCAATCTAAACCTCCCCTGGCAGAACTTGAGGCCATTTCCTCTCATCCTCTCATCACTTGCTACTCGGGAGAAGAGACCAACACCCTCCATGCTACGACCTCCTTTCAGGTAGTTGTAGAGAGCAATCAGGTCTCCCCTCAGCCTCCTTTTCTCCAGGCTGAACAGCCCCAGTTCCTCAACTGCTCCACATCGGACTTGTGCTCCAGGCCCCTCACCAGCCTTGTCATCCTCCTCTACACTCTACAACAATCACTTCCCTACTCCTTACTGGCCACACTATTCCCGATACAAGCCAGGATGCTGTTGGCCCTTTTGGCCACCTGGGCACACTGCTGGCTCATGTTCACCTGGCTGTGGATCAGCACCCCCAGATCCTTTCCTTCCAGGCAGCTTTCTTCTGTCTGGAGCAAGCTGTGTCCCACACACTATTCCCACCCCAGTGCCTTTGCAAAGCCACAGCATCTCCTGGCAAGGCAAGGACAGCTGGGAGGGATGGCAACGTCTTGGTCTTCACCCTCATCCACACCCACCTGCGTTGTTTTGCAGTGTTGAGGCCAAACTGGCCTCCCCCAGCGTCAGTGCTGCCCCGACAACCAGGCATGTTTCACTGCTGGACCCCTCTGTGCAAAGCTGGTGGGGAGCCATGCCTGGGTCTTTTTCCAAAAGCAAGGGCAGCAGCCGGGCACTGCCACCAGCTTGGGGGCAGCTGTGAAAGCTGAGCAGCCTGGATGGGTTTTACCCCTTCCATTTTCCTATGTTCTTTCCCCAATGTCTTAATTTCCCTCCAGTGCCAGCGGTGACCACTCAAATCCCATTTGCAGTTGTGGCTGCTCAGCTGACTGTTCTTCATGTTTATCGGAGCAAATTGTTTCCCAACAGGTGTTCCTGAGTAAAAACCCTGCTATTCACTCAGTAGCTGTAACAATGACATTAAAGAAAATGACATTTCTGTCCCTTTTTGGAAGGGACATGCCTTTTCAGGGAACAGATATATCAACCTCTTTTAAAATGCTTGAAAAGGAAAATAAAAGGAAATTAGTGTTTTGCCTTGTCTCGTTCTGTTTTCTGATCAAAGTGGAATTGCTATGTAACGTTTGATGCTATAACAACTTTTGCTAGTTTTAAATACTCAAGATGTCTCTATAGTATTTTTGTCAGTAAGCATCATTAGCAATAATTTCCTTCTTCCTGCGAAAGGGCAAAAACTATTGAAAACCAGTATATTTCTAGATAAGTCAGTGGAACAAGGAAAATTCCAGCTAAAATTATATAGTGTACAAGAACTATAGTGTACAAGAACTTTGTGGACTGTGGTAATGCTTCCCCTGGCTTCAAGCTCATATGAAATATCCATCATACTCAATTAACTGATACTCAATACTCTGTACCATCACGGTGAGTCAAATAACAAAGGGACTATTTGCCTGAAAGGACAGGGGGGTTTCAGCTCCAAAACCACTTTCAAGGACACATAATACAACGGATAAATTGTTTGTTTTGTTTTATTTTATTTTGTTGTTAATTTATTAATTTAATTTATTTTATGTTATTTGATGTTACGTTATTTCATGTAATTTTATTTCATTTCTGACTCTATTTCAGAGCTGATGCTCACAAGCATTAACACAATGCCCATGTGGAGGCAGAAGCAGGCTGATGCATTCTTCAGTTTAGCGTGAATAAACATCCCTTGCAGGCTGGCAAAGGCAAGTCCCAGAGCTGCAGAGAGCAGCAGCAGGAATAGAGGCCAAGCTGTCCCTGGTTCCTGAAGAGGGAGAACCTTGAGAATGAGGTGCAGGACTGACCATGCACAAAAGATGAAGAGGTGGTGTGTGCTACCATGGGATCTTTTCCAAAGCGTGACACATAGCGATTGCAAGCAGACTTTTTGCCTTCTGAAACTTGTTTTGCTGCTGAGCTTCTTGGCCAGGGATGCATGACAAGCACTCTCATCCCTGCCAGGTGCTTGTGTTGCCCGCAAGGAGAGCTCACAAGTGGCAGCTGCGGATGGTGCAGCCAGCCTGGAACTCTTCCAAGCAGGGGCTGTTTTGGTTGAGGTTTTTGGTTTTGGTAGCTTGGTTCAGGTTGTTGAGGTGGTTTTAGGTTGGTTGTTTGAGGCAGGTTCTTTGAGGGTGGTTGTCAGAGGCTGGTGGGTTTAGGTTGCTTGGTGTAGGTGATTTTGGTTGAAATTGTTTCCCGTTGGTTGTTTTAGGTGGGATATCTGAAGTTGTTTTCTCTGAGGTTGTTTTCAGTAGTTTGTTTTAGGTTGGTTTAGGTCATTTGGTTTAGGTTGTTTAGATGATTTTAGGTTGGGTGGTTTAGGCTGTTTAAACTGGTGGTTTTTTTTTTGATTGGTTGGTTCTTTTTTTTTTTTTTTTTTTTTGTTTTTTTTTTGTTTGTTTGTTTTTTTTTTTTTTTTTTTTCAGTAGGTATTTTAGGTAGGTTACAGTATCACAGAGTATCACAGTATGCTAGGGATTGGAAGGGACCTCAAAAGTTCATCTCTTCCAATCCCCCTGCTGGAGCAAGAACNGAGCCTGGCTCCATCCTCGTGACATTCCCCCGTTATGTATTTATAAACACTAATAAGGTCACCCCTTAGTCTCCTCTTCTCCAAACTAAAGAGACACAGGTTGGTAGATGTCTGTGTTTTTAGGTAGGTTGGTATAGGTAGGTTTGGTTTACATTGTTTAGGTTGCTTAAAGAGTTTCTGCTGAGGTTGGTTCAGTTTGTTTGGTTGAGGTTAGTTTAGTTGTTGTTAGGTAGGTTGGTTTAGGTAGTTTTATTTAGGTTGCGTGGTTTTAAGATGGGTTGCTTTAGGATGGAGTGGTTTAGATTGGTTGTTGAGGGTGTTTGAGCTAGTATTTGGTTGAATTTCCATTTTTTTTTGGTTGGTTTTCAGTTGTGTGTGGATGTGATGGATGTGAGGGGGCGATCTGGCTGGGACATCTGTCATGCCATTGATCACCAGGGTTGATTGGGCTGATGTAACTGGCTAAGTGGGTGTCCCCATCCTCCTTCCGTGCTCCATGTGTGTCCTTCCCTTCCTCAAAGAGGATGACTTTCCCTGATAGAGGCATGCCATTCATGGGTCAAGGGTACATGTTAGCTGTGCTCCCCTTCTAGAATCTCCAAAGAAGCTCAAGGTCCATTTGTAGGAGAAGGTAGGGTAGTAAAGCTTCCAAGTCTCCAGACTTGGGTTCCATCCCTACTGTTAGCTCAGTAAAAGTATAAACATCAGTTGTTCTCAGCTCTGGAGCAGACATTTTCTGAAAAACATGCAGCCAATTTCAGAAAAATGCAGTTACTCAAAAGAACTGAGCTGAAAGGAAAACTAACTAAAGGGAATTCATCTTGTTTCAACAAAACTAGGGCAACAGTGAATTTTGTATAAACAAAGAGGTTTTGTTAACACTCCTAGAAGACTGATTGGCCCCAAGTCTAGAATATTTCTTGAGTGTCTACAGTGAAACACAGGCTTTGTCCTCCTGCTCCTCTATCCTGCAGATTTTCCTGATAATTACAGCAGAAAACCTCCTTTGTTGGCAAAGGTGGCCAAAAAAAGAAAGAAGAATCCCTCCTGGATGTGCATCCTTGATTTAACAGCAGAATAATGAATTAGGAACAACAGGAGCCCTAGCTGTCCTGTCCTCTCCCAATAAAAATGCCCAATGAAGTAGTTCCCTTACCTCACAGGTAATTTTTTTTTAGCTAAATCAGTGAATCAACTTTACTGACCTTAAAAACCTTTCCTTTTTCCTGTTGTCCTACTAGGACTGTCTTTATCATGCCTGCATAGTAGTTGAAGTCAAAAGTTGCGGTAGCTCTGCAGGAGTCTGAGGGGCGAGGAGAGATGGCAGAATGTCTGTCTTCAGGATATCCCTGCAGGCCACTAACCCTAGCTGGTTTGGTGAGGGAACACATTAATGCCTTGTCCATGGCATGCCAGGGGCCCTTAGTGCTTATATGAGTGTTTGGAGAGGGAGAAGTACTTCATAGAATCATTTTGGTTGGAGAAGACCATTAAGATCATCAAGTCCAATCAGAACCTAACTCTAACACTAAACCATGTCCCTAAGAACCTCATCTATATGCCTTTTAAACACCTTCAAGGATGGTGACTCCATCACTTATGTGGGCAGCCTGTTAAACTGCTTCACAACCCTTTCCATGAAGAAATATTTCCTAATATCTAGTCTGAACTTTCCCTGGTACATCTTGAGGACATTTTCTCCTGTCCTATCACTTGTTACTTAGGAGAAGAGACCAACACCCTCCATGCTACAACCTCCTTTCAGATAGTTGTAGAGATTGATGAGGTCTCCCTTCAGCCTCCTTTTCTCCAGGCTGAACAGCCCCAGCTCCCTCAGCCACTCCTCATCAGACTTGTGCTCCAGGCCCCTTGCCAGCTTCATCACCCTCCTCTGCACTCTCTCTAGTAATTCTGCACCTCTTTTCCAAAAATCTGGGGCTCATCTCCAACTAGGTTGCTCTCATTGTCCGAAATGTTCACTGGGGTAGCTCTACACTTCCAAGTGTAAAGCTTATCCTTTTGTTGAACAAGGAGCAGCTGCTTAATAGTAAGCCCTTCCTTGTGCTCAAAACCAGTAAGTGAGTTGTGACCGTTTGGTTGTTCAGTTTAGCACACCAGTTGCTGGACTGGGAAAGGGTGAACAGAAGGTGTGGATCTTCTGTTGGCTCTGACACTGGCTTGTTAACAAATCCTTTCAATAAACCACTTCTTTCATCTCTGCCACTGTTTGTACTCTCATGTCTACCTTCTCTATTCTGATCTGCTTTGGCACAGGGACTGGCTGCTTATTTTATCCCCAACACAGGTGCCTTCGTTTTCAGTCAGGATCCCTGGCTGCTACTTGTAATACTAGTTTTCAGCAGTTCAGCTCACCAACTTATGCTTTGCAGAAGTTGACTGGTGTCCTGGCCAGCTTCTGCTGCAATAAAAATGGAACTTCAAGTTTAGCGGAACTAAATCCAATGTTCTAAGAGAGGAAAGCAAATCCATTTTCCAACAGTCTTGAATTTCTCTTATAGTTCTTGTTAGTGCATTTATTTATGAGCTGCTGAAGGTGTCCATTTGGCTACTCGTTCACTGGAAATCTGCCGCCTTGTACCTGTTCCAGGTGAGCAGTAGTCTCTTCAGAGAGCGAGGGCTGAAGAGCAGAAGCAGCCATGTGTTATAATAACATTGCAGATGAACATACTGATACCATTACACAATACAGAAATGAAAACCAGGCTGTGGCTGCTTCTGGGTCAACTCTTGAGAGAAGCAGTAAAACAGATGTCATTGTGACTAGTGTCTGAATGCTCACAGCCAGACATTAGTGGATTTAATTCTGACTCTTTAATTACTGTGCAAAATTTGTTGATAAAATTGTGTTATTCTCCACACTTATTCCCAGCTGCTTTGCAGGGAATCTCAAAAACTTTCTAGCTTTGGCCATGAAAGAGAGAAAATAGGCCAGGGTGTTCTTCCTTCTGCTCCAGTAGTGAAGCCAACCTTTCTTCTGTTGAGAGTACCACTTTCTCAGCCTTTCTTTGCTTGCTCCAGACATCACAACTGGCTTTCCACAGCAAAGGGTAAGAAGGTGAAAGCAATAGTTTCCATAATCATTATTGCTAAAAAGAAGGCATTGCTTAGTAGTGTGACTGCAAGAGAGTTGCACCGGAGACAATTTTGGCCTAGGAGAGCTGCTGCTGAGGTTTAAAATAAAAAGTAATAACAGAATGTAGGAACAAGTCAGACAAGATAACATTTTTCTGCAGTGAAATGCTGAATAATCTTATCAATAAAACTGGAATTAATCAGTTCTCTTCTCTCTGTTAAATAGTATGCAGAACAATTAGGAGCCTTAGCTTCACATCAGAAGACACTAAACTTAGACTTGTCCTGTTTCATGCTTAGAGTGTAAGAGGAGTTTTCTGTTGTGACCTTCATAGAGTACTACTTCATTATAGAGAACAGCCTTAACTTTGTCTTTAAAGGAAGATAACAAGATACTGAAGGGCTCTGAATGTACTTTCAGTGATCAATTTTCATTTGGTACAGTACCTCCTTATTAATATTTTAATAAAAACAATAAAAGTCACCATCCGTAGGATACAGGGAATATGGGACATTAAATATCTTCTATGATATCAGGGCTGTAAGTGTTGCCAGGCACCATGGTACCCTATAAAGAAACACCCCTGACCCTGATGGTAGAGACTTTTTGTTACTGAAACACTGAGACAGTCTCCTACTGTGTATGAAACTTCAGCACAAAAGGAGCTGGGTGTTTTAAGCAAACTATTATTTCTAACAAAAGATGCTTTTTCTCTCTCTAAGCCAATTATTGAGAGAAAGCGACAGACACATACTGTTAAACAAGCTTTAGAGTTTACTGTTCCCAGTAAAATAGCATGAGGCTGGCATAATCAATTGCTATTTGACAGAGTCATAGAAATGCTATGCAGTAGCTAAAAATCTGTCAGGAAGCAGCCAGAACGGCAAATGACTGAGCACATTTTGGTGACAGCGTGGCCAAAATGTTGTACGGAGTGTAATCTTTACTGTTTCTGAACACAGGGATGAAAAAAATATGGTTAAAGCAAATCTTTATTTCTAGGTGAAATGTCATGTTTCATTCCGAAAAAAAGGTTATGATGGACCAATTATTCTCAGCTTGTTATAGGCCGTGACCTTTTCTCATTCTCTGCTTTGCTCTGGTGGTAGTGAAGGGGGCACAGAAGAAATATTATGGGCTGCCAAAGTACAGAAGAGGTTGGTAAGAGAAACATGAGACTTGACTGTAAGACTCTTGATTGAAAGTGTTTTTAAGTTAGCGTATACTTGCCAAATTATCACCAAAGTCTATTAGATGAGGTCTACTGTAATTCCTCCTGGTTTCACCATTGCTATAAGGAAAACTTTCTTCAATAACACAATGTCACTTTAAGCCAGTATTTCTCTGTCTAGATGCTGTGATCTGTCTTCAATTTTCGCTTCTCCGTGATCTTCATATAGCTAGTTTGCCTTTTAACTGTCTTTTAAATTCACATATGTTAAATTCAGATATAACAAAAAGGTTGCAGACAGCTTCCTTCCAAGCACTGTGATCTTGTGCATCCCTTTGATCCCTCCATCCCTTTGACCAATGCCTGTTTACAGTGCTGCCAGATGCCATGACAGCATCCTACGTGTTGGGTAGGTCTCGCATCACCAGTTTATTGGCCAGTGAAAGGCCATAATGGTTACTTGTACTGGGCTTGAAAATCCACATAGGGTTAAATGGAGCCAAAACCGTGATACTATAGTGACAGAGACACACAGCCTCTCCTAACTACTTACCTCGTAATGTCAAGATTCATGAAATATCTGGAGTATGGCACCAGCAAGCCTTGCAGTAGGGCACTTAACATTGCCTCATTGTGAACTTCGTCTCTGTGATATCTAATTAGAATGAAATGAAAGTATCTGCAGTTGAATGTGGTTACAGTGCCTATAGAGGAGCTACAGGCTCCCTTCTGTAATGAACTCCCTTGTTTTAAGCAGTGCTAAGTCTGAACGTGGCCACAAGTTCCAGAAGTTGTGCAAAGTGCTTGGTTGGTTGCTTACCCTGATCTCTGCTGAGCTGTGTAGTTCTTCATAAATAAAGCAGCACATAAAGCCTTCAGGCCAGAGCACATAGACAGGTACTGCAGTCAGTAGAACTGAAGACCTAAACTCCACAGGTGGAAGCACAATTGCTATAAGCACCACATTTCAGTCTACTTACAACTGCAGCTGAATTGCATTGCTGGGAGGAAGGAGATATTCTGTGGTCTCACTGGTGGTCCCTGTAGTCACAAGAAATCCCCCATGACTTTTCTGGGAAGGATGAGGAAGGATTCCATTTCCTTTAAGTTTTGTGCAGTGACATACATTTTTATTCAGAGGTAGGATAATTTTTATTGTCTTCTCTGTTGTTTGACTTGATGCCAGTAGGCAGGGCTGGCTTTGTGAGATTGCATAATAGGGATGCATACACTGGAGAAGGGTAATGGTACCACCCATAGCAAAACGGCTTGGGGATGCCTTAGCAAGCTGGGCAGGCAAAGCTGAAGCTGTTTTTTGTATCTCAGAATCTTCAACCCTTATCACTTTCTTTAGTTATCTTCCTTTTAAAATCATTTTCTTCAAGACAAGGATCTTCCTAAGAGAAACAAGGATATCTTTGTCTTTTTCCCATTCTTTCACTTGGTGCCACTTCCTAGAGATGTCAGATAGCTCAGCAGGTGGCACTGAAGATAACACAATCTTACCAAGTCAGCGGCATCAATTTCTCTATCAGTTGTTGCTTGTGATTTGTCTTGCTTGGCACAACTCTTACCTCCCAGGAGCACTAACTAGGCTAACTAACTAGCACTAACTAGCACTACTCAGGCTTCTGACAGTCATGCCAAAGCATGAGTGACTGTGACACAGCAGCGGCAGGCAGCAATGGATGATATTGCTTAGCAGGGCCAAAGAAGCTTTGCTAGAAAGCATGATGACTGCCTTCAGGCTACCGTGGACCCTTTCCTCTGTCACATTACAGCGTACCCCATCCTACTGACAGCAATGGTGTCAGCTTTATGGCTGTTCTGTGCCACAAAGCTGTTGCTAAGAGACCCCAGAGTGATTGATGATTGAAGCAAGAGAATTCGGTGTAAGGGTTTCAATACTGCCACACATCACAAGATCACCCAGTTGATTTGTATAACCATTGAAATACAAAGCTACAGCTGTAGCCCCAGTCATCGCTGATTATTTTTTTTAAATAATTCCTGTGCCGTTTGAATTTTCTCTATTATGTTTAGTTGCTCCAAGTCCTCTAAAAGCAATGATGTGCTGACAGAGGCTCTTGGGAAATGCTGGTTAAAATTCTGCTGCCAAAATGATGAGTTCTAGGATAATTTCCTGGACTGGGAGAACAACTCCTTTCTGAATACTATCAAAGCTGCCAATGTGTATCTATTGTGCCTATCTATGACACAGATAAGGATCACATACAAAACTAAGAATAGCATCATTGCCGAGAAGAAAAAAACACCCAGTCTCTGTGCCACCTACTCATGATGACTATTGTACACTCAGATTCATAACTCTAAATCTCAGGAGAACAAATATTACCTTTTTTTTTTTTTCCTTTTGGTAATACATTCATGGGAGGAAATGGAAAACTGGAGTTGATCCTATAACAGCAGAGATCAGAGATGAGTTTTAGGGCAGCATATGTCACTTCCGATCCTGGAAACACTCTGAAAGAAACCAGAAGGTGGATAATTTGAACCTCAACTTTCTTTCACATACCTAAGTTTCAAAGCGAAGGGCTCACACCTCACTAGTCATCGTGGAGATCAAGTATTCCATCTCTAACACAACTAATCCGGGTCTTTTGCAAGCAATGATGTCAATGAAGTTCCTAAGCAAAATCTAGTACAAGGCTGGTAGAAAAGTCAGGTGTAAATGTTAGGTGAGCAGAGGAACGCCTGCAAATCCAACAAACACCAGCTTATATAAATTAAAATGCTTTTAGAGTGAGGGTGTGAGAAAGAAAAGAAAAACTTTTCCTGATGTGTTTTTGAAATTCCCTTTCCTCCCCATTTACAACTGATGGTGGTTGCTGGGCTTAAGTTGATTAAGCTTTATTGTGTTTATGGTCTCAGGCTATGTAATTTAGTCACGGGCAACAGAACAGTACAAGGCACTCTCTCGAATTCTGAATAAAGTATTCTAAAATCAGCACAAGAATAAGCTTTGTATTCTCATCTTTCATAGCCTTAAGAAATAACTGGCTGTGTGATACTCTGCAGGTGAGGCAGTCATTTGCTCAGCAGTTACACCCACATAGATTTGGACATCAGAACTTGAGTGTTTGAGAGTGCATATTGGCTTGAGGGTGTGCACTGGCTTGTCTCAGTGTGATAAGGTCTTTGCTGATCTGTACAGCTACCAGAAACAAGCATTACAATTGCAACAAGACAATTTTAAAACACAGAACAACCCTGCTCTGGTTACAAGTGGAGACCTTAGATCTGTAGGCTCTGGTATCTTGCCTTGCACTCATACTTCTGTGTCCTGTTGGGTGACTGTGGTGATTCACTTGTGTTCATTGGTTTGTAACGGTCTCATTAAGGCCTACATTAAAACATATGAAACTGCTCCTGGTGATGATAAAGTTCTGATTTTGCTGAAGTTGTAGAAGGCAGGAGGTTTAATCATGCATTTGCTTCTTCCTTTTGTGGTAACTGCAATGTGTACAGGGCATGGGCACAAGGTGTGATAGAGCTTGCTTTGTCAAAATTAAGAGGGCTGATGGAGTGATGCTAATTTTTACTACTTTAAAACATTCATTTAATTTAAAGATCTACTGGTTTACGTGAGCGTCCTAGCAAAAGCAGCACTTGCACTGTAATGATGCTTGCTGTTGGCAAGCACGAATATCATCCCTCTCCTCTCTCTTTCCTAAGCAAGCCTTGATTCACTTGAAGATATTCTGATGCCACCTGCAGGAGGACGCGGGAACTTGCAGCAGTTCTGTCCTGATGTACAGCAGCTCTGTGCCCTACTAAGGGTGCTTCAGCAGTGCTGGTAGGAGACTAGCAGGTAACATCACCAAGCAGAGAAAACGTCAAGGCATGTAGCTGCGTAGGCACATAACTACAGGGTGACATTCAAGGCTCTTATTGTATCCATGCCTCAGAATGGGAAGTATGATTTGAGTGCTGGAGGGTAAGATAGAGAACAGAAATCTCACAGTGTTCATCCGGACTCAGCTAAGCGCAGATGGAGGTTGGATCCTGCTCCTTGTTCTCATAGTCCCCTACTGCAGGTTACCTGAGTGATAGGCTCTGGTCTACAGCTAGACCACAAATACATTTTGTGAAAATCTTGCTAAAGCCACAGACATCCGAGGTTGCCCGCTTTCCTGCAGGGCATCCTGGGTTTCTTGCTGTTTTCTAGAGAGATGAGCTGAACATCCAACACCCAAGTGTGCCGAGAGGCTGGCTCCTGCTAGCAGGAAGCAGATCCAGCGTGCTGTCACAGCTCCCAGCCGTGACACAGTGCACTGAGCCTGGAAACCAAGCAGCCCTGCCCAATGGTTATTCTGGGACAGCATAAACCTGACTTTGTACTGATACATGGATTTCCCCTGAAGACTTCACCTAATATGTTTCAATGCAATATGGTTCTGCTGTTATTAAGGCAAAAGATTTGTGAGATCCAAGTAAAACTAAGGGAAAGTTTGGCGTTCTGGGGAACTTGATTAGTTCAGTGGTTAGGCTATTATGCACTAGATGCATAAGAAAAAAAGAATCACAGCTTTACTTTTACAAAGATAGTAACAGAAGAGGTAAGCAGAAAAGACAACGGAAATCATACTGTTACATGACAGCAAATTATATTTAGACGAGTTTGTAAAAATCTTACTGTACTATAACAGTGACTTAAGTTTATTTCTGTAGAGGCATAAATAGAATGACTGATCTTTGATTTTAATGCTGTGAACAAATTACTGATCAGCAATATTTTTTGCATGATATGCTCAGTAAGATGCTGCTTTTTAATTGCACTTTATCTGCACTGTGAAAAAAAATCAGGTTTACAGTGTATATTTCTAACATGTGCAGCAGTATGGTGTTAAAGTCTGTAATCAGAGAGTCAGGATTTTCTGGCAGAAGATTTCAGCTACACCCCAAGTAGTCGTTGTTATGATTTGAATTTGGAACACTTGCCATGAGTGTTCCCAGTTTGGGCTAGCAAATGTGTTTGTCTGCTCTCTGTTTCACACCTCAGAGCACTCAGGAACAGGAGTCCAGGATTTGCCAGCTCAGCAAACACCTGACATCAAATTCACAGCATAAGACTGATTTATTTCTGTTTTGCGTTCCTTTCCTTTCCTTTCCTGGAAAATTCTCATCACTAGAGGTATCTTATTTTCAAAATGTTTAGTGTATATATCTTTATGCCTATTTGAAGGAGGGTGAGATGCAACTGCAACTTCTGTTTCTCTGTGCATATGCTCCAGGAGCTCTATCAGTGTCAAATCTGTGTGTCGGAGAGGTTTATGAATTTATCTTCATCAGATTCTTGTGAGGTAGGGAGGGGAAATTAGATTATATAGATGGGGAGCTATGGCACAAAGATGCTGTATCCCACAAACATTTAGGCATGTGTTTAAATGACAAGCACAAATCCAATTCTCTACTTAATCTGAGGATTTCTGGGAAGCTAGCCAAACTTTTCATGAGAATACACTTCGGCATCACCACAGCTGTTTGATAGGTCAAGAACTGAGTTGCTGCCGTGGGTGGGCAAAGTCAAACAGTGAATCCTGATATCCCAAGTCTTTGTGCTGTGTTTTATCTGTAAGAACTTTTTCCTGCTTAGTTGGGGACATCTTATCCCTCCTCCCTGGTAGGACATCTACCGAGGCATTGCAGAAGTGACGAGAGCCCTGATGCCAGGAGGAGCCGTGGCCCCTCGGCAACCAGCCAAGTCTGCTGGCTCTTGCAGGCCGGCACTTGTGGCCCCTGATGCATTTGCACTGCTCACTCAAGTGTGGATGTTACAGCCCAAGTTTAACCAAACACTTGAACCAGTAGGCTCACTGAACATACTCGAGGGACTTGATTAACCCTGTACTCACTGTTTAGCAGCGCAAGCAAAGTGGGATTCCTCCATGTGGTGATCAGGTTACAGCTAGAACAGCCCCAGAGGTTAACTCTGTGGTGTTTTTGTTTGGTTGGTTGGTAGGTTTGGTTTGTTGTTGGTGGTGGTTTTTGTTTGGTTGGTTTTTGTTTTGTTTTGGTTTGGTTTTTTTCAGAATGTTAGGGATTGGAAGGGACCTCAAAAGATCATCCACTCCAATCCCCCTGCCAGAGCAGGAACACCTAGATGAGGTTACACAGGAAGGTGTCCAGGTGGGTTTTGAATGTCTCCAGACAAGGAG
>VWYH01008205.1:127154-244020 GCA_013399365.1 Pampusana beccarii
TGTTTGTTTGTTTTTTGTTGTTTTTTTTTTTTTTAGTCCTTGAGCTGTCAACAACTGATGTTTCAAGAATCTTATGTCTAGCTGCAAACTGACCATTCTTATCTGTCATGTCTCTAGTGTAAGTATTGTCACACAGCTTTCTTGCAAGCTGGCAATTTCTTGAGAAGTTTCATCCAAGGTCACGCAGTTCTGCTGTGTCAAAACTAGGCCTTGGATCACAGACAGCTGAACCCCTAGGAGGAGGATTCACACAAAGCTGAGGTGTGAAATCAGTATGAGCTATGCTGTGCCGATTCCCTTAGGAGGACACATAGTGAATAGTAGCTGCAAGGTTATTTCAACTGCTTTCAAAATAAGTGGATGCCTGCGGGAGAAGCCTTGTAACTTAAGCCTTCTAAGTGCTGGACTTTTACCCACCAGTGTGGTTTTGTAAGTATTTCTGACATTAATGTAGTCTATAATTGTTTTTTTTCCTGGTCTTAGACAGTGACAAGTGGTTCTGATATGGTAAGGTAAACTTTTTTTTAAAAAAAAAAAGGCACAAAAACCATTGAAAGAAATAGAGGAAGATAAGGCTCAGGATGTGGACAAGAGTTATAGAGCCATGACTGAGGCTGAGAACCAGTACACTGACCTGCTATATTATATGCTGTTTGACAGTTAGGAAAGGGTGTTACAGTAGGTAAAATTGGAGAGAACAAAAATAAGAACAGGTTTTATGAAAAGAAGAGAAGATACTTTTGGTATTTTCTGGGGGGTAAAAGGATCAGAAATTACAAGTGAGTTTCAATGAAAAAACAGTCAGTAAATTTTGACTCTTGTGAAATGCAAAGCAAAACTTACATTGCCTTCACTGGTGCTGGAGTTATTCCTGTCTTGAATGTCAGGAAAGAAACTTGATTTTTGTTTGGTTTTGTATTTGTAAGTTTACAAAGTTGGGACGTGTGTTATCTGCAATGGAAAATCAGGTCAAACATTGGGAAAAACTTTCTCACTGGAACAGTAGTGTAACTGGAAAAAAATTTCTAAAGGAAGTGAGATTTCAATCATCTGGAAGTTTTAAGAACAAAGTGTCTGCCATGAGTTTTTGAGATAGAGTTAGTGCAGTTTTGTAGGCAATTGGTATTTCAGCCACACTCTTTGTGATTTTAGAACATTTTCCAGAAAGTAGATTTGCAAATATATTTGATCCTTTCTACACAGGAGGCAAAGCCTTGTTAAATTGTTGATCTTTATGCGGCACATGAAGGAAGGCAACCTGTTTCTGACATAAAATCACAAGAGTTAACAAGTTGTGAAAATAATGTGATATGTTTGGTGGGTTTTTTGGTGTGTGTGTTTTTTGTTTGTTTGTTTTATTTATTTATTTTTTTTATTCCTTGAACTAAGACTTCTGGTAGTATGCAGCAGGTAATGGCACTAATTCGTAAACTGACTATTTATTAATGCTCTTCAATCTTTTTGCTGTTGCAGTTTAGAGTTATTTATTTATCTATTTTGACAACCAGAAGTGGCACCTATGACTTGCTATCATGTGCAAGTATTGGTCTTGCATCTTTCAAAAGTGCCATCCATCTTGTGCTGCTAGAGGTATGTAAAGTGTGAGGTGAGTGACTTGCTGTTACTTCCTATGCATAGGGACAGAGGCTATGTATCTTCATCTGGGTGATGCCACTTACAACTTCAGACACAGTGCCATAAGCATTCATCAGCTCTTATCGAAGTGTCTGGCACATCAGTCATCTTCTAATTACCACTGCAGTAAAATGTAAAAATTGGATTGTTAAGGATTATTTTACGTGCTGAAGTGGTGGTGTCTGTGTGTGGTGTGTGGGTTTTTTGTTTGGTGTGTTGTGTGGTTAGTCGTGGGGTTTTTTTGCATAAAGTATTCAGTTTGAGAGCAATTAAATTGCAGCAGTCTTTACAGGACAGTTTCTGCTTGGTTTGGTTTTGGAAACAATCAACTGAATGGATGACAAGACTACACTTTCTGAAATTCTCATTTTTATCAGAATGTGATGCAGAGGAATGCCTTTCTTCCATCCATCTGTGATTTTTACTTCCTACTGTAGCGAAACAACTAGCAATGGCTCTGCATTCAGTTGAAATTTCTTACAGCACTGCTCTTTCCAAGTGCTCACCTAGTTATGGGTTGAATATGCTGCCTAAGTAGATGGATTTGCATTGTGGTTGTTTTTCCTTTTTTAAGTCAAGAATATCAGAGACCAGTTGTCTCAGAGTTCAGTTCAGTGTTCACTTTTTTGAGGAAGTATCTTTGAAACTTTTGGGAACTAGCTGCTCTAAGAGGTGTATCTGAAGGTTACCAGGGATTCTCAGGAGGGTTGACTGGGGGAGTTTGTAAAATTAGCTGGTTTAGTCTGCCATGGAAATGGCTTTGATATGAACCAAAGTTTAACCAAAGTTTAACTGGTGTTCACTGAAAGTTTCACAGTGAAGATGTTTGTTGCCTGCCTTAAACAAGTTTTTAATTTCTACACCTTGCTACTTGTGATGTTAATGTATTGGTTTCCTTTGCTATCCTATTAAGCTATATTTGGCCACCTTTTAATAAATCTGGTCCTGACAGTTTTCTTACATAAATACTACCTACATAGTATTAAGAAAGTCTAAACCTGGTCTTTACTGAGTAAGTATAAGATGAAGCATGACTTTTACAAGTGATGATGATGAAGCCACATGTGTTCTGTAGGCATTTAGGATCATAGGTAGCAAAAAGCAGATTTTTACACAACTTGAATTTTATTACCTTCTTAGATATAATGCATTTCAATGTGAGCAAATAGGTACTGTATAATCACTCTCTTTAGTGAGTACCGAGAATTAATTTACTTATTTGCACTTACATCTTGGTGGCATTTTATCGTGGAAGTAATTATGTTTAACAACCCATTTAACAAGTGACTAATTCTTTCATGCTGTTGTATCCATTTCCGTGTGACCATCCATGACTTCTCAGATACTAATTTTTTCAAAGGGTGCAGTTTTATATCTGTGACCAGAGGCTAAATTGGAGTTGAATGAAATGGGGAAGAGAGAATGTTGAGGGTTTGATCAATTTGAAATGTACTGTTTCTCCTGTGGTTCAAGAGAATCAGGGCAGATGGATGCAGCAAGTGACTTGCAATGTAAGTGATCTCCTTAACTTCACTGACAAACTATGGGCCGCACTCAAGCAATGTTCGCAAATTGCCACTGTGTATGTTGCCAGCAGAATGTGTGAGATCTGAAAGAGTGGCAGCGCCCAGTGGTGTCTGAAAGGTACGGAAAAAAGCAAAAGGAGAGTAGCCCTAACGTTTTTCATACAGCTGTCACCAAGAAGCTTCAGCTGGACATGATCTCTTATTGATTGTGGTTTCCATGGCTTAGTGATGATGTAAGTTAGACCACAAATTCAGTTTCTCTAAACTGATTCTGATATGACCTATCCCTGGCTCTGATAGCAAAGAACTTTTGTAATGTGGATTTTGTGCTGGGTGTTGTTTTTTGCTGTTTTGCTTTGGTTTTTTTTTCTAAAGTAAATATGGAATACCATAAGCACATTAAAAATAAGGTATAAGTTCAAGTCACTCATGCGTTGAAGTGGGAGAAAAATAGTATGCAGCTAAAAGCTTATGAGTAAGTGGAAGATTGGTGTTAAATGTTCTTAATAGCCATGCGTCGGGAGGAAAACACAGGAGCTGACCTCTGTGGAAAAGGTAACGTATTAGCTGTCAGTATAAAACATCTTGTGAACCTTGCAACGAGCAAGGTAGTTACATTTGGTTTGTTTGGTTTGTAGTCCACCATGGAGAGCGGGCAGGATACCTACTGCAGAGTGACCCATGGGCAACAGAAGCCTTGGAGCAGAGGGTCTGGAAGGTGCTGGTAGCAGTGGAGATGGAGCTGCTGAGCTACTTGCAGGAGGTCCTGCCTGAATTGTCTGTTAATATGTAGTGGCCTGTACATTTGGGCCTATATAGATGGTGAGTGTTTGAAAGGTCCCCTTGTGCAGCTCTCATAGTGAAATTGCTTGTGTTACCAAGGTGTGGTTCAGAGACCTCTTGTCATCCCTTTCCTGTTGAATGATCTCTGGGCTTTCTCTTGGGTAAATATCTTGAAAGTCTATGAGGATGCTGGTGTGGGCTCTTACGACTATGAAGGCCAGCCACTACTGTTTGAAACAGTTTGCTAGATGATATTTGATGCTTGCAAGCATCCAGATATGTTTCCAAAGATACACTCAGACCTTAAACAGAAAAGATGAAATAAGCTATGTGTATGATTTAGCAACCTAGGTTTCTCCAGCTATCACTTGGCCCTATCTCTGAGTTGCATTATTCACCAGCCAGGTATTAAGGGTACACAGAGAAAGGCTGTGTGTGGGTCTAGGGGCACTGATGTGGTGACTCTTCCTTTTCTAATTAGAAGAAAGGAGGTGATCAGGATGTTTATCTGCTGCGTGAAAGAAGCAAGGATGTTTAAAAATCAAACCAAATGATCTCAAGGAAACAAGAGACTAAAACACAGTTCTTGTTCCACTGCTACCAGCATTTTTGTTGACTTAGTAGTCTGTGCCCAGGAGTCCTTTAATTTTCAGCTGTAGTCCCACTCCATGTTTTCATGACATTTCATGAACAGGAAATATGAGGCAAAGATGCTAGGTGGGTTTTATTCACTAATTCTTTCTTGTAGGGTGTGAGCTTTAAGTATTTCCTGCATGTGGAATGCTTTGAAAACAGCAAGTGAGATGGGAAACAGGATTTTCTGGTATGGTTTTTGTCTGGGAGTTTATTATGTAAGGTACAGTTTCGGGATTTGACTCCGAATGCATAGCTGGTCTGTGGCTTAGCTGCTTGTCTGAACTATTCTAGTATAAAATGTCTATTGGTATAATTTGTAAGCATAAGCTCAATTGGCTTCTAGTTATTTCTTCGAAGAACAGGTACCTAGCTCAGCGCAAAATTACAGAATTTGCAGGGCCCAGTTTGAAGAGTTTATTGTGCTTTTTTTTCTTCATAAAGATGCTCACAAAGCATCAAACAACACTGAGCTGGGTAGAAAATGACTGAAGAAAACAAACCACAGAAACTACTGTGTGATGTAGTTTAGCATTATACTTTGTATTGTTGACTTCGTTTCTTGGTAGATGTGGAAATAAAATGAAATTTGTGAGCAGAGTCTTAAAATTCAGTGTAAACATCTGAAAAAGTGAGGATTTTTTCTGTTCTATTTAAACAAATGATTTATAAAGACTTTAAAGTGAGTATTGTCTTTTGTGTTTTATTCAGAGATAAAAATGGTCTTTTTTAGTGCTCATTTACTATCTAGCTCTTGGTTCTAGTCAGCTCATACTGCTAGTGTATTTTAAAATTTAAGGGGCTTATGATTCTCTTCAACCACATTATTAAGACTGAAACTTTTTTTTTTAAAGCCCCTAAACTTCTAATTACTTCAGATCTGTGTTTATTTTTCTAATTCTAAAATTATACTTCTAATCCATTAGCCTGGATTGAAGCAGATTTACTTTCTGGCTTACATGTGTCAGGAAACGTTTGCCTTTGCTTGCAGGGTTAGGTGAATCAAGTATTTCATTTGTTTGTTTGACTACTGAACTAAATAACCACAAATGCTTGTTTAGTTTGTTCTGATAGAAATCTTCATCTAACTTGCTTTTCATTTTGAAAGAGAAATGAAAGATTTTTATTAAAGATTTGGGAGTGTCAAATGTAATGTTCCTTCCCTGAAAACAAAAAACTTCATTTTTATCTGAAGTAGTTTTCATGGCAGCAGAACACAGAGATGTCCTTGAAAAAAATCAACAGCAAGAATTACCACTCCTGTTGGTGCAGAGGCCAGTGGTTAGAGCATTTTCCATGGTTAGACTGAAATTTTCCTTTTTCTGTAAAATGTTTGTACTGAAGCTGGGCCAGAGGACAAGACAACCGTCTGGCTTCCCTGCTCAGCCAGCTGCGGTTGGGAGCGTGATGCCTCTGGCTTCAGCCGAGTTTCATGTATTATTGGAATACATGACTTGCAGGGGCACACTGTCTGCGGGAGAGACCAAGGCAGCATCAGTAAACTGGATTAATAGCACTAATACTTGGACGGAGAGAGGAAAGTCTTTGAATCCCCTTGGTTAGAGGAAGGACTTGAACCTGTTTCTTATCTGAGGCCTGTATCCTTTGGACAAAAGAAGGGGCTGGTAACTCTTTGATGTAGATTGTCATGCAGTTTTTAGTTGAAAGCACTTAGCAAAGCAGGTGGAAATCACTAATCACTTGGTGTGACAGAGAGACTGAAACCCTGGGGTTTGGGGGTTGTTTTTCTAATGAACATTTTTCAGTATCTCTCTCCCCATCCAATTCAACTTGATTGGAAACTCCAGACAATATTGCTGTTTCACAGGGTATTACTAGCTGTCAGGGAAGGTGGTGACACTCATCTTTTTCTGCTTTTGCTCCTGGAGGAAGGGACCAAGATATTCTGAGGAAACCAGGGTTCAGGTGTGTGGGACAACTGGGCAGCAAAGCCAGGTGACAGATGTGCCTTCGCTCCCTGTCACGGTCTCTCTTATGTTACGTGTGGATTTGGGAGCAGGTTTTAACCCCATGGAAAGGAAGACGCAATATGAAAGGTTGAAGTAGGAAGAAAAGGAAAGGAAGACTAAAAAAACCCTGCCATTGATGTGACAGTCTAACCAGCCTATTGATTCTTACAAATGTTGAATAGTGTTGCTCCTCTGTGCCATGGTGAACGAGTCACAAACAGTGCTGTGGTGCTTTTTCAAATCCTGTGTAAAGAGAAGAAGTAATTCTACTCCAGCTCTGCTGACGGGCAAGTGAGGGGCAGCAGGGTTATGTGATTTGTCTGCAATCATACTAGGGATCTGTGGCAGGGAGGCACCAGAAGAGGGATGTTTGGACTTCAGTTCAGCAGACGATTTTAGGCATTTCCCCTAAAAAAAAAGCGTTTGTGTGATATTTCGTGTATATTGGAGAAAAAGAGCAGAAAGCTTGATCCCAAAATTCTGATTCATCTATATTCAAACAGATTAGGTGACAGGCGGAAATAGTTGGTTGTGATATTGCAGTAGTGCAGGTATGCTTTTGGCCCATGTAGAAGCACTTGCAGAAAAATTATTATTTATAAAGAGATTTAGAGTTATATTTCTTCTGCGAGCTATTTACTTCTTCAACTGAGCTAACATCTATTAAACATTCATTCTAAGTAAAATACTCTCAAGAGTCAGTTTAGGTAAACTGCAGTACCTCTTTCTAGACTAAAAATTGCTTTGCAGAACACATGTAAAAAATTTATGCAATTATTTTTTCTGTTCCTCTTAGTCTTTATTATATGTTTTTTTTTTTTTTAATGAGAGAGTAGGGAAGGAGGGAAGAAAGCTCCTTTGTCAGCTGCTTAAAGGGACAGTCAGCTTTTGTGTGTAAGGTGTTTTGTTGTTTGTTTTTTTTTTTTAATCATGTCTTCAATTTTCTTCTCTTTTAAGTTGAATATGTTGTCATGACTGCAAACTTTCACACTCCCATTGTCACAAACAATAGTCTAATAACCTTTAGAACTTGGGCATTTTCCAGTCTGGCAGCCAGGTGATCGTTTGGAAGAATGTTGAAGACAGTGACTTAAATCATGTTGCAATACATAGTAAGCCTGTCCTTCAAATACTGTATGGTATTTTTAAAACCATGGGCCTGCAGCAGTGGATGATGTTTAAGAATTAGCATCACCTTTGATTATTGTTTGAGAAGACAAGCAGCTGCTTTGGGTTAGAAGTAAGAAACAAGAGGCTGCTGAACAGTGCAGCTTGTGGAGCTGAAAGCTTTTTTGGGGGTGGAGGGAGGATGATGCAGGTGAGACCAGCATAGAGTTGTGGGCCCTGGTGAGAAACTGGAGGGATTCAGCTCATGTTCTGGGTTGAGTGGTGGTTGGAGGGGGTCTGTGTTCTCCCAGCCTTACTCTGATAGCATTGTCACTCTCTCTTAGAGGTTCAGTTTTACTCTACATTTATGTGTTACCAGGTGTTTAAAACCCTAAAGTTTAAGACCCAGCTGTTAGGGGGTAGATTGTTAAGTGGCACGAGGAATTGGTACACATCTAACTTGGAGAGGTATCATAAAGAGATGGGACCAGAGCCCACTGAAGTCAGGGAACTTTTTTGCCTTGGTCTCTAGTGTATTTTTGGTGAGGTTATACAAGGGTTTTAACAGGTTGGATATTCCTGTGCAATGTCCTAACATTTTTTTTTAGCAGGATGTTTTAAAGAAACAAAACTAAAAATACCATTGGAGCCTTTGTGCAAGGATTCTTTGTTAATTTAAGTGTGTCAATTCAACTTTAAATTATTCAGCATTGCAAAAGGGTAGGGGAATACCAGTAGCCCATCTGTAAATGGTAACATTGCTTTTGTTGCTACAGTTGTCCAGTAAAGCTAATATTTACCTATATTTTATTGAATCCCCTCCCCATGCCCTCCGAATAGTACCAGCTATTTCCAAGCTTAGGAAGGGGATTCAAGTTACCAGTACCAGGCTCTGAACTCTTTGTCAAAGAGGGCTTACAAGTTACCATGAGTCAGGTGAGCCATGCAATCTCCCCATGTTTATTCTCTGAACTCTTCATGGCTGTGCATCTCCTTTAGACTACTTTAGCTGAATGTTGGAAATACAAATCTTTGTCTGCAGACAGTTACTCATTTTGCTGTGCTTTTTGAAGTTGATGTCGCTTGCTGGTACTTGCCCGTGCCCTCTTGCCAGAGATTTTGCCTCTTCAGCCCTGCAAACAGGGTAAGAATATTCTAGTCTGAGTCTGTGAGGCAATTTTAACCTGTTTTGCATGTGAGGGTAGGTTTGAGTTAGCCCACTGACTTTGCTGGAAGGAGATTAGAGAGTACTTTCTACCATCAGAGCCATAGGGAATGGACAGTGACAGGTAGCACACCCAGAAGACATCTTTGTAGAGCCTGTGATTTGTCACTAGTTCATATATTTTACATCAGTACAGCTTAAAGAGGTTAAAATGTGTGAAAGTGCTCAAGGAGGTCCGAACTATACTAGGAGGTTTGGTTTGGTTTATATCTATTATGGCCATGGTGGAAGAGTTCTTACATCGTGATATTCCAGTAATGTCTTTTGAGTGTAGACAAGGTCACAGTGTTAATTTTTCCATGTCATCTAGGTTGGATTATTTAAAAAATCTCTGCTTAAAAAGAATACAGCCTTGTCAGGTAATGCAGCATTAGCTTGCTGTGATTGTGAGTGCAGCTCAACAAGTTTTAAGCAATTTTAAAGCAGGCAACTGTATGTAACAAAGATTTATCTCTGTAAACATCCACCAAGCCCAGCCAAGCATCTTCTCAAGACAGGGTCCCAAAATGGCTAATTGCTGGTGGTGTTGTTTTTTTAAAATTTATTTTTCTACACTCTGTAGACTATACTGTACTGGTAGTATTCTGGCAGTCAAATTGCAGTTCCCAGTTCAAACTGCAGATTTTATTTTCTACTTGCCGTTTTCTCACATGACACTTTCTTTATAAAAATACTCAAATTGGGCCCTGGGAGACGTGTATTTTCACAGTTGAGTCAATTTTTTTTCATAACACAAATCAATAGCACAGTATTTAATGCCACATAGGAGTGGAGCTGTAAAACGTTTCTCCCCCCCGCCTTCTTTCACCTCCTGCTTCTTTTCCCCACTGTTTTCCCCTCTATAAAGTACTGCAAGCTCACTCTAAAGTAGCAGCAATCTGGAAGGTTTTTTTCAAATAATTTCTTAGAATTCCTATTTCTTAAAATTCCTTTCATAATTTCATATTTCTGTACATGAAACATGTTAGAAAAAAGTTGTTTTACAGCAAGTAGTAGCAGATCTCTTGGCAAAATAATTTCAAGGTTGTATTAGATCAATTAAAGGAAATAATGACTAATGTTGTGAACCAGTTATGAACAGCTGAGCATGCTCAAAAAGCCAGAGTCTTGCAGTAAGGTGTTTTAATGACGAGAGTATTTAACCTTTGGTATCACTTACTATGGATGTAGTGAATTCATTGTTGTTCTAAGTCTTATTCATAATTCCTGTTTTTTAAAAAGTTTGTCCTGTCACTCAATGATAAATTATAGGCACGCTTTAAAACTTAGGTGACACATTATATTCGCTTTCTGATACAGAACATCAAGCTTCTTGTTGACAGTGATCTTTTTTGCCCTTAAGATAAGAATCTGGTTGCAGAATCACAACTTGAAGTTGCTGTCTTTGTCAGGGGTTGAGTAGTCTTATTTATGTTGTATTCTACGTTTGTCACAATGCACTCACCTAGTTGAATCATATCTGGGTTTCGTTGTACTTTATATGCCTGCAGGTTTTCCACAGTAAAAACAAACTCTTGCAGCTTTTGAGCGGAAAATGAGGTTGAGGAAAAGCTCAGCACATTGTGCTGCTGAGGTGTTGAACTAGGGGGAGATCTGATGATTTAGCAATGATGATATAACAACCACAAAATGACTTCTACAATGATTGATTTGTCTTATCTCTGGCAGCCATAGAAACAGATCCGAGAGCCTGAATTTCTAGTTTCTAATCTGTTACTGTGTCTACAGTAAATTGGATGAGAAAATTTGAAAATGGGTCTTCCTTAAAGACTTCTAGTTTGTAAAGTGATGAGAGATCTGTGGATATGCATATATATGTATGAGTATTACCTCCCTATTATCTTGACACTTTATCAGTGTGTCTGCAACTCTTCATGCTTTGCTGATTATAGTAAAGCAAGCCTGCTTCAGAGTCAGCAGTTTGTTTATGGGACAGTGCTACACTGGGCTACGGGGAAGAGAAAAGTGCCAAAGAAATCTCTATATACGTCATCAACAGAGGTTTCTGAAGCACTGTGAAAACAAACGTGTTCAAGTCAGGTCTGTTCAAGGGTGTGTTGAGGTGGGGGGAAGGGCACTAACTACTTGTTCACTGTTATACGTGGCAATACTGTCCCATTTTAGGCTTTCCCTGACCTCAATCTGTCATCTCTAAGAAAAGACTGTTTTTAAAGTTCATACAGTCCAAAGAATCTTTTTCCCAGCCTCCCCTGTATATAATTTATTTCTCCTTATGTGAATGGATGTAAGTAAAATACAAACAGTGTGCAGACTGTAGTGGCTGAAGAAATGTGATGACTGGCGTGTGTTTTAAACAGAAAAAGCAGTTTTAGGAAGGGCTGTCTTTTCTTTGCAAGCTTAGATTTTATCAGTCTTGATGGGTATTGTAGCCCTGTCAGATGCCGCGCCTGAATCCGAAAAGTAGATGAAAGAGCTGTTAAAAGGGCTAATTCTAAAAGATGGAATACATGTGAGATGAATTTTGAATGATGAGGTAGAGCTCTGCGTCAGGTCACTGGTGCCTATGTGAAGGCTCATCAGTGTTGTGCACTGAAGTGAATGTGCTGGTGCCAGGAGCTCCTTGTGCGTGTGTGTGAAAGGCTGCAGAAGGGAAGTGTGTAGGTAGGTGTTAGCAGGCAGTGCCAGGTACGCTCACCTGTCCCTGCTTTGCAGTGAGAGATGTGCGTGCTGCGGCTGGTGGCATGCAGTGAGGCTGCTGCAAGAGCCTGCAATTCAGTAAACTTTCTGTGAAACAAAGGAACTCACTCTGGGATAGCATGAAAGTGTAGGTATTTGCTATTTATTTAAAAAACCCAACCAATCAAAAAGAAAAAAAAAAAAAAAAATTAATAAAAAAAAAAAAAAAAATTAATAAAAAAAAAAAAAAAAACAAACCTCCCCAAAACTTGAAAAATGTCTGTGTTTCCTCTGAATTGTTTCCATCTCCCTTCCTCCCTGGTTCTTGCAATTCCCCTTGCTTGGCAGAAGAGATGGGTGCAAAAGACCAGTGAGTGCCCTTGATGACCCCGTCAGAGGGGCACGTGAGTGCCTGTTATATGTCAAATGGCACCTTCTTGGCTTTGTGCGCTATTTGAATGGTGTGCTCTGAATGCCTGTAGTGCTGGTATCACATCTCTTCTTGTTCAAAGCACACCTAGATAATGATCATAGAATATTTTGTGACTGGTACAGTAGCTGTTGTTACTAATGCACTGGTTTTAATACTATTGAATTGCATTGCCTCTAGATTAACAGTGGAGCAAATTGCTTCTAATTCATGCAGTAATAGGACTCTCAATGTGGTCATGCCTGAATTGACCTTCTCTTTTTTTGGCACTGGCAGTGCGTTGCTTGCTCTGCACCCTATTATCAGAGCATCTTGACTATTGATTGAAAATGGGGGATTTGACAATGGGGATATAGAAATACTGGTGTGAACACTAAAAAGTGGTAAAGTGGAGAAAAATTCCCATCAAGTCCTCATTTTACCCTGTTTCCCTCCACTAGAGGTGTCAGTGAACTGCTGGTATGGTAGGTATCCATCCCAGCAGGTACTGTACTTTTAAAGGAAAGCAAGTGTATGGTTATCGTCCCTTCTGTTCAATTTGTGTGCATGCTTTCTCAGTTCAAGTTCAGCCACCTCTAACTCACTCATGCAAGTCCTTTTGATTAGTTAATTCATTGCCCTTATTGAATGCCATTCTGAAATTAAAAGGCTGGCACATGAAAGCCTCAGAACAGGACCTTTGCTGGGCCTATTCATTGAGCAGCTCAGTGCTTTTAATCAAGTTACTGAATTGCTCTGTTCCATCAGGCATGGCCTGGTCTCCTGAGTCTCAAGGAACTTGGTTGCGGGAAGAGGAAAATGCTAAACCTATTCTAATTTAGTAGTCTATCTTCAGAAAATAGTAAAATTGTTATATAGGTAAGTAGATAATGAGAAACCAATTTTAAAAGAAGTTACTAAGCCTGCAAATATGCTTTGACAATTTTTCATAGCAAATTCAAGTATTAAAGTAATGCAGTTTTCAAGGTTTTGATTTATATGGTTGATTTTACAGTTCTGTTTTACTCTATAGAACAGGATAAACTGCTGTGCAGAAGTCAGCCTGGGAAGTTTATTTGTTGTGGTTATTTGAGACAGCACGCCTAGCTCAATAGGCTCTGCAATGCAGCGGCTGTGTGACCTTTTGGGAAGAAGTGGACCATGTCCTCTGCTTGGTCCTGTGAAGAAAGAAAAAAAAATCTTGCTGAATCTCCTACATGAAATACAGAATGTATTTCTAGAATTAAAAAAAAAAAAAAGATATCTGTGGTTATAAAACACACAATAGAAAGACACTGCAAAACACTGTAAGGTCTCTGAGTCACTCCTTGTGTTAACACCCTTTCATAGATACATATTGAAAACTGATTGGAGAATTGCTCGTTGTGGCTAAAGTTATTGCTGCGCTACAATATTGGGTTGGAAATACCACATTACTGAGAGCTCAAGTGGTAAATTTGTCTGTGGCCTGCAAAATCAAAGGTCCAAAATCAAGAACCATCTTTTCAGCATGTTGTTTTGGGGGATGTGTCTTATACCTCACGACTTGTTTTAATTATCAGAGTGATTAAAAAAACAACAAAAAATAAACCACGAATAGGACAGGGTGATTTGCTGAAGCTCTGTTGGGAAGTTGCACTGGGAGTTTGACTTTTCCAAATCCTGTTCCACTGACCTATCATCCAGAACAACCCTCCCTGATCTAAGGTAATGCTAAGAGAAAAGCTAACAGCGTCTATAGCATTAGGTACTTGCCCGATTCTTGTATCTGCATTGGTGGAAATCAGTGTGAAGCTGTCCCTAACTCTATATTTAGTGGTTTTAATTTAAAAAAAGAACGAAAAATAAAAGGAGGGGGGGTGTAAAAAAAGCAGTCACCCTGAGCTAATTGGATCAACATTCTTTCAAGGCCAAAGCTGAGGCGCATATTGCTGTACCTTATGCTGTGACCACAAGAAGGAGGTATGTGCTAGGTACAGGAGCAAAGCAGCTTAAATGTAATAGTGGTATCCTGTTATATGTTATTTCATGTTTATGTCGGAGAAAGAATGTGAACAATTGCAAGCAATGTGCAGCTTGATTCTGTGGAATTCTTAGAATTGCTTCAGCTGTTTAGCCATCGACTACCATAGTTTTTGTGGACTGTACTTGTGCTGGCATGCTGGAAGGTTTAAAATAGTCTAGAACTTCCAGAAGTTCCAAATCAGAATGGGCAAATGAAATTAACTAAGCCCGGAGATTATATTGAGTTGCTGAATACAATAATCCATTTAGCAGCATGTTGTCAAACAGTGCATAAAACATGGAGGAGCTCTGCTTTAACCTGCTGTGGAGACTTCAATCTTAGCTCTGTGATCTTGATAGATCAACCTGTTAAAGTAACCTTTTAAGAAGTATTTAATGAATAAAAGCATCTATTATATTACTATTTCTGTGACTGCCTAGCCCTTCGTTCTTGCCTTTCCCCCATATTTGAGCAGCACATACTGCATCCCTGTCTAGAGTGCCTTAAACAGAGCTGACAGAGAATAGCTCTTCCTGCTGCCCATCATGTGACAGAGGCTGTTTCATGGTTTTCCCAGTTTCCACTGTGACTCTGAGGTCTGTCAGGATAGAGCTGGAAGAACACAAAGCATGTAGGCTCCTCAAAGTTGATTCCATACTAATTTCCTGAAGGTGCTTTTATTTGGAGAATATTGGGGGTTTGCTTGTTTTTCAGTAGCCTTTCTTGAATGCAAATACCGGGATAAACACTCTGGTAATCCTAGTTTAGTTATTTAACCTAGGACAATAATTAGGCCTTGTGTGCTTTAAAAGCTCTCATACTGTGCAGGCACATGTGGCTGAATAATTGATCTGGAAAGTAAGCAGGAAACCTCAGCAAATAGTATCACACAGTGCAAAGACAGAAATATATCTGCTATACAGACTTTGTGTAGGATCATTGTCATGTCTTATGTGACAACCAGGGCAAAGCTGGTAAGAATAGGAAAGTACATGGCTTTACCCCAAAGCTGTGTATAAGCATTTGCCTTTTCTTGCCAGTGTTTGTTAAGGAATCTTTTAAAATGTGACTCTAAAGTGAAAGCACTTTATTCAGTACTGTTGTCTTGATGTGACTTTGTAGAGAAGGGTTAAGTATTCCAGTTATTGCTATTAGTAGGTCTAATATGTTAAGTATTTTCCAGGTCAGTATTAATTTAAATGTATGGTGGTTATGGGTGACAGCCTATGCTTTATGTAGGCTTATGTAATTCACTTACTACCACAGGTCAGTTGCTGACTGCACCTTACTGGGTGCCAGACACTTGTATTCGTAGCAAATTTGGACATCAGAAAAAAATCAATAAACTTTGCATATTATATTCTGAATTTTTATCAAAAGTGTTGTGGTTTAACCCAGAGGTGGCTCACCACTCCCCTCCTGTGGGATGGCGGAGACAATTGGAAAAAAGATAAACTTTATGGGTTAAGATAAATAGAGTTTAATAGGACAGAAAGGGAAAATAATAATAATTATAAAAATATATGTAAAACAAGTCCTGCACAGTGTAGTTGCTCACCACCCATTGACCAATATGCAGGCAGTTCAAGAGCAGTGGTCATCCCCTGCTCCAGCCAGCTCCCCCCAGTTTATATACTGAGCATGATGTCATATGGTATGGAATATCCCTCTGGCCAGCTGAGGTCAGCTGTCCTGGCTGTCCCCCTTCCCAGCTTCTTGTGCACCTTCTTGCTGGCAGACCATAGGAAGCTGAAAAGTTCTTGACTTAGTATAAGCACTGTTCAGCAACAACTAAAACGTCAGTGTGTTATCAACGGTATTCTCATACTAAATCCAGAACACAGCACTATACAACCAGCTACTACGGAGAAAATGAACTCTTTTGCAGACAAAACCAGGACAAAATGCTGTTGGGAGTACAGCGTAATGCTATGGAGTATATTCTGTATAGCAGCTAGATAGGAAATATTGTTAATGTGAATGGAACTACTGATCTTTCTGAAGCTTATCCATTTCATGAATGCCGTTCCTCTGAAGACACTGAACTATGTTTCAAAGGATACTTTGGAGCATCGTGGTGGTTGGCAGGTTTTGTTTTTTTAAAATACCATTCATGTCATCAGATGCAGAACAGGATTTAAATTTGTTGTGGAAAGAATTAAAGCCATTGTGCATGCAAGTCTATGTGCGTGCAAGTCTAGGTAGACACACATAAACAAAAGATGGTGGGAAATGATGACTAACGCTGCTGGATGTTTTCTGAACAGAGCAACTGGGATAAAATAGGGCAGGGTCAGTTTGAAAATACCAACTTTCTATGCATATTTTGAAGGCAAACTTGGAAAACAAACGTCATCAATCACAGACTGCTTCACCTGCAAAATGGTTCTGAAATTTTAAAATTAGGCTTTTAGATTTTTTAAATATTCCCTGATTTGGGTTTGACTAGGTGACCTCCAGAAGTCCCTTTTAATTTTAAGTTACTCTGACTCTCCACCTTTTCTCTGGCCAAAACTGCTTGGTAAATTCAATTTCAAATAATTTGGTTTTCCATGAAATTCTATTTTGTGAAGAATATACAGTTTATTTGGAGCAAGTGGTTGCTTTTTTTTCCTCACTTAATAATGGTTGTGAATGGAAAGGTACAAATTGAAGGAGGACTGTGCTGCTAAAAAGAGTGTCAATACTGTGGGTGTATAATCAGAAGTCAAGATGATATGATGGTTGCATCAGCTATGGAAAGAGTTCTGTTTGGCACAGATTTGCTTGAAATTGGTGGCAACTATATCAGCATTTTTTGGCCCCGTGTTTTTTTCAGTTGTGTATATAATTCATAAATTCACTTAAGTCTAGCAAAAACCTCTCCTTTGACAATTATTTCTATACAGTAGAACTGTAGTGCAATGTCTCTAATTTTGTCATTCATTTTTGTATTGAAAATGTAACCCCACTGTTGACATGTTATTAAGGTTTCTGCACTCAAAGGTCAGTTCCCCCTGCAGTCTCCTTTCGTCTAGAAGATGGCATATATTAAAATTTTATAACAGTTCCCATTAGTTTCAATCCTATAATCTTGGGATCAATCTGGCTGCCCTTCTTCATAGCCTATCAAGTGCAATAAATGCCTGATGTGAGCAATAAAGAGATTGGAATTAGATTCTTCTAAGCAAGACTTGTTTGCACCAAGGTTTAAACCTGTCCACAGTTGTGCTGATAAGGCTTCTTTCACTTCAGGTGAAAGGAGCTCCTAACATTTTTACATATAAAACAGTTATCTTGCAAAATTAGATACAGTAAGTATGGGTGCATGTGGATGCAAGGCTACACTTTTAGCCATAATTTCTTTCATTTCACAGTCTACTGTTTGTACACAATTAAAAAAGCAATAATCTTTTCTTAGTGTAAGTGTTAATAGATAACTTGACCAAGGTTTCAAAAGGGTATTTTCATTCCCAAGAATGGTATCTGTCCTTTCCATTTCTCTCTCCATGTCTTTGCTTGGGATTTGTTCTTCATTTTGGTCAATGCAGCCCCTGGGAGAGCTAGAATTGGAGAGTCCCTCCCAGCTGTTAGGAAGAGGACCCACATCATCCAAGAACATGCTTGCTTTGATTTGTGTGTGAGGAGACTGACCTGTAGTAGTCTAGGTAAGCTCTGTGGCTTAGCAATTGTGGTGGGAGTGGACTTGAGAGCAGAGGTCAGAATTAATCTTATCCTTCAGTCATTGTAAAAGGATGCTACTGAACAAAGAGCTGTGGCTGAAAAACTGGCCTTCAGATGTTTCCATCAGAAAACTTTAGATAAGGTCAAGGCAATTATTTTTTTCCTAGAGACTTACTCCACTGTGACTAACACAATGGTGTGGTGCCACTGGACACTATTATGCCCCTGGACATTATTATGTGGATAATAAGATTAGCTTAAAAGGTTGGAGAGAGTCACTAAATTCATATTTTCAGTGTGGGATAATTTTTTCTCAAACACCATGACTTTTCATAATTGATTGTATTTTTTAAAATGTCAGGCAGTATCCTGCTAAGTTCATTGATGAATGCAATGGGTGAAATGTAATGTTAAGGGAAAAAAAATAATACAGCATCTAAAAAACAAATCACAGTTCTCTTTTAAATCTCTTCTTGTCACGGTCTCTTTGAAGGATGCTGCAATGTATCTTTGAGAACTAATATTACAGCTCACTGAGTGTTTGTGAATGAGTAAGATGTCTGTCCTCTTGGCCAGCTCTTTAGCAGGGAGGATGTTGCCAGGGCCAAACCTTTATGATGAAACTATTTGGATGAGGTACTACTTTTTGCTTTTGTAAGGAAGCCAAACTGTCAAATACCTTAACACTAAAAAGATTTATTGAGTTATGTTGTGGTTGTGAAGGGTTTAGATAGCTCCTGTCATTGCCATTTGATCTGATATGTGCCCCACTGGGACCGATTGATCACTCAGTGCTTCTCAGTGGATAAGTGTGTGAACTGGACTGAGAGGTACTGATTGAGCTGCCAGGTGCCATTACAGAAACTTGTGACAATTGCAGCATTAGGTGATCCTGAACTCTTATAGAATGTGATTGCTTGACTGAGTTAATGGTTATTGCTTTTTTTTTTTTTTTTTTTTTTTTTTTTTNTTTGAGGTTGGGAGGGGAAAAGGCTTAGTATCTTAAAAGCTTTGTCGCTTCACATAGGTGTTGAGTTTCCCCAGCAAAATAATCAAACATGGCAAGTGACTTCTGTCCTGTTCCCTACTTCTATGTCTTTATATAACTCTAGACCTGCAACCTTCTGTTCTCCTGGATAAATGAATAATTAAGAAAACTCAAAGAAAGACGTGGATTAAATTAAGCACTTCATTTCTTCAGAATGTGGAGAGTCTTTCACAGTGTCCTGTGCAAATTGATGAGTCACATGAAATTATTTCAGGCAGTAATGCCAGCAGAAGTTCATCTTGGTGGATGCTGAAAGTGAGCTGAAGTGTTATTTTGAAGAATGAAGTACTGATAAGCACAAGGGGTTGGTTACTTTCTGATATTTTGTGGGAGGGAGACAAAAGCTTCTGTAAATGTAGGCATAATTTGATGTTAAGCTAAAACTTAGTTTGTTTTCTTCAGAATGTATGCTTTCCTTGCTGCAGATTTCACAACACTTTGTCTTCACTACCAGTGACCTTAAACAAGCTGAGACACTCTTTTGCATCCCTTTACACTAAAGAGCATAATGCCAGTTGTTATTAAGGTAATCTGGCAGTTCACACTACAATAATCCATTCTGAATTGCTTGCTGACTGATAAACTTCTATGCTGTAATTCGTTTTCCATAGCATGTGCTAACCTAACTCCAAATGAAAGCCAAAACATCCCTCAAGTGTAATTTTCTTGGAACATTACTTATATACTTTTAAAATAAAGTGCAGTGGTATTTTCTTTGAACAAGACTAAGTTTTCTGTGTTGTGGGTGAGGGAATTAAAATTTGGCAGAGTTTCAATCTTCTGTTCCAAACAATATCAGTTAAAAATAGGTGTATATAAGAACTGCAGTAGACTAGACTGAAACCCATCAAATCTGAACTTTTGTCAAGGATGTCAGGGTGCCCTCTATCTCTGACTGCTCACCAGGCTGCATTATGTGTCTTTTTCAGAGCTACTCAATCTGCTTCAGCTGAGAGCTGCAAGGTCAGGTCACGTTTTGTGTAAAATGTCTGCTTCTCTAGCATGGAGCTTACCAACTTCGTAGAATCATAGAATAGTTTGGGTTGGAAAGGACCTTCAAAGGTCATCTAGTCCAACCTCCCTGCAATGAGCAGGGACATCTTCAACTAGATCAGGTTGCTCAGAGCCCCATCCAACCTGACCTTGAATGTCTTCAGGGATGGAGCATCTACCACTCCTCTGGCAACCTGTACCAGTGTTTCACCGCCCTCATAGTAAAAAATTTCTTCCTTATATCTAGTCTGAACCATTAGCCCTTTTTCTGTCACAGCAGGCCTTCCTAAAAAGCCTGTCCTTTCTTATAAGCCCACTTCTATTGTAAGTACTGAAAAGCTGCAATAAGGTCTCCTCAAAGCCTTCTTTTCTCCAGGTTGAACAACCCCAACTCTCTCAGCCTCTCAGTTCCAACCCTGTGATCATTTCTGTGTCTCTTCTCTGGACTGTCTCCAACAGGTCCGTGTCCCTCTTCTATTGGGGGCCCCAGGTGGGGTCTCACGAGAGCAGAGGGGCATCTTGCCTCCATCAGCCTACCTGCTGGTCCTGCGTTTTTTGATGCAGTCCAGGATATGGTTGCCTTTCTGGGCTGTGACCACGCATTGCTGGCTCATGTCCAGTTTTTCATCCACCAGTACCCCCAAGTCCTTCTCAGCAGGGTTGCTCTCAATCCTTTCATCCCCCAGACTGTATTGATACCAGGGGTTGCACTGGCTCACATGTAGGACCTTGCCCTTGGCCTTGTTGAACTTCATGAAGTTCACGTGTGCCCACTTTTTGAGCTTGTCCAAGTCCCTCTGGATGGCATCCCATCCCTCAGGTGTGTCAACTGCACCATGCAGCTTGGTGTCATCTGCAAGCTTGCTGAGGCTATGCTCAATCCCACTGTGTATGTCACTGATGAAGATATTAAACAGTACTGGTCCCAGTACAGACCCCTGAGGGACACCACTCATCACTTCTCTCTATCTGGATGTTAAGCCATTGACCATTACCCTCTGGATGCGACCACCCAACCAATTCCTCATCCACTGAACAGTCCATCCATCAAATCCATTTCTCTCCAATTTAGAGAGAAGGATTTTGCGGGGGACCATGTCAAAGGCCTTACAAAAATCCAGACAGGTGACATCTGTAGCTCTTCCTTTGTCCACTGATGTAGTTACTCCATCACAGAAGGCCACTAGGCTGGTCAGTCAGGACTTGCGCTTGGTGAAGCTGTGCTGGCTGTCTCGCCTCCCTGTCCTCCGTGTGCCCTAGCATAGCTTCTGGGAGAATCTGTTCCATGATCTTCCCAGGCACAGAGGTGAGGCTGGCAGGTTGGTAGTTTCCAGGGTCCTCCTTTCTACTCTTTTCAAAAATTAGTGCAATGTTTCCCTTTTTCCAGTCACCAGAGACTACACCTGACTGCTGTGACTTTCCAGATAGAAGGGGGAGTGGCTTGGCAACTACATCAGCCAATTCTCTCAGGCCTCTGGGATGTATCTCATCAGGTCCTGTAGATTTACATATGATCAGGTTCCCGAAGTGGTCATGAACCTTACCTGCCCTTACAGTGGGAGGGACTTTGCTCCCCCAGTCCCCCTCTTGCAGGTCATCTACTTGAGAGGCGTGGGAAGAGAACATGCTAGTGAAGACTGAGGCAAAGAAGTTGTTAAGTACCTCAGCCTTCTTTCTGTTGTTTATCAGTTACTTCAAGTTGGTCTTTCCTCTCCTGGCAAAAAGGAGCAAGAACTGTGTTTGAAAGAGAAATAAACAGAATAGCCTCCTTCATTATCCAAGTGTTTGCCTCCCATCACCTCTGCTTCTCTTGCTGTGCTCTCTGGCACAAGAACTTTTGCCTTTACTGTACTCACCACAAAGATCTGAATGTTGTATGCCTATGCCAGCAACCATCATTAGGGGATAATTGCTCTCCTGTGTGACATGAACTGCAAGTAGATGAGTAAAACTCCTTCGTATAGACAGAGCCCACTGCCACAGGTTGTGTTTTGTCACAGCCTTTCTGGTGACCAAGAGTAGACAGGAAAGTACAGCTGCTGCAATGTTCCACTTCGACTTGAAAGGCAGATATCTGCGCAATAAAATCACCTCCATCTTGTTGATGTCTGTAAGTGTTTGTTGCAAGCATTTGTTGCAATGGATTGTCTGCTTATGCTTTGCTTTCTAAATAACTCTGGCATATTTTGTGTGACTCCTCTCTTTGAAAAGCAAAGCGAACCACTTGAGGATTAGGAAATGCCAGAACAAGATATGCCATGTGGACTTAATTGAACCTTCTGTGACAGTCCTGCAACAGGACTGCCTTTGCCATCTTAGGTGGCAACTTTACCACTCTTTTTAAGAGCCTATGGATTTGTAGATGATTCACTCCATAGCTTTCCTGCACCAAAGATCGAATGCTGCAAAAGCAAGTGACTATGGGGACTGCACAGCCCTTTAAGGCAAATGTTGTCTTGACATTGACTTCAGTAGACTTTAGAGTAGCTTCAAATTGAGACAATATTTGGACTGGAATTTTTCCCTTCTCCAATGACTTAATTGATGGGAAGACACATAGAAGAACTGCTTCTGTTAGTTTTAGAAGCATTTTTTTCCCCCAGAGACTAAATAATATAAAACAAAGTTGTTTTTTCTGCTTCCTAAATATTTGTCTGGATAAAGCATCCGGATCACACTATTCAAGTGTGATCCTTGATGCAATTCGTTAGACTTCTCCTTAGGTGGAAAACCATCCTGAACAGTAATGAGCTATGTTTCAATCTAGTAATGTAATTTATAGTGTTGTAAAGGATCTAAAATTATGTGAAAAACCAATTCCTTTAATAATCAAGGGAACTGCAAAGAACAAAGCATTTGGTAGTGCAAGCTATGTGTAAATGTGATGGAAGATTCACAATACTTCAGCCTTGAGAGCATTTTAAAGATCTTGGAAATCTAGTAGCTGTATTGCTTACCTTTTAATCAAAGAATATTAATATAAAAAAAGCATAAAGTGATTTTGATCTGGTTGAAAACAGTTACTGAAAGCAAGTCTTTCCTTTGACATGTGGTTACTATAATACTTCCACATATATGTTGCAAATTTACTGTAAGGATCTGATCTGCTTTCTCAGTGTGCAACAGCTCTACTAGGGATAATACTTTCAAAAGTCACTGGAATGCCTTGGTAAATGAGAGAAGGCTTCAGTTTGGAGAGCCACTGGAATCCTGCAGACACTCTGGGGAAATGCCACTCTGCAGCCATAAAATGATTTTAACTGAGCAACTAATTTTGAATGGATCCTTTACATCAGGGCTGTCAAACTCATTTTCAGCGGGGGACACATCAGGCTCGCGGTTGCCTTCAAAGGGCCGAATGTAATTTATAAATTTATAAATGTAACTACTCCTACATCTATATGGTCCTAAAATTACATTCGGCCCTTTGAAGGCAACCGCGAGCCTGATGTGTCCCCCACTGAAAATGAGTTTGACAGCCCTGCTTTATGTAATGGATATTTCTGTCTCTCTCTGTGTTTACAGTGTGTCCACGATGAAGGTACTAATGTGCTCAGTGTATTTGTTGTTCAATAAAATTTAAGTAGCAAACAACATTTTTCAATAAATATTGATTTCCATTTTTATTGTAAAGTTGTGACCAGCCAGTGGGTGATATTTCTTCTTCTTGATTTGACCTTATATGAACAAAATCTCACGAAAACAGGATTTTCTCTCTGAGTGGCATAGAAAATGCCTCTAATAAAGTTTTGTCCAGGGAAGTTTAGTGGATGCATTTGACTCAGCAGTCCAGATCTACTTTCTTCTTTCTCTTGCCAGCTGAATCAATCCTATCCCAACTCAAAATGCATCTGTTCATCTTGGAGGCAGAGAACGTTAGTGCCACACTGTGTGCATCCTCTGCATTCCACCTCTCATCCGTTAAACCTTATTCTAGAGCAGCAGACTCAGCTGTCTATAGCTGGCAATAGGAGTGACATTGCAGTGCTGCCAAAAAAGATTGGGAAGCTGGCCAAGGTGGAGACAGGACGGAAGGGCTGTGGTAAGTTTGGCAAAGTAAATATAAATGGAAAGTCAGAGAGAGATAGTTTTGAAAAGAGTTTAATGAGAACTGCTGCTTACTGTGTTGTGGGTTTGTGGGGTTTTTTTTAGTAGGAATGCTGGCTTCTGACTTCTTAAAAGTCTCAATCCTGCAGCATGTTAAGTGTTTTAATTTCCACCAAGGGCATGTTTAGGGGCAGGAATACCTTGCTGTGTTCATAACCAATCTCTAATGGTCTATATCCTTTTCTTTCCTCTCTCATGGTTTTTGTGGTCCTTCTTGTCTGTGCTATTGCCACACTCACAACAGTTGTCCCACCAAACACCATAGAATAATTGAGCTAAGGGCATTAAAAGGTGCATTTGAGTATTTTGTGCTTTTCTTGCACAAAATACCTATATTAGATCTAAACTGCTGGTTCTAAAGGTGACAGGATTTTGACTGTGGTCAGTCTGGCTGTGGAACTCCCAACTGCTTGAATCTGACTTGCAGACATCGCTGTCACTCCAAAAGGGAAGCAGTTGATATGTTTTGGTTATCGGCAAGATGAGCTATATGTTGTGCCATATACCTCTTTCCGAACTATGGAGCCTGTGGGTACAGCTACTGTGTTGGCAGTAGAGGACAAAAATATCTCAAATCTTTGGGACAGAACATTAGCTAATGGAAAAAGAGTAGCCCTTACCCAGTTTTACAGGAGCTCTGTTCAGTCATAGTAACTGTACATTTAGGCTTCTTAACAGCTGCTTGGAAGACAAGAGTTGTGTGTGGCTTTGATTTGGGCTTTTTTTTTTTTTTTTTTGAGGCAAAGCAGGAGAAGGGCTTTAGTCTTACTGTCTCTGGTTTGGAAAGACTGACAGTCTTTTTTGAATAGACGGGGTCATTGGCTATCTTGGTGATTACTTGGAGGTCATTTTTGAATCCTACAAGCAACAGGTAAATGAGCTTCATTGCTTGATGTGGGGGACTGTGTTTCGATTTGGAAGCAGTGAAGTAGAAGCCAGTGCAGTAATTTGTACCTGAGAATTTGTTGATCTAAGGTGGAGAAGTATAAGAAATCCTAAAAATTGTTGTTTGGGTAAGCATAGACTGTGTGAAGGGCAATGTGCTACAGCAAAAGAGAAGTCCACTGTGGAATTTGCCTTCCAGCTGAAGATACTCTCCCTTATTTTAAAATGTGGCTTGTAGAGCTGATACCTGTCTTGACTCCCCACAGTCAGTAGGGAGACAGCTAGCCAGCGGTGCTAGCCCTGCCCTCGATCACCGGCAAACCCCATGCTCACAGGTGTATATATGGTCTGCTTATAGCAGACCAGGGCGTATAAGCGTTTGTGATCTTGCTTATTTGAGTAGTAGTAAGAATGGACTGGACAGGCACAAGTAAGTGCTAATAGTTATAAAGTACCACAAACTGCCAAACAATATGTAGCTCCTATTTTCCACACACTTTCCACCATGAATTGGATTACCCAAATATTTGAGTTCTGGTAGTCACAGTGCTATATCAAGCCAAACTTAATTATCTAAGGGATTCACCTGCCTCTGTGTACTTAGACCTTGAATGACAGCTGTGTATGATGGAACATTCTTAGATAGGTGAGTGGTAAAGCAAAATAAAGCAGAAAGCTTACAACTAGAAAGTGTGTTGTGGCAGAGACTAGAACAACATAAAAAGTGTAACAGTGAAGAATACATCAGTGGTTTCCCCAGCCTAATCTTCCAACATCACCAGATGAGGACAGAAGCAGGAACTCTCCATCTTCATTAACAGAGGGGGAAAGAGGGGAACGGTGCGGTCTTTGAGTTATTTGCTGTTTGTGCCTGTCAGGTTCTTGGACACGCAGAGATGTATGGTTGAGAAGCTGAGGTGCAGTTTGGCATTCTGTGTTGGAGGATTTTAAATCAGCTTAGACTTTGGGTAGCATATTTCAGCTTCTTAGAACAAACCACACTGCACTATTTAAATACAGAAAGTGCTCAGTTTCTTTTGATGGCACGTCCTGGTTTTGCTGATGCAGTGGTGGGTACTTTCCAGTTTAGTACCAGGTAAGATATCATCGGGCAACTGGCTAAGCTAGGCTAGATTGAAATGGTTTCTCCTTTCCTGTAAAAACTCTGTTTTTTTCTAATGTCAGCTAACTGGCTGCTGGTCGTTACTTAAGTAATGCAGTTTTAAACATAATTTGATATATTTATGTGCTATTGTGTTTTTGTATTGCAAATTAAAAGGACATCGGAATGACACAATAGGGCTCAATTCCTCCTGCCTGGTGTGTCAGCTTAGGAGTTTTCAGCCTGTGGGTGCTTGCAGGGCAATATCAAAAGTTCTTTGCCTTTAGGTATTGATAAGTAAAGTATTAGTGTTTCCTAAAATGTACCAGTACAAATGGCATGGTTTAAATAAAAATATTTTTTCATGGCAAAAATTGAAATACCTGAAAACTGCATGAGAAACAGAGTGATACTTGGGCAAAATATTTGGAGTTTTCGTGGAGTCAGATTAAATAGATTATTCTGTGGTCTTTTAACCTTTGTTAGACTAAACTTAGTGTAATCAGAACTATGATTTTTTTTTTTTTTTACCTTAAATCTGTTCTTGTGGAAGCGTTTTCCACTTTTTTTTTTTTGGCAAAAAACCCACAAAACTTCTGTATGACCTTCTATCTAGTTCTAAGGATTATATTACTTCTCTGTTTGTAGATGGGGAGAACAAAATGAAGCTTTGATGTCTTGGGGCTTTTATCTTGGTGTTAGGGGAGTTTGAGACTATTGTTTAGAAAAGAATACAAAACAGAGAACAGATTTCAAAGATAGAAATTGAAGATGAGAATACTGGAGATAGGGCTATAGAAAATACAACTTTTGCTCTGAGCTGAATTTTTGGTTATTGCTTTAACTACTAAGGAAAGGAAAGGCCAACATCCACCAGACATGCAGGCTCCAGCAAAGTTAAAACTTAAAACCTATGTGACAAATAAGAAAACCATGATATTGTTAACAAAACGAAGAACTTTTATTAGAGTCTGTATCAGTAAGTTTGTTTCCAAGCTTCTTTTGGCTTTCCTAAACAATTTCATTTAATGGGCAGATTTGAAGTGTTTTCATTTTGGACATCAGGTTGTGGCTAAGGCAGTAGTTTTTCTAGCAAACTACAAAGTTTCATGCAATAAGAAATGTGGATTCTAAAGGGCAGTGCATAGGTAAGCTGAGGAAACAAAGAGTAATACCCTTAAAATTGCACAGCAATTTTAATTAAAGTTTTAATTTCAAAATACTGCAGAGAGAAATTGTAACCCATTTTGAGCAATTGGAAGGTAAAAGCAACTTTAAATATTTATTTTTTTCAGTGCAATCTTTGAACAGAATTCTGAGGGGAAAAAAATCTCCAGATACCATATGTCTAAGTTCAAATGTGCTCTCTGACTAAAAGGAGTTATTCAGGAATTCAAAACCACCAAGGAGTGAAAGATAAGGTTTTAAGCAGTCCTCCCTATTTATCACTGTATTCTAAGTTGCCTTTCTACTCAAAAACATCATTGTAACAACGCAGACTAAACTTGGATTAATTTGTTTTACCTTTCTTGAGTGTCCCTTAAAGGAATGCATGGGAAGTACTACACCTCCATGAAAGATGTTTGTCTCTGTATTAATAGTTACTCTGTAGGCAATGTGTTAATGACTTGTTGAAGGGCTTGCAGTTTTGTTCAGAAGATTTGACCAGCTGAAGTTGTCATGCATTGCAAATGCTTTCTTGTAAAGTCGTTTATGGATGCAGCTCCAGTTGGTATATGCTGTTTGTTTACTGTAACTACAGTCTTCTAAAGCCTGCCTTCTGCCAGTAACATGCAGCATGTGTCAGCGATCCTTTCCCTCCTTTGTCCTAAATTGCTTTAATTGAGTTAACCAGACTACCTTCTGATACACACCAGCTAAGTCAGTCAGTGAAGTCACAGGGAGTCCTGGAATGACCCAACAACAAGCTTTGTTCAGTGTTAACGGGAGAACGCTAAGGGGAGGTGGTCTCAGTGCTGTTCTCAGAGAAGACTGAGCTAGGTTCTTCTTGAAGGGACAGTGGTTCGATGGGTGCCAACAGGTACAAGTTGCAACAAGGAAAATGACAATAAATTGTTCACAGAGATGGTAGTGAAACACTGGAATAGAGGCCCAGAGAGGCAGTGGGGTCTCCATCCTTCGAGGTGCTCAGAACTTACCTGGACTGCAACTGCTTTGGAGCTAGTGGTTGGAAGAGAGACCTGCTAGAGGTTCCTTTCAACCTAAATTACTCTTCTTAAACAGTTCACCTGCATTAACTGTGTTGAAGACCTAGTGCGATTCGACTTTTGCAATACATTATCTTGTCAGATGTTGAAGCATCAGTGACTGAGAATTAAAGAGATCCTTTGCGGTATCATTGTCTAACATGATGCAGGTATATTCGTAATACTCTGAGACTTTTTTCTTAGGCAACCTGTCTCACGGGGAAGCATCATCTTGGCAGAAGCCTGAAGTGAAAAGGTGGTTGTAGATTACTTACCATAGATGGAAAGAACATAGTTGCTCAGAGGCGGAAAAAGAAGAGGAATGGAAAAAGAAAACTGAAACTTCCTATCTGAAGTAGTAGCTAAATAAGAAATGCTGCAGTAATCCCTTGACTGAAACAGTTTTCTTAACATTTTGCAAAATGCCCATGTTCCTGAAAAGGGAAAAATTAAGAGCCAGAACAGAAAGTAATTCAGGTAGGAAATGTACTTTCATGCCAGGCTTTCTAGCTTATGGTAAAAATCTCATGAGAATAATTGGACTTTTCCTCCAGTAAGTATTAAATCTTTGTCCATGCTATTTCTACCTTCAATTAAGTTAATGTTTAAGATGTCTCTTTTTTATGTGCTTCATTTAATAACATATTACACAAGTGAATCATTTGAAGAATTCTTCAGTGAAATACAGAAATAATTTTCATGCAACATCAGCAAATTAACATCTTACTTTGATGTATTACTCTGACTTAATATCCCACTCAGTCTTTGTTGATGTATTTATTCCAAAGTTAAAGCAATTTAGAACGCTAAATGATATGACTGTGTATTCCATCTCATTACAGACTTAGTGCAACAGCAGTCAAGCACCTGGTTATTGTGTAACTCAGTTTTTGTAGAGGGCAGAAATTATAGGTAAAATTTGCATTTTGGCTCCAGAGCATAAAGAATGTCATACACAATTCACTAGGTCAGATTTGAATTGCTATAATGTTTGTAATTGGCAGACAGTGGTTATGACTAAAACAGCAAGACACTTTTGAAAGGGCATACTTTTTCAGAATGTTTTAGAACTTTTTAGTACATCTTTCCGTACATATCCAGGGCTGGATTTGATATCACAGATCCATATGCAGAAGCATTTAAAGGTCTATCACTGAGACTTTGATATTGTGAGGACTTGCATTGGCTATAAACCATGTTCTCTAATGTCCATTTGTGTGGTTTTTGTTTGTTCTTTTCCTCTCCAACTATTTTTACCTATGGAGACTGCTGGCACAAAAAAAAAAAATAAACAACAAGTCTCCCGGTAGTTAAGAGGAACAAAATTAAAATATTGGGTTCCATACTCGTAAAAGCCTTTCAAATATCTTCCATCAGAACATCCCTTACAGTTGTGTAGACAGAAGCATGTTCATGTGTTAGACAAGTAGATTTTAAAAAGTAATGAAAAAATCTCTCTGACTGTCAGACCTATTTGCACTACATCAGTGCAAAGCAGGTATGAGACATGGATGAACACAGAGTACATATTAAATACCTTGTATAGCTGGAGTATTCAAACACCAATTTGAGTATCGTCTGTTAGTACAGTTGCATTTTGGTTACTGTCAACATGTATATTCCTAATCTAAAATATGTAGGTATGGAGCCTGATGGCTATCCTTTTTAAGTTAAAATCCAGATATAAATACTTGAACAGGGAAGACATTGCTTTGTGTTCTGAGCAATGATCAGGTTGTAGGGTGTTCTCAATTTTGTGCTTAGTTTAGTTTTTGGCAGCTCTCATGGATACTTGGAGCCCAGTTTAGCTATCACTACTTCTTTTTGACATCATGGGGTATCTACTGAGGCTTCTCTGTGGGCTTCTACTCTTCTGTGCTCCTAGGAAATATCAATCTCTTCATGAGCACAAAGAGTTTGAGCAGGTTTGTTATACTGTTTCTCTTACTAGTGAGGCCAAGAACATGACAGTACAAGCTCTTGCCAGTCAAGTGTAGGTTGTGCAGCTAGTGTGCAGGGGATAACAGGCACAACCAGATGTTGCAGTTTGGCTTCACACCTTTATTTTTACCAAAACTCTTAAACATCACTTTTGAGTGAAGTGCAGACAGCTTTTTTATTTAGGCTTATAAAGCTTGCAACTATTTTGGTATTCCAAACAAAGCAACAACTTGGACATCTACCTAAGTTATGCTCAAGTGAAATGCATGTTTTCTTTCACCTGTGCTTCACTTATGCTCCTGTAATTTATCCTTAGTGAGAAGATCGTCTTCTTCTGAGGTCCTCCACCACCATGTAAATTGGACTGTTACAACATGGTGATCCTGCTTTGCCATTCCTTATCTGCGTTATCTCCCTGATGCTTTGCAGCTGTTCTTTAATAAACAGTGTAAGAACGCTGATACATTTCTGTTTGGAGAGTAAAGAGGGAAGGTGTGGGAGAGAATTATCAGCTTTACAGAGTTGGAGAGAAAGCCCAGGAATGTCTTTGAACTTTCAATCCATGGAGCACCATGCCTTAGACAATCTCACCACAGCTCTTGCAATTGCAAAGTGGAAACATCTGTCTGGGACATCAATACCAGCCTCTTGTGTTTCTTCTCTGTTGAGTGCTATCACTGCTGGCTTATTTGCGTTGTTTGGCTCTCTCATTTTAACTAGCAGCTACAGTGGATGGTTCATTTACTTTATTGCAGTTTGTATAAATTTGTCCTTCAAAGACGTATGAATGTAGGTGAAGCCCTGAGCAGCATGTGCCCTTATCTTAGGGGTATTGCCTGCTTAATGTGAACTTCATTAAATACCCTCCTACCAGGCATTGATGTCAAGATCAGCAGTTGTTATCCTACTCTTGTATGTGGCTGCTGGCAGTAGGTCTTCCATCAATACTGATGACAGGAGTCCATTTTTTTTGTGTGCATTATTTAGGAACTGAGATCCCCTTCCCTCCACCTCCAAATTCTGTAATAACAAGTAGAGCTGAATTGTTTTACCCTTTTGTTGTCAGTATATGCTGACAAAGACTGATGGTGACTTACAGATTTCACAACTCCTGTGTATACTCCCAGTTTCCTTTTAGAAGAGCTTAAGAGACAATCTTGTGTCGGAGAAAATTTTGTAAAACACATTCCAATTATCTTGCTTCTCATCTGTTTAGTAGTTGACAACAAAGGTGTTTTTCGTGTCCCAGGAACTCCTGAGGGAGAGAAACATTTGAAAACTCTTGGTGTCTTGGGTTCTAGAGCTTGTTATCGAAAGTGATGTTAAGCCAAAGCTTTGTACTGTGTCAGGAGGAAGTATCTCCACTATAACATTGCTGACACAGTTGTGGTACTTCCAGGGCCCAGGTTAGCATTGTTGTGAGGCTGTGCTCTGTCTTGGCACATGAGGACCCAGCTCGGGTAGCTTCGTAGAGCAGTGTTTCTGTGGCGTATGAAATGCCAGCAGAGGAATGGCAAAGCAATGGCACCAGTGGTGTGTTTGGTACGGATAGGAACTTTCATTGACAGCATGCTCCAATTACTTTATTAATCAATTTGATACCAAAAATAGCTACTGGCTTCTTCACAGATTGAGTCTGTCGTGGTATGGGAGCACTATGATTGTGAAGCGCTCCCGATAAGGAGCAGAATATAGCTCTGTAGAGGAAAGTCAGACTAAGTTAGTAGAAATGAACCTAGGAAAGAAATGAGTACATCCAATATAAATATAATTTGGCTGGCAGAGCTGCTTCTCCTTTAGGATTTTCTGGTGCTTGCAGTTGGAGCTGCAGTCTGATCATATCACTTGCTGATTTAGCTGAGACAGTGGCAGTGTGTGGTTGGCCTAAATCACATGAGTGACTCTTCAAACATTTGATCAGAGATCTTTAAAAGAAAATGGGAAGTAAGTAAATGACAAGAAGGTGAGAAAGCTCATGCTCTAACTTAGAATAGTGGTACAAGCCTGATCTGTTGTTTTTTAACCTCCATTGCAAAGGAATAGACCTCAGGACTGGCTCTGTTCATCAGGCAAAGCCAGCCATTGCCCAGCAGCCTCCTGAGGGTGGTCAGGCTGCTCCTGCTATATCAGGGTCCTGGGAGGCCATAGGCGTTCTGGTTGCTGCTGAGAAAGGGATCCAGCATGTTGGGAGAGCAACTGTGAAGTGAGAGAGCACCTGTGTGCAGCAGTATCAGTTGCCCCTTTCTTCTGCTCCTTTCCTACCTGACAGATCAACTTGACATTAAAGCTCTGTCTCAGTTTTGGGCTCAGCATGGCCCCAGGAACCTTCTGGTTGCATTGCAAATGCAGGAACTGAATGGTGAATGGGAAGTTCTTCCTCACTGTTCTTGATGTGCTCATCTTTGGATTAGCAGCCGAAAGCAGCTCTTCTTGGAGGATCGTTTTTGTGCTGCAGGGAAAGCTGTTATGGCCATCTGTTGAGGAAAATGAGCAGTTTGCAATATGTTACATCTGTAAATGGATAAACTTTTCCAAGCATTACATGTGTTTATATACATATATTGATGTAATTGGGTATAACTGAGGAACACAACTTGCTGCTTCATTTCCCTGTAGCTGGTAGCCAGTGTGCTTTTGCAAGGTGGATAGTGGGTAATTCTCATTTCAAATGTATTTTATGTATATGTAGATGATAATGCATTAACATGGTGGACTCATAATCTTACTTGTTCAGAATTGGCTAATTATTTAACCAGTTATTTTGGCTCAAATGTGTTCTGAAGGCTTGATAGCAGAATTGTGACTGCTACACCTTGGAGTGCTGGGATTATTTGATTTTATCTAGGCTTATCTTTCTCTGAAGTATAGTGGAATATCAATTCAACTCAATTCCTTAAGGTTCTTGGATAAGTAACTATATTCCAAGGCTTCATGGTTCTTGTTAAGACAAACACTGTTTTATTTTCTCTCTAATACCTAATTGGGAGAACTGATTTTAGAAAAAGCAGCAGACACATGTCCTTAGAGTGAATAAACTAATAAACTTTTTTTCATGTGTTTCGTTGATATATCGCTTAGTACAAGCATGGCAAAGCTAAGAAATGGCAAATGCTAAGAAAATTGTAATGGCTTTTAGTGATAGGCAAATACGTATCACATGGTAGTAACTTTGAAATTGTTGATGAGAGAGAGAGATTCAATTACATTTTTGTGATTTATTGTGCTTACATATCACTTGCATTCTTAAACCACGCATGTGGTTTGCGTGTAATAGGATAGGGGTTTTTTGTGAAACTCCTCAGTATCATGTTTGAAGTGGATTCAATGGTCCTGAGCTTTTCCACGTATCGGTGCCCAGTCCGTGTGCTTACAGCTACCCCTCCTTCAGGTATCATCTCAACAGTAATACAGCAGACTCCTGAGACCCGATAGTCAAACCACCAGGGAAATAATTTATTTATTTGGCAGCCTGAATTTTACTGGGGCTTCATGTTACTCAGTCCTGCTCATAAATCCTCAGCTCGTGGAGTCATGTTATTGGACGGTTTGAACTTTGTTGGCACTTCTTTTCTTTTTAAATACATTTTTAACTTGTATAGTTGTGCGAAAGAGCTGTAGAACATCTGTTCTAATGGCTTTGCAAATGGAAGTGAAATCAAGAAAGAATCCACTTTCTTTAATGTTTTCTGAGATGAATTATGCCTGTTTCATGATTTGGAACACCGGGACTGTTTAGTGGTTTTGCTCAGCATTATTGAGTTCTAGGTGAAGGATTTGGACAGGCATGTTTAAGGAAACAAGGTTGTGGATGAGAGGAAAACTGTGGGGCTAGCTTTTATGGCATGTCAGCATATAGATTAGTCAGTCTGTTTTCTCTCTGGCTTCTACACTGTTCCCCATAAAATATACTCCATTATCCTATTAAGACACCTTAGAAGGTATCATTTTATAAACAGTAAAAAAAATGCACCTTCCATACAAAAGCCTATAAGCTAGCCTTGCTGTGGGAGAGGCAGACTCCTTGTGACTGATACAAATCCAGGGAATGTAAATAAAGCAAAGTTTGGATAATTCTGTGAAAAATCTCCGCTGCTTGTCTGCTAAAAAGCATCGGTACTGCTTTCCAGTAGCGGAGGACCCTCTTGTCTGCATTTATCCTTAAGGAAATTATTTTGATCTCTTATCTGTCCAGTCTCTTGTTTTTTGTATCAGTGATTTTTAGTTTTCTCTTCTCCTGCGTATTACAACATTATAAGCAGGAAGACAGTGGGACCTTTGGGAAGAAAGAGGTGATTGATGCCATTAACTACATAGTAAAGGAACACAGAAGAATCTCATATTTGCACCTCTAATAGAGGGTAATAGAATACATGTGTATTTTAGCTGCTGACCCTTACAGGTGCTTTGCATTTCATGAAGTGGGTCTGACTTCAGTGGGGACTGCTCAGAACATCCAGAATTGGAGACATTTGACCATCTCCCAATGTTCCAGTTATTGTGGGCTTTTCCCTCCCTTAACTGAAAGGGATTATTTCTATAGGTGTAGCACACTTTTGTACAGTGTTCTGTCACACAGTAGATGTCTCAATTTCTTTCCAGTGACTTTCCCTTCTCCCCTTATAATTGAACCAGCTGGTTCTATGGTAATGAGTCCTTTTGAACTGTCAGTGTGTGTATATTTCCATTTACACTCCTGGCACTTGTTCTGAACCTTCTCCCCTTCTGTCCAAATAAATTACTTACACTATCAGATCTGTCTCATTGTTCACAGTAGCACTGCAGTAGATACTCCAGATCCTCTTTGCTTACTGAGTTTGTTGCTCATTTTGCAAAAGGCTATTTAAAACTTTGGTAGGTGTAACTTCAAATAATCCTCATTAATTGTTGTATGAGTCAGAGAATCAAAAGGAAGGAGGAAAAAAACAAGACTTTTAATTGTATATACTATACTGTGGAGGGGTCTGGCTAGCCTAATGACTTCTCATTATACAGTGATCTATATTCCAATTAATTTTGACAGCTGGCATTTTGTATGTATTAGCTGTGATCATTTAAACTTCTGTAACAATTTATAATGTAGTTGATGTTCACCAGAATAATTTCTTACTACTGATATGAGAAGAGTCTTGTGCAGTGATTAGAGATACAGCTGATAACCGGGAGTCTGTGAGCGTGTTCAAAGATAAGTCGTCGAATCACCATGTTTTGAGACAGTACTGACTGTTCATGTGAAGTAAATTTCCAGAGATGCACAGAGAAAGGCCAAGGGGCAATGGTCACAGCTGCAAAGAAGATCAGACCTAAGGAAAAAAATAGTTCACAGTCAGGTTAGTCAAACAATGTAACATTGATTACAGAAAACCCTATGCTATGAAAATGCTGTGGTGAAAAAAATGTTGCTTTACAGAGGAAATGAAAGGTAATAAACATCAATTTCTGTGGCTGATCAGTGGTTCCCAATCATTGATATACATTTGCAATAAAGGTAGATCTATTTTCTCTAGTATTACCATGGGCTCTTGCTTGCCTGTCTTCAGTCCTGGGTCAACCAGGTGTCTCAGCAAATTCCTGATTAAGCATATGGGATATCAATTTAATCAACTTGCTGAATCAGGATCTCCTGATGAATTCCTGTATTTCCTCATTTACACAGTTTATTTGCCAGCCACACAGCTGAGTGAGAAGGGGTGGGTTTGCTTTTCAGAACCAAGGAAGCTGTGGTGCTGACAACTGATAGAGTAATTCAATGAGACTGGGAATTCCCAATCACATAAAGTTTCTTAAAGAAAAATAATCGCTTATCTTGGTTAGTATCGTGTCCTGAAGGGATCCGTGGCCTACATTCTGCTAGACTTGAACAGGGAACTAAACAGAGGAACCTTTTAAAACTTTTCTTCCTGAACACCCAACATAATTTCATGCTTCTATATAAATCTTGCTCTTACTGTATTTTGTGTAACTTGGTCCCACATCATAATGGGGGATAGGATAGAAGCACATAAAATCTTCAAGGCCTGAGAAAAGCACATTTGAAGCCAATTAATAAGTTTAGAGGCATTTAGGTCAGGCCCCACGAGGTGGTTCTGAAGCATTTGAACCCTCTGTGCCTGGTGATTATTTTTTCATTACTATGTTGCCAAATGATAAAATACACTGAGAGAAGACAGGATCGCTTAGGGCACTATATTTCTCAGCTGCCCACTTTATTGAAATCAATGAGTTATTTACTCACTGACTGCTGTGGATCAGATCCTATAAAAAGTTTAGTATACTTTCAAAATGGCATTTTATTTAATCAGATTCTCCTTGTCACTTAAAGCTAGTGTTTTCACCTCAAAATGAACATGACTACTTATATTTTTATTTTGCCAGAATTGTAACATAAATCAGGAATAAAACGAGAGGAAAAAACTTTCCCAGTGCTACAAGGACCACATTTCTTAATAACGTAGAAAAGTGGGTTTCCATCTCTTTCAAACCATGGAGCACTGTTTTCCAGTAGAAGCTGGTAGGCTGAGTTTTATGAATTTTAAGCTGCTAACTGTAGACTTGGTTTTCATATTTACTTTTATTAGACTGTAAACCCTGCAAGATCCACAAACTGTAGCTTCAAAGCTTTCCATACAGAGAGTTCAGCTGCTCCTGTGTTTTGAACACTGTCTCTCCTGTATATAATTTATAAATATAATACATAGGGAGCAGCTAGTGCTGCAACATCCAGTTCTTTCAGGTCTTCTCGTCTTTTGGAGGCACTTATTCACAGCTCTTATTTCATGTAATGCTACCATTAGTATTTTCCACTGCGTGCTCATTCTGTAGATATATTAATACTTTACCTTTCCAGGAGCAGAGTCTTGCTGTTTACTTTTGCTATTGGCTCATTTTCATTTCGTGACCAGGGTGCCAGTAAAACAAATGATTCAGACACAGCCCTCAATGTGTGGTGATGGGAAACCTGCAAGCCCCAAATCCATTTGTGTGGACTTGGGTCTGGACTACAGGTTTCTAAACAAGAAGCCTTGTTTCGAAATGCAGAGCATACCGCTTACTGCCTTTAATCTCAGCATCTTTCTAATTCCCTACTCATTTATTACATGAACTGAAGGTGAGGCTGAACGTGCATGTTTCCTTGATTCTTTGCAAGGTGCTGTAGAGAACAAGTCGTACTTCGCCCAGACAACTTGTATAAAAGGTTTGGAGATTTTGTGTGTGTATATGTGCATGTAGGAGAGCAGATAACTTGAAAACTGAATTCAGATAACATCTTAGAATTATTTATTGGTGAATCTTATTTTTTATGTGAGCTGAAATCAAGGCTTTTAGATCTCTGAGAGGCATGTACTGTTTGTATTTCACATCACAGAAACCCTAACTTTGGTAGGCATGAGACACCTAAATGTTTTTAAGCCGTTCAGCCCCTCTGCGAGCAGAAGGACATAGCTGGCAAATATGTAATACTGGTTTTCAGTGTAATCCAGTTATCTAGCCAGGCACAAACTTCTGGAATTGTGGGCTATTGCTGTAATGAAATATCTGTGCAGAGGCACCTTTATAGCACTAGTTACCAGAAAGACCAGGCTCATGTCTGTCTTTGCGTTTTCTTCATGGTTTTGGAGCCAATGGGCCCAAATCATAGATCAGTACCCACCTGTGCTAAACACAGGAAAAATAACAGCTCACAGAGGCAAGCTATACCCTAAAAGATTCACAGTTTGATTTGTATCCTATCTACTCACAAAGTAGAAGAGGTTGGAAAGGACCTTTGCAGATAATCTGTTCTAAACGCCTGCTTAAAGCAGGTTGCTCAGGGCCATGTCCAGATACGTTTTGGGTATCTCTAAAGATGGAGACTCCACAAGCTCCCTGAGCAGCTTTTTCCAGTGTTCAGCCAACCTTACATTAAAAAACCTATTTTTCTTTAATCAGAATTTTCTGTATTTCAGTTTGTGCTGATTAGCTCTTGTCCTGTTACTGGGCACTGCCTGAGAAGAATTTGGCTTTCTGTTCTTTATTTCCCCACCCTCTTCAGGAATTTACATACATCAATAAGATCCTTCTAAGCCATGAATCTCTTAATGTCAGAGCACATGATTTTCTACTAAATCAACTCTAAGTATGCCAGATGTAGAATATTTTGGGGCGAGTGGGACTGTCAGACTGTCTTCCAAGGTCTTCACTTTGTGTTCTGTAGGGTACATGGTGCTATCAAGGTCTTTAACTTTTTTTTCTTTTACACAGTGTTTAGATTTCAGCACAGTGTCCTGTTTTTTCCAGTTGGTACTGTCTTGTACCTTGCCCTTTCACCACGGAGAGGTGAAACCATAAGCTCTGGTCTTGCCTCATTGTTCTGTGCAGTTTAGCACTGGCTGATGAGCTTGCGTGAGAAGCGTGTAATGATAAACTGTTTTCCTCTTTTCCAGAGGAAATTAAAGAGAATGCAGGTAGCAAGGAACTGGAAACTTCAGTAGTATGTGACTTATCACTTAGTGCACTTTAATATCTACGCTATTGCTTTCCTTTCATGGATACAGCTCTTAATCAGTGAATATTATAGCCGTGAGGACATTGAAGGAATGATGAGGTTCTAATGACGTGAAAAAAGAAGACTTTGAAGCAAAGAAAAATGAACTATTTATTCCTGCATCGATAATCTACGTAGCTAATTGAGGAAAAAAACTTCTCATGCAGTCTTACTTGTCTATGTTTGTGCAAAATAATACTTTTTTAGCCATTTTTGGTAGGCTCAAAATCTATTTTCCAGGCCCCCAGCTTCCTGGTAACATGACTTCAGTACAACAGCCCAAGCTGTTGCTTATATTAAAATAATAATATAATGGGACAAAAGAATAAGACTGTGGCTTGATCTTTTCCATTGATAAATTTAGAACTTGTAAAAGCTGAAGTAATGGTTGTAGTGGTAAAAAGAAATATAATTTTATACTTACCCGCTGTTCTAAAAAAACAGTGTATAATTATTGTGGGAGGAAGAAAAATACATCTTTCCTCCTCACTCTTCTACTTTTCCCCCTTTTCTTTAGTGTTGAAATCATCCGGTTTAATTAAATCACCAACCTATTTCTGCACAAAGGATGACATTTCATTAATGATAGAAGATGTGCATGAGACAAAATTAACCCAATTTTCCAATGGATTTCAATTTGGAAAGGGCAACATGTAAAAATGTCTTGTAGATGTGTGGGATGAGCTTGTTGAGCAGCTTTCTGAAGGAGATAGGATTATAAAATGATGAATAATTAGACAACAGTCCCTCCCCCTGCCTCAGTTTCTAACAATCTTTTTGTAATCCCAGTTGATGGAAACTTAGGTACCTGACTTTTAATTTAGGAGATTTTTAGGGGTCAGACTATAAAGCTCAGAAAAAGTGAGCAGATTAAAGTGTTCCTGTATTCTTTATTGAGGAAAAAATGATCATATAGTGCTTTTTTTGCTAAGCTCTGTGTTAAAAATGGATTTTTGTTGCTTCTGTTGAGAGCAAAGGCTTGAATTGCAAGATTGGTGGTGTTTATAATGAGGTAAGGGCCAGAGGTTCCCACTATTTCAGCCATCTGTGTTCATGTAACTGTGATTTTTGACCCAAAAGAGCAGACACTGTATAACAACAAGATTTGCCAGCGTAAATATCCTGCCCTTCTGCTTAGACCATCAATCTTGACTACTTGCTTAGAAATGGGAGGAGGTAATCTTTTGCACTAAGTGTGGAGAGTGAAGTGGATTTTGGAATTCAAGGCTGATATGAAAGGGGCCGTCTATGGCATTTACACAATGAGTTTGTGTGAGATGAAGTGCATGCTGTTGGATTGGAGTATGGAGAAATAAAGGCATATTGAAAAAGTGCTGAACAAATTTAATTTACCCTTGTTACTGGAAAAAAGGTATTATCAGGAGAAATTCAGAATTACCATCCTGTCTATCCCTTGGCCTGGGGAAATGTGGTACTATAAGCAGGAACACAGCTGAAAGTTGAGGTCACAGTTCACCCCCAGAGTTCTGGGGCATGGTGGAAAATTTCATTCTGAAGTTGATTTATTTCTAAACATACAGGATGATGTATTTCCTTCTTCCATAGGTATTAATTTGATTTTATTTTTTCCTTTCTTGTTCTGGATCTTGTTATAGGGTCCTATTGGCTAGCAGAACATTGCGTTGGCTTCCTCATAGAAGGAAGGAGTGGACTGTGTGTGCGCTGTTCTTAATGGACCTTTTATCTCTTTCAGATAAAGGAATGCAGAAGATGAGCAATATCTATGAATCAGCGGCCAATACCCTGGGAATTTTTAACAGCCCATGCCTGACTAAAGTGGAGCTGCGAGTTGCATGCAAAGGCATATCAGATAGGGATGCTCTCTCAAAGCCAGATCCTTGTGTCATCCTTAAAATGCAGTCGCATGGCCAGTGGTTTGAGGTGAGTCTTTAATAAAATAAAAATGATTCTTCTCGTGCTTTAGGATGACATAGAAAAACTGGGGCAAAATTCAAATAGCGAGAACAATAAAAAGAAGCAGCAATTTGAAAGCTGTGGCATAATCTTGTAAGAGTGAAGGGAGATTTTCCATTAACACACTTTGAATCAGACTCTTAATGATACTTTGAACTTCTTTTTGGAGTCTAGATTAAAAATTATGGTGATTAAAGAATGAAGCATCATAAACCTTTTCCCTTTAGGCCCTCTTGTTTCATAAAAGCTATATAATAGCAGAGATAATGATGGTGATCATCATGCTTTCCAATCTAAAGAAGAAAAATGCTGTGAAAGAGAGGAGTATTTATTACTAGTTGGCAAGGAGTTTGGTGATAGAGTAGTTTGATTTGCAAATTTTGAGCATTACAGTTGAATTCACAGTTACAGCTGGTAACTTAAACTAATGCATTTGCCTTATCAATTTGGGTTGTATTGCAGATTGCGTGTTTGATTAAAAGATCACTTCAGGTTATTTTACCTAATCTTAGAAACCATTTGATTGATAAATGGAAACAGGAAATCTTAGAGACATGCAAATTGTAAATAAAGAACTTTAGAATGGAATGTGATATTTTAAATGAAATCTTGATAGTTATTTTACTTAAAAGTTAGACTTGAGTGTAGAGAACATGTTCAGTTCAGTTCTTATTTTCAGTCAGTATTCATCCCTCTCTTTGCAACAGTTTCAGCAATCAGAAGAAGTTGGTGGTATCTATCAAAAGATATAAATAATCATAGCTGTGAGCATATGCAGAAAGCAAAATCCTAAATTGCTAAGCTTTTTAATTTAGCATTTTCAGCCAAGTCTGTCAGACCTCTAGGGGGTTTTCTTCTAGTTATTCCAATTGTGTGGTTTTAACCTATGGATGTCTGAAATTTTACCAGTGCAGGGTCAGCACCAGCATAGCAAACCTAAGGTTTTTTGGTGGTAGTCTTACTGTTTTCTTAGTTCGCTACGGTGGAACCGTTAGATAGATGCCTGGTAGAAAACCACACTACAAATAGAAATAAAACTCCCATGATCATTCTAGTGCTAAAAAATCAGTATCTTCACGTAATTGAAATTTAAGGCAATATAGTAGTTAATAAAAAAAAAAGGGTAATTCTAGCTAGCCACGTAGAAAGGAACATTTAGCTGCACTCTGTGTAATCACTCAAATAATAGAAATTAAAGGTCAAACGAAGTGAAACGCCTCTGTTTGGAAAGAACAGACTGAAATCTTTTCGGCTATTTCAGTTCTCTGAATAACTTAGAGTGCATTTCACATAGTTTGTCTGTGGCCAGTTATGAGAGGGGTAAGTAGCTCTGAATGATACATATTCTGATATTGTAATGGAGATTCCCTTTATTCGATGTGGTTTTTAATTTAGAAAGTGATTGTCTGAATAGAGTAATTCTTGCAGAACAGATCTGCTCACTGATATGATTCTCATCTTACGTCAGTTGTTCCTACTGTCTAATGAAAGTCCAGGGTAGTCATTTTAGTACAAACAAAAAGTTTTTATTAGTTTATGTTCCTATCAGTGCTGTGGAGCTAATACAGCTCTGACATGCTGAACCTTTTCCTATTTTGGCCCACGTATTCTCAGCAGAATTTTTAATTAAGTTGCAGTTGCTGAGTTAAATTGAGCAGAGTCACTCAGGTATAGCTGAAGATGTAATTGGCTGGAAGAATCTTCTGCTGAGGACAGCCAATGATCCAGCAAGACCTGAGACAGCAGACAGACTAATAGCTTAAAAAAACCCAAACAACTAGTTACCAGCCAAGTGAGTATATTCAACATAGAAATCACTAAATGACAGCCTGAAGAGGAGTGGAACTTAAGAGTTTTGCATCTATGGATTTAGGGAGTTCACAAACTTGTCTTGAATTTCCAGATACCTTAAAACCCCTGTAGGTTGGATGTCTCCAAACAGACTGCAGCAAAATCCAGTGTTACTGAAACATGCATGCTGATTACATATTCTGGTTGTGTGGAGGATTTATGAACTGGGAGCAGCTGGGCTGAAGGTGCCCAAAATACAGGTTGTACTCTTGCAAATAGGCATCTTTAAAATGTATGGAAGGTACTGAGGACTGACTGCACAGCCACTACTGGGCCAGATGCAGCTGAAGCTGGTGGGCTTAAGTTGATAGGATTGCATTGTGTATGCTAGTAGAGATGCTAGAATGTGATGGATTCACTCTACAGAGCAGACCAGAATATCTCTGAAAGTGACAAGTGTGTGCATATTTGTTTCTGGGAAAGTTTTGATAAAACATGTCAGCCTGAGGAGATTTTTTTTTTCAGTTCTGTAATACTGTGTGTGCATATGTGTTTGTGTAAATTATGCCACCCATCCATATAAATATAAAATGAAAATACCCATGCTGTTGTAGAGTGGGTAGGCGCTGTTTCCAGAGATTGGAAATGGCATATATGTTCTTGGGTTTTTTTTAAGTTTTTATTAAAATGTGATTGCTTTTCTGGTTGGTGGTGTTTGGGGGTGGTGTTGTGTTTGGTTGTTTTGGGTTTTTTTCTCCAGTCACAGGAAGGCTGAGGTTGGAAGGGACCTCTAGAGGTCATCTGGCCCAACCCTGCTGCTCAAGCAGGGACACCTAGAGCCAGTTGTCCGGGACTGTGTCAGATGATTTTTTAATATTTCAAAGTCATCCTCCAAGGAGGATGACTCCACAAGCTCCCTGGGCAACCTGTGCCAGTGCTTGGTCACCCTCACAGTAAAAAAGTGTTTCATGATGTTCAGAGGGAACCTGTTGTGTTTTAGCTGGTGCTCATTGACTCTCTTCCTGGCACTGGCCACCACTGAAAATAAGCCTGGCTCTGCCTTCTTTGCACCCTCCCTTCAGGTATTTATATATATTGATAAGATCCCCCCTGAACACTCCAGGTGTGGCCTCACCTGTCCCGAGAGGATCACCCCACTTGATGTTCTGGCAATATTTTGTCTAATGCAGCCAAGGTTACCATGTGCCTTTGCCACAAGGGCACGTTGCTGTCTTATGTTCCACTCAGTGTCCACTGGGATCCCCAGATTCTTTTCTGCAAAGTTGTTTTCCAGCTGGTCATGACCTTCAGCATGTACTGGTGCATGGGGTTATTCCTTTGCAAGGATAGGGCTCTGCACTTCCCTCTGTTGAACTTCGTAAGATTCCTGTTGGATTATTCCTCCAGTCTGTCAAGGTCCCTCTGGATGGCAGCAGAACCCTCTGGTGTATCAGCTATTCCTCCCAGTTTGGTCTCATCTGTAAACTTCCTGAGGGTACTCTGCACCATCATCCAGATCATTAATGAAGATGTTAAAGAGGACTGGACCTGGTGTTGGTCCCTGTGGTACACTGCTAGTTACTGGCCTCCTATTAGACTTCGCATTGTTGATGACCAGTCTCTGGGCCCAGCCATTCAGCCAGTTTTCAGTCCACCTCATTGCCTGCTCATCTGTCCCACGCACCAACGGCTCCTCTATGAGGATCTTATGAGAGACAGTGTCAAAGGTCTTAATGAAGTGCAGATAGACAATATCCACTGCTCTCCCCTTGTATACTAGGCCAGTCACTTCATCATAGCAGTTTACCAAGTTGGTCAAGCATGACTTCCCTTTGGTGAAGCCATGTTAACTACTCCTGATTTTCTCATCCTTAATGTGCCTGGAAATGGTTTCTGGGACTGCTCCATCTCCATCACTTTCCCAGGAATCAAGGTGAGGCTGACTGGCCTGTAATTCCCTTGGTCATTTGAGGATGGCCGCATTACTCGTCAGATGTGAAACCATTAGGAACACAGGTAGGACATGGACAAGTACTCAAAGAAGTCTCAGTGTTGTCCCCAGTTCTGGCTGGGATATGCTTGCTGTTTTTCTCCTCCTGTCTGGGTAGATGTTTTCTTATAAACAAGCCCGCACATGCACAAATGTGCACACATTCCTTCCCCCGCACTCCACTCCACTATTTATCTGTGTGTGTATGTTGATGCTGTCTGAAAAACACTATCTCTACCAATCTAGAATTAAAACTATGTATTGTGTCTCCCAGGAAAATCAGCAGTTTACTCTTTCTCTCATATGAAATTTGTATTGTTAGTCCGAGATGACAGGGTGTGGTATAGCAGAATTTAAGATTACACTGCCCATATGTACTAAAGGTTGATTTGCTGATACAGGGCTGAATTTTAGCTCTTCTGGTCGTAGTTTTAGGCAGGTGCACTTACAGGTACACTTACAATGTCTTTTGCTTTGAACTGTTTGTTTGAATAATAATTTGATGGCTGTTTCTCAGTATTTATTTGAATGTGTTCAAGAAGTTTAATTACTGGACTAAGCTCCAGACGGTGAATGGCTGAGCGGGGTAGTGGAATCAGGCAAAGGTACACCATGATATATTCCTTTGCTCCAATGATTATTTTACCCACCTGCAGTGTGAATGTCCTTGTGTAAGAAATATTAATTGCTTATCGCACTGCATTCCTCAGCTGAGATGTGTGAGCACTGAACTTCTCATTAACTTGTTACTCCTAAGAAAGTAGTTTGGGCCAGTACACAGATTGTTATCTGCATATGGCAAGTACTTGTTATTTTGCATGTCAAGTACGGTGCTGAGCTGTGTCTGATCATACGAGATTTACATGAGATCAGGAGGTGTAATATAGCCTGATGTAGCCAGATGGATCATGATGTCCATAACTATGAAAAGGAGCTTAGGAAGACAGCAGCCATGTTTGGAAATCAGAGCAGAGTTCCTGTAGCTGCGCTCTTACAGCTTTGTGCAGCAGGACACAGAGTATCTGCTACCTTGTGGATCTGAACAGACAGCTGAATTTATTACTTTTTTTCCCCTAAGTTTTTATTAAACTTGAAGTAACTGCAGAGCAGTTACTAAAATTCATCTTGATGGAATTCGGTGACATTTTTGTCACCCAATAGATAGATTTGTTTACTGAAGTAGTTTTTTGCATTAAAATGTTATCTGAAGTCACAAATTTGGGGAAACTTGGTGAGCTTTGATAAAAATGTGTAGGGCAAACCCACAACTTGTCATTTTGGTGTTTTTAAAATAAAAGGCATTCACTGGTCATTTAGCATGACATTTGATTTCAAGGATCAGCTTGGCGTGATTTAAAAAAACAAAACTGAGTTCTCTTTTTTTCTTTTGCTTTGAAAGAAAGACAAAATACCCCACACATCCACACAGACCTTCCTGCAAACAGATAGTAGAGACCAAATACCTTGGAAATGCATGGAATTAGTTAATGTGTAGAATACCAGTGGAGCCTACTAAGCAGGCTACCTAGGAATCAAGCTATAGGAAGGACACAGTCTTGCTCTTCATCTGTGTTTGCTTTTCACCTTAGTCCTGCTCCGTCTTTTATTTAATTTTTGAATTAATTCCAGTGTCCTCTGCCTCCTCAGCTCCCCATTTCCATTCCCAGCACCTGCTGCTCATATTGCTCCTCTGCATATTGGAGAGTGGGGGAGATCCCCTGCACCTTCCTAGCATGGGGGAAGGATCTGAAGAGAAGACCTTGAGGCAGACTTCAGCTGCTCGTTTCCATAGATACCCCAAAGTCTCTCTCATGTTATCCATCTGTGGTTGTTACAGCCCACCGCAGAAGCCAAGAAGCCATGAGATAGGGGAGTCTGTGGGTTGACATGTTCCATGACTCTACCAAACTGTTCCAAAATAACTACAAAAGCACTGTGAAGAGGGGAGAGGAGAAAACAAACAAACAAACAAAACCCAAACAACAAAAACCCCCCACACTACAAACAAAAAACCCAAACCACAAACAACAACAAAAAACCCAAAACAAATGAAAAAAGACAAAACAAATAAAACAAACCAAAACACACACACGCAAAAACCAAACCAAAAGCCCCCCCCCGCTCCAAACATACAGACATATACAAAGAAACCCAAATAAATACATGTTTTTCAGTTCATGTAGATGAACAGAGTAGTAGATGAAACATTTGGATGGAACTGAGAGTTTAATGATGAGAAACAAGAACTACCACCACCAGCAGCTGTACCGAGTCTGGCTCAAGGCTTTTCTAATCCTGTTTTGCATCTGTTAGTTGGTGAGAGTGAAGAAGTGTGACATCAGGGAAATATAAGTGTCTTTCCAGTTTGCTCTGCCAGCCCTCAGTGATTTGCAGTTCGGGGAATTCTTAAACAAGAGTTTGTGTCTTTGTAGTTAAAATATGTTGGTAGAATAACTTCGATAAATTTATTCAAACAATTGTAAATTTTTTTTGTATTTAAGAAATAAAATTTCATGATATCCTGGGACATAAGAGTTCTACAGCTTAAGTGGTGGCTGAACAAAGTAATATTACTTTTATTTTTTGATCTTGCCACTTGCTGATTCATTTTAAGTCCCTTGTTCCTATATTGGAGGAGCCACTGTGAAAATCGCTCTTCATTTTCTCAATGCCATTTGGAATTTTAGTCTTCTGATTTATCTGTGACCGTGTAAGAAGGCAACTATTGTGTCCCATATTTTGAAGATTAAGTATATCTAACCATCAAGGAACATGGGTTAGTTTAGATGGTTATTTGAACTACGTTTATTTGAGAACGTTTTAGAGATGCAGTGCCAAAAGATACTGCTATATTCCCATAGAGATTTTCAGATAGTGATTTGGGATTTACTCTCTGCTTTAAAGAGCTGCAAGGCTTCACAGTGGGCTGGTTTATTGGATGTTTGGTGGCTTTTTGGAATTTATTTTAATAAAAGTTAATGCCAGAGCAGATTCTAGATATTATTTTTCTGATTTGACTCCAAGATTTCAACTTGGTGAACAAACATCCTGTATAAAAATAACTAATAAGAGTGAGATAAACATACCATCTTATGAAGATTTTTCTCTGACAAGAAAAGGGCATTACAAAGTTTCAATGAGACATTTGTATTCGATTATGCACCATTTGTTGGCAGGGAGGTGCTTTCACTGAATAACTATTACGAAATTAGCTCCTCTCATTGGGAAGAAACTCCTGACCTGTTTGCAGATTTGGGGGTTTTTCTCTTCTGGAGGTAGAACAGGGCTTATAACTGGAAATGCTACCTGCATTTTCTCTGGTCAAAGCTTAGGACAAAGTCTTTAATGAAATACTATTTTTATTGTAAATACCTTTGGATTCATGCAAATCTAGTTTGATGAAAGTCCTTGGGGAAGAACTGAGTCTAATTGAAATGATCCAGACCTTTATCAGAAAAGAAAGGCAATGAGATTTCTTTTTAATTAAGCCACCATGTTGCCAAGGCCATGCCATTCCTGACTTGGAGCTGCCAGTCTGCTTGATTGGCCCCGGATCTCTAGAGTCTTGAGAGCACTTAGTCTTGTGTGCAGATCTGTGCTCTGCACATAATGATCTGTTAGCTCAAGTGTTGATTACTGACCTTTGGACCTAAGAAGAAAAGGGAGAAGTCATGCTGCATTCGTTTCACAAGGAGTGTTCCTAGAAGATAACGCTTAAGAGTTTTTCAGGTGCAATTAGAACCCTCTGGCTCTAACTTGTCAAACCGAAAGCTGTGATTTTATTTACACCACGGCAATGTGGCTGTGTATAGCCTTTGTAACCTATTGTATCCCCATAATTCAATATTGTACTTTTCTTTCTTCTTTTTTTTTCATTAAGTGTATGTTGATGCTAATGAATGCTTCTTTCCTCAAGACTACGTGGGAACCTCTGTTCCTGCTGGTGGTAAATTTCCCTGAAGTCCTTCCGGATAGTGCAAATGACAAAGACAGCTCATCTTTTTCAGACACCACTGGAAGCTGTGGGGTCAGTCTGCAGGCTAATGGAATATTTTATCTTTATCCATTCTTGGCCTGATTTCATCTAATTGGATATTTTACTTTTCAAGCCTTAATGTTTTTGGAAGCATCATTTGTTCCAAAAGTTTGCTTGTTCAAGAGCTCTTGTCATTAACTCTTTCAGGAAAAAGAAAAGTTATCCACATGAAGGGAACCTACTGTGAAGTTTTCTCCATATCCTACAGAACATCTTCCATAATATTCTATTCTAATGTACTGAGTACATTTTTACAAACTTATGCATAAACTCAAAACATGGAATCATGTTTTGTTACTTCTTTTTACTTCTGTTTACTTCTGTTTCTCTTCTTTTTAAAAAGAAAGACAAGTCCCTTCTTCTCTTTGTTCTTTTCTAACTACTTATGCAAAGTCCGAAGTCTGAAAACTAAAGGCTGTAAATCTTTTGTGTCAACAAATATTTGATTAGAAGCTGGTACTGGGAATTTTTTCCTCCTGTGCCTAGTTCAGAAACATGAACATCATTAGGTTTTGATGAGACTTTTCTTTTAACACCCCAGGTAGTAATAAGTGACTATTTATTTTGAATCCATGTTATAACAACTCTCTTTTCCTTTTCTCATCCATCGCTGCTGCTTTCCCTTGAGCCTCCTCCTTATCTCAGCATTTAAACACAGCCACAGTGCTTTTTCCCCCCCCCCCCGTCTTTTTAAATCAACTAGTCTTTAAACTTGAATTCATTTGAATCAGACAGATTGTCTCAACTGAAGTCAAATACTGTCACATTGAGTCTATATATATATATGTATATATGAACTATCATAGTGTTCCACTAGCTCAAACAGCAATTTCTGCCTCTCTAGTGCAGTTTGTGAAATGTGATGCACGCACAAAGGAGAGAAAGAGAAAACTTGCATTGTAGAAACCTGTTTTCTTAGTAAGAGTGGTCCTGTTTGGGCTGGCTGCTTCCTCTTTACCAGAGCTATGGGATCCCCTACCGCCGCAGCAGCAGGGGGCTGGCGTCTGCCTGGATCTGTCCAACGAAATCTCTTCAGGTCCTCTGTCTTCATGCCATGGCAAAGTGAAGGGTTTTTTCTCATAGCTTGCATAAATGAATGAAAACAAGTTTAGTCTTTGGAAGTAAGGAGGGAGCACTTATAGACAGAGGTGGTAAAACCTGGTCTTTCCCTGATCCTGTGGCCTGGACCATCATCTGTTGGAAAGATCTGCTGTTGGGACCAGTTTCCAAATCTGCCTCTGGGAGAGCCATGAAGATGAAAGAATCAAAAGATGTGTGGGATCATGCATCATTTTTACATGTTAGGAAATAGTTACCTGCTTACATATCAGTTTAATACTGTACTAGCTTAGATGAAAATATGAATGACCTGTACTTGTTTACATCCTGTTTCTGTGTCCAGTGGATCAGCAATTGTGGAAATAACTGAAGAATTCTTTTACTTATGAACAATTTCTGTATAATGTGCTCTAGCTGCCATCTTCAATTAGTGCACTTCAGTGGCTTTGCAAGCAGCACTATGCAACGTTTCTTCCCATTTATACTTGTGAAGGAGGCAACTGGACTTGGTGCTCTGTTGTCAAATTTCTTTATGCCTTTGCAAACATTTTTGTATTGTTACTGGTACAGACGTCTTCAGTGATTTTAAGCTGCTTGAAAATTTTGCTTTCATCTTAACTGCTGAGTAATTTGGTTGCCAACATGAAATGTCAAGCAACTGGGAGGAGTTCATATTTATTATTTTTATCCCATTTGGTCAAAATAATTTGACTCACAAAGTGTATGACTTACAAGCTCTTTTTGCCTCAGAAACAGAGCACTTGAATTACTCCTCCTCCCCCAGTTGCTAATATATATTTGTTATTATTGTGCTTTCCTCAGTATTTCTAATGAACCTAAGATGTGGTTGCAAATACTGCCTGTAGCTATACTGTTTATTTGATGGTTCTTAATTCATGCTTCACTAACTTTTCGTAACTTTTTCTCAGAATAACTTCCCATGGAAGCTGTGACTCCTAAACAGAATTCTCATTTATTTTTTCATAAAACCAGAGTTCTCTGTTATTTCGTTTTTAAACCAGGTCAAGTCTTGAAGTTTAGTTGTATAAGGAGGTTAAAAAAAACCAAACGAAGCACTCAAAATGTTTTCAAAAATATCTAAGGAAGATATAAGGAAAAGGAAGGGTTTACAGTGCTCCCATTTCTTCATCGAGACTGGGTAACTGACTTGGTAATCTGTCGTAATTTATATGTTTATAGAATACATATGAAGTTGTCTGTCACACCTGTAGGACTGAATACCAGTGTATGGTATGTATCATTAGTACTCTTCATATTATCCAGAACATATATGGGATCAGGAATAGATACAGGGTCTTGCAAATATTATCCTTTCTCTGACTAGCTGAGAATGATGGTTTTCTTCTACTGCAGAAAGAAATCAGCCTTTCTCTAAAATTCGTAGCAGTAATCTCTGTTTGCACAAAAATGGACACTTGAGCTTTTCTGTTTACAAACATATAAGGGCAGCCTTTAAGTAGAATGATGGCCTTATCAGGTAAAGGCACCTGAGGGGGACAGGGATGCTTGTTTTCACATGTCCCTGTGAGACAGAGGCAAGGTAACCTGAACTGAGAATGTAGAGGTAGTGGGAAACCTTCAGCTGTGATTCCTGTGCAGGTCAAGATAAAAGAATTGACAGGCATGAAGAATGAGCTTAAAGAGCTTGCGTTCTCTCTGTATCTCCCTTTCACTCAGGAATTAAAACACAGATTGTAAAATAAAAGCTGGGTTGTGTTTTCTCATGCAATACTTTGCTAGGTTTTTGCTGATATAGATCCTCAGAAGAGCTTTTTCATGACATTCAGCAAATGAAGGAAACCAAAGAGCTGATAATAAAAATATGAGAAATAATTAGAGAAATGCCCTGCTACTTTAAAACAAAACAACAAACAAACAAAAACAAACAAACAAACCCAAACCCCAAACAAACGGAAAAACCCAACCACATACACACACAAAGAAAACCAACAAAAAAAACCCCAAATGACAAAGAGAGAGGAGAAAAAAAAAGTTTTGATTCCCGTTGAATAAGCAGCACAGAATACCAGTAGGTCATGTGACTGGACTGGGAAATCTTTGCAGAAATCCAGCCCCAATCTGTGAAGTAGGGGAGTTGCATTATCAGTACTTTTAGCATTAATGTATCTGCTTTGAGTGTTCTTCAGCATCAACCAAAAGGAAAAATGCTACAGTTCTGCATGGGAAGAATTGCCATACTGTTATCAGCAGCCCAACATTCAAAAAGACCCATTTCTGATCCTTTTGCCCTCTTTCTCTGCAATTTGGTTATCTATCCATCAGATATGTAATATTTTAAACCTAGATGAAGAGTTTAAGTCTGCTTTTATCATGGGCAAGCAGATGCACACTTCAGATTAGCTCAGTGATATGTCTGCCTCTCCTGAGCTATTTATTACAGATAAACAAACTTCACACTTCTCCAGGACAGATTTTAAGCTTGACTTGACTTTAGTAGTCTGACAGATTGTGATAAACCTATAGTAAACAGGAATCTTTGGAACTTTTTTGTAAGCAGATAATTTGATTGATTGATTCAGTACACTAAGTCTTAATCTAAAACATCAGGATGGAACTGGGATATTGTCAGCAACCTGAACCTCTTCTGCTTTTACTGGAATGGATGTCAGGGCCTAATATGAATTGTTACCTGAAGGGAAAGAGCAGTTATGAAACTCTGGGAATAACTGACTTAGAAAAGCAGACAATTACTGTGGATGTTTTTTGAAAAGTCTTCTATTCAGATATCGATTGACTAGAAATACCAATTCCGTACACTGGTTTTAAACCAAACCAGCTTAATGAAAAGATTACGTGCAGTTGGTATGAATTGATGGAGTTTAAGTTTATGCCAGGGAAAGTAAAAACAATTTCCCAAGAACTGTTGTTTTGTATCTTCTCTTGTGTTTGGTAGTAGCTTAAAAATATATTGTATTAGTTCTGCTGTAATCAGATGAGAATATAGACTTCATGAAATCTGAGAACTGAAGTGTACAAATTACATTTCCAGGTAGATGTGCTGACTTTATCTGTTAAAAAATATTTTCAGTCGTTCCCTGAAATTTTTGCCTTTTTAAAAAATGGAACAAATTGACTTTTTTTTTCTTCCTCCCTTAGAAAACTTTACAATTTTTGCATATAAACCCCCTGAAATCCAAGCAGAGCTACATTGCATCAATTATCTGCATAGGTGTGCATTAATATTTCTTATATATTTTTTTATATTCATCTTGTATGTGGTGCTGGTGGGTACGCAGAGTATATACACAACAGAACTCAAAGCCAGAGTGTATTTCTATATAACTTACTCCCTCCCATTTTATTTTTTTTAATTTAAAAAAAGTAGCGTCTGCTTCATGAAAAGCAGGTTTCTCTCTCTTTTTGTCCCAAAAAATGGGACTTTTTGCCCATTTGGTCATAGCCCACAGACCACTTCACTGACTGAAGTGTTCCTCTTGTGCTTTTGCTGCAGCTTTGCTTTAGCTGTTTCACATTTTTTCTTTGGAAACTAAGATTATGTCTCAGGAGAATATCAGAATAAAGATTTCTCCTTTTGTTTCTTTTACTACCTTTTGTGTTCTCCAAAAGAAGATCCCGGACAGCGGCATGTGTAAACCAGCAAGAAACTGCCTTACTAGAGTAAAGCAAAAGGGCTGAAAAAATCCCCTATTCCTGGCGGAAGGCTTGGAATGGCACCTACCACGACCACACCGCTGCTGCTGCTATCGAAACAAAATAATTTTACCAATCTTGGCTCTACAAAGGTCCTTACTTACTAAGAAAATTTCAGGGCACTATGGACAGTCTGTACAAAATCTGTAGTATGTAGGTGTAGGTTGATTAGGTGATCTGGCTTGACAAATTTACCTGGCTTTTGCGCAAAATGTCACACTTAAAGATGGCAAACCAAAAATAGGTGATAAGCCAGTTCCTGGTTTAAACAGTCTCCTCTAGAAGAGCATGTAAGTCATTGGAACTGGAATCATTGCTGTAGCTCCCTATCAATAATTTCTGTGTTCGAAGACCTGCAGTGTATTGTTCATCCAGTTTCTTTATAATTTAGGTTAAAATTTATCATAAAATATTAACTACAGCTGTCTGAAGTAAATCTCATAATTTTGTGAGATGCTCTGGTTTTATTCCAAACCACCAACACAAGATGTTGTGGTAATCCAAGTTTATCATGATATACTTAACCATAGGGAAAAATATGAGGTTCGAGGCTGTTGCTTTTCAAATGTTTGAAAGAACTCATTACCTTATTATTGCATCTGCCAGCTCAGGTGTGCCATTGGTGTAGAACCAAGTGCTTTATATCACTTCCATATGCTTCTTCAGGGAAACATTATGAAGATCACTGTACCTTGTTGTATTTAACTTTAAATGCTATTTGAGGGCTGATTAGTGTGCTGTAGCCTTGTGACTTGTTTAAACATAAAAGCTTCTGCTGTGTCGCTGCCATGTGAACTGGACTAGTTTCAGTAGCCGTACTCCCCTGGCTGCCCTTTGGATTTTGTCTGGCTGCAGGGACTGTTTTTACTGACAGTGACATTTGCAGTTTTAAAACCATATTTCCACTTCTCCTGCTTATATTGGGCACGCCAGCTGCCATGGATGTGTCTTCCCTATTCTGCACTGGAATATACAATATAAACTCCTGTGCCTTTGTGCGTCTATTTGAAGTTATTGCCTTTATATTGTCAGTTATCATGTGGTGTTTCAATCTGTTTACAGTGCAGTGTGTGTTTAATTTTGTTCAAGGCTCTAAGTTTGCCTGCTTGCTACCTTGGTTCTTCAGTATAAATCCCGAAGTGGTTCCTTGACCATCTTTGCATTGATCTTATTCTTTCTCTTAATAAAGAAGCTATTAGTGTATTTTGTAAGAAGTATCTCTGCTTTGTTCCTTAGGATGGTGGGACTTACTTGATATTCTGTCATGTTTAGCCTAATAGCTCCGTGTTGAAGTCATGTCCAAAATGTTATAGCCAAGTTTTCCTTTTTTATATCTGTAACTTCAATTTTTGACTGGGGATGTATCGAGATTTTCTAATAATATTGGCAACTGTGGATCTTAACTAATCCTGTGGTAAAGACTGAGTCTTAAAAATTAAAATTTTACAGACAACTTTCATTCCTCACAAAGGCGTTATTTTTTAGTTCAACTTACATGTAATGCTGTTTTTAAACTTCTAGAGACTTTTGCCTAGGTTTTGGTTGGTTGTGGATTTGCTGCTCAACATCAAATTGCAGTACTGGTACCAAAGATAAAGTGCTTGCAGGGCTTATATGCTTGGTTTTTGATTTTCTTTCTATAGAATTTCTTTTCAGGAATGATCTAGTGTTGTCATGATTTAAAGTGGCCATGTCCTGGCCTTCAGATGCCCCTGCTTTCTGTGGGAAAGAAGGTGGTTCCAAGTTGCAGTTTTAAGGGAAAATAACACAGTTTAGCTTTTTCAACTAGATAATATATTTGTCTCTGAGCTTTTATGATGGAAACCTTTCCAATTCATACAGTTAAAGAATGAAGGGAATCTTTATTGCACTTTAAGGAACCATTCAAAAGCTTGAAGTTTTTCTTTATAACGTAGAAGAGCTGTACGTATTCTCTGCTAAGCTGGGCATCAGCACTGTTATTTTTGGAAGGGCAGTACTAAGAACCCCAAGGAATACATGCATCTTTAATAAACTTTGAAACCAAGGAATTCCATATTTTTGAATACATGTTAATTGTATCAGTTGGGAATATTTTTAAATAAGATTCTGGCACAATGATAGAGTTCCCAGAGTTTACCTTGTCATGGTACACCTCTTTCCATCTCTATATTCTGTTTCAAAGCAGACGTGTGCTCTTATCCCTTTATCTGGAACACAGCTGATGTGGGCTAATTATTTTTTTCCTCCTCTTCATTGTATCATTCTGCTTTTTCTGCTGATTTCAGCTGGAGTTGGAGGTCAGTCTATTTAAAGAGCACACACTTTTATCTCGGTGTCTCTTGCGAACTGTTGTATAATTTGGCTACTCCTGGGGATCTTTGCAGCGAGAATACATAATTTACTGACCATCTGCCTGCCTTTTCCTTTCATTGCAGATGTAGGGAGGAAAAAGCTGAAAAGGAGGCAGTCTGATAACATATATGCAGAACTGGTTGGTAAACTGCTGAGTTGCATACTGTGTGTGTCATTCAGAAGTCAGCTTTGTGCCAGTGGTTGGTCTTACTATGTGAAATACAAAGGAAGGCTGGTGTGTCTCACATAGCACTAAAAAGAGATGTTTATGATGGATTAGTTTGTTCCAAAAGCAGTTGTTTGAGCTTTTTCAGAACATGATTGTTGATTTCCTTACAGCTCTATATTGCCTTCAGCCAGTGTTGAAAATGCCAGGCTACAGTTCGTCACCAGCATTCTTTCGTGGCAGCTCTGAGAAACCTCATTCTGCCCAAGCAGGGAGCTACTGAAAGTCCTGAACAATATGGCTGGAATGGCTCAAGTTAGTGTTATTTGGGGATTGTACAGTGTGTGTGAATGGAAGAAAGAGGAAAGCAAGATAACATGGAAGAAACACTAATACAATTGTATCTAAAAAAACAATGAGCGTGGAAACTCGAATACAACCTGGACAGAAATAGTGGATGGTCCCAAGAGAAGCTTAGAGAATAGGCTTTTGGATCTGAGATTTGTCTGAAGGACATCTGTGGCTGTGAGGAAGGAAAACTTTGGTCATTTGACTTGTTTAGGATTGTTTTAAATTAGTTGCATCGAAGCTACCTGACTCCAACCCATTTACATTCTCAGTGGAATAACCTTACAGGACCCAAATCTTGGTACATGGTTCAGGTGGGATCATACTTCACAGGGGTTTACAACAGGATGGATATTTTTATCTTGCCTTTTGCAACTATTGCAGAATCTCTGTATGAAAGTGATCGGGCATGGTGTGTCTGAGAGATGTTTCATGTGGTAGATTCCAGTAGGTAAAGTGTGATGGACATATTCTTCACCATCACTGCTAAAGGTGATCTCTTAAACCTCTACAGGCACCTTACATCCAATCTCACAAATTGCAGTTTTAGCCTAAAAATATGTGTATGCAAACTCAGTCCTAGAGTAGTCCCTTTGCTTTGGTGAATTTTTTCGCCGATCGCTTGCAACACTGTTGTCTGTTTATAAACTACTCAGATAGAAACTCTTAGTGGCAGGAAAATACCTTTTCTGTTTTATTTGCAAAGGACAGTAAGATCCTTGTCTAGGTGCTATCACAATACAAATAATCGTAATGATAGGCCTCTGATTAGTAGTAAGTCTGATATAGCTGAGGTGAAGTAATAGCTTACCCTGGAGTCAAAGTTTTTATTTGGAGCACAGAGACAAAAGAGCAGAACATACACAAATTATTTTTGTATTATATTTTCCTTGGAGAAAATATTAACCATGGATTGTCACTTAACTTGGCCAGAGCTATCTTGTTGCAGATTTTTTTAAAAAAACAAAGCCAAAAAACCCCAAACCTCAATTATTCTGCAATCTGTAGTGTTTTGATTTAGACACTCTTTTTAAAGTTCAACATTCATGGCACATGCAGTGAAGAGCAATTTAAAATTAAAAGGCTGGTTTAGATTTTAAGACCACGTGGATCTTATTTTAGAAGCAATTGGAACTCCGGGCTAGCACCTTGTAGGGTAATTTAAATTATTTTATTTTATTTGAGCACTTGGTGAGGAATTGATTTGAACAGCGTGGTGTGAGCTCGTACGATTTTGAAGTACTTCTAATTTCCAGTCACATTTAGCTGCAGATCATGATCATCTCCTCTTGGTCTTACAAGGCCAGCCATTTTAAGAATATCACCCAGATAAATAAATGAATCTAGGCTCTTTTGATTGATCAAATATTTCATACGTTTCTTCTCTTTTGCTTATGCATAGACACAGTTCCTTAGGTCAACAGGAAGACATTTAAAAGTTTCAAAAGAAAATACAGGCCTGTAAAAGTAGCCGATGGTACCGTATCAGTTCAATATTTGAAGAAAGTGTTATCATCAGTAAAATGTTCACGAGCACAGCAGTAAATTATGTGTATTGATTCCTCCAGGGTAAAAGCAGGGGAAGAAACAACCCTTCACTTATATCGAGTACTCCGTTTGGGAGTGTGGTCTGCCCTGTGCTCCACGTGGGGCAGCAGACCTGTGGGGATGAGGTACAGGGAAGGCAGGAATCATCATGTAACTAAGGCTTATCATTATTCGCAGTCAAAAAAAGAAACTGTTGTTGCACAGGTAGTCTTCGTTCTGGAAACTACTACCCTGAGCACTTGGCTTTGAACCGTAAGTCTTCACTTTAATGGAGGCTTTCTGGATGGTTTTGGAATGCCCTATGTAAATACAGGAATAGAATGATGCTTTATTCATATGCAGTGACACAAGACTTCTGCTTTATTTTCAAAAGTACAAAAATATGGGGACATCCATTCTCAGCAAGAGGTAGTAGCTGTCCTTAATACAAGGATTTTTGTTCTTGTTCTCCATAGAACAGTCAGCCCCTTGCAGACATAGGTGGATGGGAGTGTGAGCAGCTGCGGCCGTAGCAGTGAGTCAGCAAGTCACTAGAAATTCGCTGGGATGTGAACCACCAGCAAGAACCTGGCTATTTCAATAGCTGCAATACAATGAGAAGCTGCCAACAGGCAGCTCATGGTAACCACAGCGGTTCTTGGAGGTGGTGTGAAGAAGTGTATGCCAATATGGAAATGTTTTATTAACTGGAACTGTGAAACAGTGAGGATGACATTAAACAGTGTTAGCATCTCCCCATACAGGGTGGATTTCTTATAAGAGGCTGGAAGAAGCTGATATAATTTATTGGGGAAAAGCTCAGGGTATTTTTATCTTTGGGTTCAGATAAATAAAACATCATAAGATACATTAGAGATTTCACTGGAGTGTGGAGGAGGAGAATGTAAAGTCTGAATATTTTGTTTTCTGTCTGAATCACTAATGTGCTACCAGTCAGTTTAATTAGAATAATTAGTCATGAAATATATAATTGGTCTGAATCTTCCTCCAGATTATATGGAGAGCTTTTGAAGAGGAATGTGGTTATTTGATACTGATCCTACAAACATTTACGCACACTCTTAGCTCAGTGTGCATGAATCTGTGTGTGCAGTGACATCCCATTGACTGCAGAAGAGAAGCTTCCCTTTTTAGCTAGGGCAGCCCTCTCAGATTGAGCTTCATCAACAGGCTGCATTTTGCTGTGACCCTGCAATTTGTGGCAAGTCCACAGTTTTAGGAATGCCTTCAGTAGGGGACTGCTTTCACACTTAAATACTGGTGTTTGTAGAACAGTGCCTTTGAGTAACCAAGTGGTGACATGTCCTCTGTAGCTTGGTTCGTATCTTGATCTCTTCAGGAGCGCTTCTCTGTATGAGGCTATTTTCGCACCGCTGTGGTGGGCCCTGCTTTGGGGAAATGACTCCATTATAGTAACTGTGGGGAAGAGCATGCTCTCACCTTCTTGTGGACTCTGCCGGATCAGTTCCTGGGTCTGGTTCAGCTTGTGGCTGTGCACACACCTGATCCTGTGAAGCTCAGGAGAAGTGAGGTTGGCAAGTCGCTGGTGCTGTGTGGGAGAACAGGCCTGGGGTGGGTTAGGCTTGTCTGGCTTTAAGTTGTTCTGCTTTTTCTTGTGGAAAAATATGAAAAAAGAGAGCAATTATTGTAGATGCTGGGAAGTGCTACCATTTGGTCCCTTTTTCCTCTCCAGGAGAGATTTTTTTTATCATGGGTTTTACTGTTGCTTTTATTTTTGTGTTGTATCATTTAAGAGTCTATATTGATTATAAATAATGTGAATGAATGATGTAGCCTTGATGTAGCCTTTGCAGGTTAGAAGCACTGATGCCCATGCTATTACTGTGAATGGTCCCATCCAAGTCAGTAGGTTTATTCTTCATAGTGCAGTGAGGTATTTTAACTTGTGTTTGCAAGTTTTAGACTAACAGGGGGTTATAATGAGCTGAGACTGATATGAGGTTATTGTGAACTGAAGGAAAGGGTCTATATAAGGGCTACTACTCGTTTGTTTCCTAGCTGCTGTTTACCTAGATTTTTAATTTTTGCAGACAAAAGTCTGAAATTATGTTACTTTGGGCATCCCATTCAGTGTGATAACAGAATGTTTAGGTGAACAGGAGATGTTTTGATCTAGAAACACATTAAATATAAATTCATATTATCTCAATGGCGTATTCTTTAGTGGGATTAGTTTTAAGTTCTCCCAGTTTTCTGAGAAAGTAATACTAAGAGACTCGTGCTTCTTACCTTAATTGTTTCTTATGTCAACGTTATTTCTTACCCTGAAATTATGTAACAGTTTCACTACAGGTAGTAAAATCAATGCCAAAGATGTCCTGCAAAGGTATTTGCACAAAACTTTCTGCTTCTACCATACACTTATATGCTTTGGTCTAGTCTGACAGTCTAACTGGCTATAACAGTGGATTCTGTACATCAACTGTGTAAGAAAACTTAGAGTTTTCATTATCTTTGGCCACAAAGAACAGTTGGAAGCTCATGCAGTTTCTTGGTATTTTTAGGATACTCTAGTTAATTCCATTTCTCTATTTTGGCATGCTATGCAGTGTTTAATATAAAAATATGTGATTCAGCAAAAGCTGCGTAAGGATTTCTGTTACTGTGGTGTACAGAAATGCAAGTGCTGTGAAACAGACTGAAATAAAAAGAAGGGAATATGGTGCATCCCAAGGGTAGAACTGTGTCACTCCGTGACCTTATTTCTCAGTTCAAAAGACTAACCGTGGTGTTCCCTTGAGTATTCTGTATGCACCAGAAACCCTAGTAAAGCCACATCAGATACTCTTCTGCAGAAAACAGAACCCCCTCAATGTTTATTGAAGTTGCATGGCTCCTTCACTAGTGTCAGGAACCCAGTCTCAGGTAAACTTTTCATTACTTCAGTTCAGGACTTGTTATTTCACAAGGACTGATCTTGCCTTTTCCAGTATTTGGTATCTCTTGTCTCTCCAACACATCACTCAATGCACAGAAGCCATTCTTACCTTTTAGCCCTAGCCCTGGTTCTGCTGTCAGTGGTATGAGCAGTGATTTGGATCTAAAGTGACATAGCTTGAGGACTTCGTGGATTGACAGAATTGTGAAGCACAGTCTCTCCTTACTGTATCACAGAAAGAAAAAAAAAATAAAAACAACCAAACAAACCAAAAAACCCAAAACCAGGTATAATTTTCAGTCATTCTGTTTCACAATAGTCTGTTTCAGCTGGGATGACACAGGACCCTCACTCTGTAGGTCAGAAATTATCTTTCAAATTAGAATCTTTCTAGTTGCTTTTGCTGACTTTGTTGACCCCTCAGTCTGTATTAGTAAACAGCACAGGCCAATAAAAGTGGGTTTGTACAGCTAAATAGTTGGTGCTGGGAACCTGCCTCTTCTGTACGTTTTTGGATTTTTTTTTAAATTTTTTTTTTTTTAATGTGTAACTCTAGCTGTAGTATATTAGATGCACTCCTGGAGTGTATCTTCTGGTTTAATTTCATGCAAAGGAGCGTAGATCCACGTGCACCATAATGTCAACCCGTGCATAGTAAGAGTAGATAACCAAGAGACTGGCTTAAAAGTTGCAGTCCTGACTTAATTAAAGCACTGATGTAAGTGCACCGTCAGTTAAACCGCATCACCACAACCGTGAGTGCCCATTCCCTTCTGTGCATGCTGGTTGATTATATTTCATGTCCCTTCCTAGTCTGGAGAGTCATAGTGTAGTCCCTCATCAGCCACATTGCATATGCATTCACCGAAAAGCATTACAAATGCAACAGTCTTTCTGCTATGACATTGTTTCTATTAACTATGAATTCATAACTTACAGAGATAAACTGTTGTTGAATCATTGTGTTGTCTTCTGGTTTGATAGGAGGTATTACTCTTTTGTCATGATATGTTTGAAAGGCCCATGGTATTGACTGCTTTGCATACTTTTCATTCTGGATCATGAATTTAGCAAGCAAATACCAGTGAATTGAAGATTAATTACAACTAGTGTCAGATGCAGTTTGAAACTCTTTAAGTGGAAGGACAGAATACACAGTAAGGTGTATATGAAACTCTAATAGTTTAGCCCCCCAGCTGGCAGCTAAAGCCAAGTGCCACTCTGTCACCTCCCCCAGTAGTAATGAGGAGGAGTATCAGAAAATAAAGGCAAAACTCGTGGATTGGGGTAAAAACAGTTTAATGGAACAGTGAAGAAAAAACAAATAAACAGTAATAACAACAATAATGAAAGAAGCTACAGAGTAATGGACACACAGTACAACCAGATCATGTGGTGGTCCCACCATGCCAGCCCGTGACAAAAAACTGCCTATCACCCCGGCCACAGCAGCTTCAGTCACAGCAGCTCGTGGTGAAACCAACCCTGCCACCCCGAACCGTGGCTCGTGCCCGAAATACAAAAGGCACCAAACTGGGTGGCTGAAAGAAGCATCATCCTGGAGTGCCTTGCTCTGGCAGTGAGCAAGAGAGCGAGAGACCCTGTCCCTCCCAGCCAGCCCCCTTTGTAACTGAGCATGACTCTAATGGCAGGGTTGTCAAACTCATTTTCACCGGGGGCTACATCAGCCTCGTGGTTGCCTTCAAAGGGCCGAATGTAATTTTAGGACTCTGTAACTCTAGGAGTAGTTACATTTATACAGTCCTAAAATTGCATTCAGCCATTTGAAAGCAACTACGAGGCTGTTGCAGCCACAAGTGAAAATGAGTTTGACAGCCCTGCTATATGGTATGGAATACTCCTTTTAGTTCTGGGTCCTGACAGAGTAGAAATTAACCCTATCTTGGCCAACTCAGCACAAAAAGCTAATGGCATGACACAAACTTTCTGAAGCCCAGCTATTCTGTTAAGAATGCCGAACAGTTGATAGCATAACATTTATCTCTTGGTGGACAGAAAGTTTAAATAATTCAAATTAGTGCTTTTTGTCTCTCTTGGGGAGCAGAGTACCACAAGCCTGTCTATGTAAGTACTATATCATGCTCTCTCAATGAGATGCTCTTTTTCTGCATGCTGAAGATATGGCCACAATGGAAAACTGTCTTTGGGGTTTAGTACCTTCTAGTGTAGCTTCCCCTAATAGTACAGTATATCTGGGAGTAAGCCAGGTAAAGATGACACAGTAGTACTTTTGAATAGTGAAGGTCACAGATTTAGAGGATCTTGCTGCCACTGTTCTGGAATAACCATGTCTTCCATTGAGGTCTGTTGGAGTGCAGGGTTTGAGGCTATTGCCTCAGCTGGAAACAGCTCTGAAAAGCCACATCTGAAGAATAAGAGTTGCTTTGGGATGTTAGAAACTGGAAAGAGTGTAAGATGTCATTAGATTAAGCTACTTATTTTGATGACTGGCCTTGAATTTGTATGAACTTCTGTATAGTCTTTTGGATTCTGATCAGGCAATAAACCTAGCAGAATTTACATTTTAAAAGATTATGAATACCATGTTGCTTATGTTTCAAATAACCATTCAATTGCATTTGTATGCAAACCATGTCTTTCCTATTCCAGACCCTTCTCTAAATCTCATCTTTGTTGTCCTTGCATATTGTGAATGTCATACAGTTTAGAGTCAGTTTATTTCCATTAAAGTCATGGATGTCTGTGATGTTTTATGTGGTAAAACAAACGAACAAACAATGACCACCACCACCACCAAAACTGCTTTTAAAATTCTAGTACATCTGCCAAGTTTTCTAGGGTTGTTGCAGGAAAAATTACTGCACACTGCACAGCCCAGATTGCGCAAATGTCCAGAATAACCTCCTCGGTTCTTTTGTTCTGGTGAATGTTACAAGTCCCATTGCTCAAAGCCTAGCGTATTTGGCTGCGATAACTTGTTAACTAACTTTGTTTCTAGGCAGCTGCTTGGAAACTCAGGACAAAGCTGCCAAAAGCATGTAGATGTGTAGAAAGCAGAGGGGAAAGTGAAAGAGGGAGTTCTAAGAGCATATCTTCTCAAAGCAGAAAATAGATAAAATAGATGAGTAGAAAACAGAATATTTGTTTTTTCCTGTATTTCACAAAGTGTTAGAAAAGAATGTGAGACGGAGAAGCTGGAGACTTGTGAGGCAACTGCTATCTTAAAAGATTTGAGGGGAAAACACTTCATATATCTAAGTTGAAAACTACTGAGTGCCTTTCGAGCAGCCATATGTTGCAACATTTTGACTGAAAAAGAAATATGTGTTTGGGATTTAAAAAAAATACTTTTATAGAAAAGCTTGAAAAATGTAATGGGAAAATTGACATTTCTTTTTACAACAACAAAGCAAGCCATCTTCTATCTAAGCTTTGGCCAGCTGTGTCCCAAACTCTCTTAATTCCTGTGGGTATTTTAGGGAGGAAGGTATGCACCATTCCTTTGCACCAGTGGATGAAGAATTAAGAATTAAATAGAGCTGAGAATTGTGGCAGAGCCTGGATTCTCAAGTTCAGTGCCTTGACCCAAAGGCTGGTCTTTCTGTTCTTTGTCTAGCTGATCTATCTCACTCACATAACATTTGTTTACCAGTTCGTTTATACTTGTTTCACCTCTCTGAGGCTGACAAGTACTTTTGTGCTCTTCGTGTAGATCTGGATTCCAAGAATAGGTGATCTGAGTACCCAAGGTTACACAAGAAATCTATGGAATAGAAGGAACTGGATGAACTTACTTAAATCCAAAGCAATAAATTTATCTTTTTTGGCCCTTACTTGCATGAGAGAAGAGCAGAGACAAAAAAGGAGGGGGGGGAAAAAAAAAAAAAAGGAATGCAGGAGCGGGTTATCTTCTTTCCCTTGAAGACTGCTTCCCATTTTGATTTCAGAAACAAAACCAGTCTTTTTCAATTTTAATTTCAGGAGTGGTACTTTTTTCCAGCAGATGCCAGTTTTTCAGAAGAATTCTCCACTTTCATAGAGAAATTACAGTGAATGAAGAGAAGGGGAAGAAAACAAAGGAGGAGGAAAGAAAGAATGCTGTGAAAGGATTCTTCCTAAGTCCCAAGACTTCCTTGCTTCCAGCTGCTAGTATTTTGGCTTCCTTTTCAGTCCATGCCTTTGAAACTGGCTTAGCAGGATCTTGGATTTTTCTAAGCTGGGTGATGTGTACTCAGAGCACCAACTCCATGCTGTGAGGCATGAGGGAGCACATAGTGGCATTTCTGACAATAAGCTTGTCAAAATAAACAGTAATGCTTTTAAAATATGTATCTGGAATATGTTGTCTGCTAATGCATATTCATGTCTTAAATGCAAATATCTCCCTTTTCCACACATATTGTGGATGTTTGCCCTCTCTATTTGGGTTGTATGTCATATAGCACGTAAATAAGAGATGACAAGTTGTGTAATAAGTAGAGAGGGGGAGGAGAAGAGGAGTTAAAGGGATTTGATTTAATAAGAAACATGCATAATTTACACGCACAGCACTATGCCATTCTGTTTTGCAAACTTTAATTGCAAAACCTGTGGCTTCACACCAGCCAATATCTTACAGATAATAATCTCTTACTAGCCTTAAAGATAAGATTTCTCAGATGAAGCTCACTTGCTAGAATAGGCATCCTGCAGTGGTTTAGCTTTGCACTGAAGTTTGTAAATGTCCTTGTTTCTTTGCAAGGTGAAGGCAAATATGTTAGTTTGGGTAGATAAATCAAATACACAGTATAAGCAAGAGGATGTGTTTTACGTGATGTTTTTATCAAACCCATAAGTTGGAAATACAAATTCTTTTAGGATAGATTTATGTCTCTCTGACCTGTAAATGATCTAGTCTGTTGACACAAATTAATACTAAGATGCTGAGATACCACTATATCCATAGTTGTTTGTCTTTGCAAAGTGTTAGTGGCATAAAACTAGAGGGTAGTTTAAGAATATTTCTTATTATCTTTGGTATTTGTACCAGTCATTCCAGTAACTGCCCGTGTGAAATGGGCTCATTTTGATGCTGTAGTTGGAGTCATGCCTGGGAATAGTCAGCTAAGCGTAGCCTGCTTGGGCCCAATGGAACAGATGATCCTCACCCTGAAAAGTTAGACCTAAACAAACACATGGCTGCGAAGAAAGCCTGTGTGCCACGAAAAGGCCAAATGTTGAGTTGCTTCCAGGACTTTAGATATGGATTCTATACATGTGCATATCCTTGTAAGTACAAGAGCCAAAATTACTCTAAATAGGCAGAAAGCGGCAAAGATACTGTGAGGTGTCATTCAGGGAAGCTTGAATTGCGCAGCTTCGCAATCAGTGAGAGACTTCATGGGGTATGAAATCCAGTTCCAAACTACCACAGGAACCTGCCTCTTTTAAGCAGGGGGAAGACAAAAATGGAAGAGAGATTGTGAGAGGTGGCACAGAGAAAAGAAGCAGGACAGATGAGGTTTCTGAATGAAGAAGCTTCAGCTGGCATCTGTTGTTTGTGGAGACATCCAGTGCTTGTGTGAATGGCTAACCGTGGACCGCTGTGCTGGAACAATAGGCCTGGGCTCCGTTGTCATATGCTCTGGAATAGCTTTGTTGTGATCTAAAGCCATTGTCTGCCTTTACTTGTGGACTATATAGGCAGGCTGCCAATTTGCAGGTTGGTTTCCAGTACCCAGAGAAACTGCTTCATGAACCATATCATTACTGCCACTGAACCCAGCCCAGCGTATCAAGAGCTGATTCTGACCTGGGCCAAAAATGGGTTCTACGGTGAGACAAACTCATAAAGCTTGAATGGGATTTTGGATCCAAATTCTACTAGAGTTTCTGGGTTCATGATCTTGTTTGTTTGTTTGTTTGTTTGTTTATAAACATAGATTTATCTATAATTACTTTAAAACTTCCATCTCTTCCCTGTTTCCCTGTCTTTTTTTTTTTTTTTTCTTAAACCCTATCTTAAGCTTGAGTATTTTAGGCAAGCACTGCTGTTGGGCCACTGAAATAAACAGCAATGCCTGAAGTTTGTTGTGATATGGGTAGAGATATAGCTGGATTAAAGAGTTTTTTACTTGAAGGTAGTTCAAGGAGCATGTTTCAATGAACTGTTCTTCTGGCACAAAGTGAAACCTTGGTAAAGGAATTCCTGTGAGATTGCAGCCCTGACTGGCGTGGCCCTTTGTTTCACCTCAGGTGTCTGCTACAGTATCGTAAATCATGCTCCCTGTAGTTGTGTCCCCCTGTATACATCGTGGAGAGGAGAGAGAAAGAGAGTTCAATGTGTGTTCCTGAACACCTACTTTTGTGGGTCCTTGACCCATGCGTGCTGTCTTTGGGTCCTAGTCTGAATCCCAGGGAGGACAAAAAAATCCCATTGGTTTTTGGAGGCAGTTCAGACAGGTTTAGTGTGAGTGAATATTAGAGAGGAAGATATATTTTTGGGGGCTTTTCTTCTGGTATAAATAAAGTTTATCAAAATCCAGCTCTGTTGTGTGAAGGTCATAAAGGATGATAATCTCTTATCTTACAGAGGTGGGAAATCTTTGAAGGTAATGTTTCTCCCTTCCCAGCCCCCAAACAAAAGAGACTCACAAGCAGAATGAGCACCAGGCATAAGCAACAAGTAAGATTTGTCTCCTTCCCATACATATACTTTAATGATCAAGGAGGATGTTTAATGTCAAAAATAACAGTCCGCTATGATGGCTATAAAGCTCTCTGCAATGACATGAACAGTTTCGTGGTTTAACTTATTGAGGAAACTAAGATGCCTGTTCTTACACACATTTTCATTTTCATGCTGCTTATGTAAACACATGCAGTCTTTAGAGTAGTGCTGTAGATCTAACCCCCAGTTGCGAATCACTAAACACACTGAAATGGAACTAATTAGTGATGTTTTTTTTTCCTTCACTCCATATTACCTTCTCAAAAGAAACCACCAAAACAAGCAGCAAGGAAATGCTCCTCTCCAAATAGGTAACTAGGAACTTGTCTTCTGAAGGCTGATACATCAATATGGAAAAGAGTAAAATTTCTGAATTATGGAATGGGTTTCTGAGCCATGAACTACTACATGTCTTTTGAGTACCTTTCATCAGTTTTTCTGCAAAAATACAGCATACATGAATACTTATTGGAATTTTATCTTCAAAACCAGCGGAATTAAAATTGATGTGTACGTGGGGAGTTACGAATGCAAGGTAATTGTGTCTTTATCAAGTTTTCTGACTTTCTATGTTTTCTCCATTTTAAGGCTTTGTACTATTCAAGTCTCCTAATCATCCATTTGAATAGATAAAAATGTATTCTGGATAGATACAAAAGCACTGGTTCTTTGGCTACCTTCCTCACTTGGCAGTAGAGAAAAAGCAATCAAACATTAAGTTCTGATTCCTGCTGCCTACTGATCAGAGAGGGACTGGATGTTTTGCAAGAAGGCCAGTTAAAGAGCAGGATCTAAATTTGGTAGGGTGTCTTTGGGAAAAGACTTGCGATGCAAAGTGGTATTTGGCTTAGGAGGAGGGTGGTCTCCTGCTGCTCTGCCGTTGTCATTTTGGTAAACTTTGTACTCGCCCATCAGTGTGGGAGAGTTGGGAGATGCTGAAGTGCCAGGTAGTTTGTCCCCTGCAGGACAGATGGACGTGCAGTAGTGGTTGAGTTCCTCTTTTGCTGGAGGACCTTGTGACTCTCAGCAGCGGTGCAGCATGGTTGTATGTCCTAGGGCCAGGGAGAATCTTCAAGGCCAGTTAACTCGGGAATGGAGGCTATGAAATGTCACCTATGTCAGGAAATAGCCTCTCTTCCTGCTGGGAATATTCCCTATAGGGAATATTCCCTATAAAAAGATAACCACCATGTGCTAACAAGAGTGTAGGTTTTGGCATATCAGTGCTCTCTGGAAGTAAGCTGGCCAGCAGGTAACAGTATCATAGTAGTCACCCAGTGGCTTCCACTCTACTGAAACCTCCGTACAGCTGGGAGCTGGTGAGTGTACAGATAGTATAAAGAAGGGCTACAGTAGCCTGGTGAAGAAAAGGAAAGAAAGGAAAGGACAGGCTATGGTGAAGCTATTTGGAGGCTATTTGGAGAAACTGACTGTAGAAAGCTTGGCCTTCCCACCCTTTTATTATACTATATGGATGCTCCCATGGTTTCATACTTATCATCTGGAATTTGGATGATTCTGAAGCCTGATACCATGTCAGGGATTTTTTGCAATTAAACATGCATATAAACTAATATGAGGAAAACTACACAAGCTCGAGAAGTGAGCCCGAGTGAACGTAATGATGTTCAACAAGGCCAAGTCCTGCACCTGGGTCAGGGAAACCCCTAGTGTCAATACAGGATGGGGGATGAAGGGATTGAGAGCAGCCCTGTGGAGAAGGACTTGGGGCTGCAGGTGAATGAAAAACTGGACATGAGCCAGCAACGTGCACTTGCAACCCAGAAGGCCAGTCGTATCTTGGTCCGCATCAATTATGAGGTTCTTAGGGACATGGTTTAGTGCTAGTGTTAGGTTAGTGGTTGGACTCTATGACCTTGAGGGTCTTTTCCAGCCAAAATGATTCTATGGTCAAAAGAAGCGTGACCAGCAGGTCAAGGGAGGTGATTCTGCCCCTCTACTCTGATCTTGTGAGATCTCAGCTGGAGTACTGTCTCCATCTCTGCAGTCCCCAACATATGAAAGCCCCCCAGTCTGAGACTTGATTTAACCAAGTGGGTTGCAGCAGTGTGGGTGGCAAACTTTTGGGCTGCTGGTCCAGTGCCTTGTTGCAATTACTCACACAGTGCGCAGCTCTGGCTGTTGAGGAATCCTAAATCTTACTGTTTGGCACAGTGTCTTACCAAGAGGATGCATAAATCAGATAAGCTCTTGCTCCCCTAGCAAATCAGAGTAATGGATGATTTAAACTTACATTAATATCTTGGTATTTGTCAAACTGACTCCTGTTTGGGTTTCAAATCCTTAATTTGGCTTTTATACTTGGTTACCATTAAGTATCCTTTTGTCACCCCAGCAACACTGTTAAGCCGACATCTTGCTTGTCTTCCCCCTACTGACATGGAAATATCAGTTCACTGCTCCTCATTCCTTCTTGAATAGTCTCCCAGGATGTATTCTCTGGAAAACAGCCAATTCATTGTACAGTGCTGTAACTGCTGAATTCTAAATGAATAGGAATATGAAATAAAAGTCTCCTAGATTATGATTCCTGTTACAGGAGATTCCCACTGTGGGTTCAGTTTTAATGGTCCAGGTTCAAATCTAGTTTTAATGGTCCAGGTTCAAATCCATCCATGTTTCTAGATTAATGCATCCACTTCAGTCTCAGAAGTGTGATGGCTGAACCTCAGTGCCCGTGTTTCTCTTCCAAGTTGGTCTGTAACAGACACACATGGTTCAAAGTTTTATGAAAACAGGCCAGAAGCCAGAAGAAATTTGCCACTTAATCTTCTTTAAATAGATTTCTTCAACCTCATCACTGTCATATCTAGCAGTGTAGGCCAGCAAAGGCCAACTTAATAACAAGGACCAGCTAATTAGGAAAAAGGATGCGTTGTGCCCCACAGGAAAAGATCTCATAAAATATGTTGCTTTTCCTAATGCCAGACCTCCTGGTGTAATGACTCCCCACTTTTTTCTTTTCAGAAAAAATGAGTGGGTCGCTTTGTGCAGAGGAAAGAGGAGAGAGTGTATCTGAAAGGTCACAAAAAAGAGTGTAAATTTAGAACTGTTGAATATGTACCTATTTTAAAACAACAAGAAAATCAACAACTCGGGATTTTTTAAAGCCAGTATTACTATTTATGATGCTGAGCTCTGACTTGCAATTTTTTACAGACTTCAGCTCAGTGAGGCAAAAGATGAGCAAGCTGAGGAGCAAAGGGAGCTCCTTACTTGTTTGGTGTGCCAGTCAAGTAAGATATGGTAATAGCTAGCATGTTTACCCAGAAATTATTTTTGCTTTGCCTTTTTGTTCTCAGCTGTCCGAATGTCATGCTTTCCTGTGGTCTCCTCTTCCCCTTGCCTTTGCTGTTCTCAGTGGCAGCTATTCAATTTCTAATTTGACAAGATGAACACCGCTTGGGTTAGTTATCGGTGCTTCTGTGCCAAGAAGGCTTCACAGTTCAGTCCACAACAGTGATTTGTTGTGATACTATACTGTTATCAGCTCACCAAGAACTGCTAACAGCACACTGCTATATTAACAAAAGCACCACTAGGACTATAAACACCCTTTGATGCTTCCATGCTAAAAATTTGATTTCAGTTGCTTATGATTTTGCCGAACTGCTTCTGTTTGGGTTGACGTATTACAAGACAGGTATAAACCTCTTGGTGAATTATTTCTCGTGAAAATTTGGGCCAAAAAAGCTGAATTGTTTAATAACTAGACAAGGCCAAAATAGTGTTGTTAGGATACCAGCATTCGGAATCAAACTTGAGAAATATACCTGTGCTGTAACCTGCACCAGACTAAGCACACCGACTTTGCCTGCATCTCTGCTCTCATCAAACCTTCCATTAGGGGAAATTAATGATGCACTATGTTGTACTGCCTGTATTCAAAGACACATTCACTTTTTTTGGGTAGAGGCAGTGGCTCCCACATGCAGTTTGATGAAAGGGGTGTCCATTGCTGTCTCCAGGAAAATCTGCACATATTTAGCAAAGTAATATGCATGTTTTAAACCATAAGCTTACATTTAATCAAGATTTCTTAGATTTTAGTGGATAAGCTTGTCAATGATTGTAGAGAACTGAGATACCACTCTGATACACAGCTCATAAAATTCCACGAAATTGTTAATGCTGCTGTGAGAGCCCAGTTTGAATTGTATACAGTGAACAAGATAAGGGGGTCACACATCAAACAGTGAGCAAAGAGGAAGAAGACAAATAGCTGCTCATTAAGTGTACGTCGTCTATTCTGTGTGTTGAATGAGGCAAAGGTTAGGTAGGAAAAAAGGCAATGTGAACATGTAATTAAGAACTGTATCATAATGCATATGGACAAAAGGGGCAAAATTAGGGTTGCACAGGCAACCCTGAAAAGCAGAGAAAAAAATGAATTTCATGTAGTAACTTTATTAATGCTTTTCTAATGCAAGGGGAGGTGCGTGTGTATTTAAGCTGTGTGACAGTGTGACATAAACATAGTTAATATGCGTGAACACTGTTGCACATCATGAAGTGCTGAGCATTCTATCTGGTGTGCTCCTGTCTTAATTTTTTCCTACTATGTGAGGGGAAATATGATTTTTTCATCATATCAAATGGAAATACTAACAAAAAAAACCCCAGAATACTTACACCCATATTACTCTGGACCCTCAGAGTGCTTATTAAAGTCTCCCGGTTTTATCCAACTTCTAGGAAGTCACTTCTCTTTGGTTAAAACTGACGGAAGTCCTCCAAAGTTGATCAAGAGGTGCTTGCAGAGCACAAGTCTGTGACAGGAGGTGGTTTTGCATGGCCGTGTAGTTCCTTTGTAGCTGCTGGCTGTTTGGGTCTTTTTTTTTCTTTTTTTTCTTTTTTTTTTCTTGACTGTGCTATACTGTGTTCCTTCTATGCCTTCTCTGGACCTGGAAGGATGGAGACATTGATCCAGCTCATCCTAAAGGGGAGATGCTCAAGAGCTCCTCAGCTGAAGTGACAGCTCTCTGACTTTTCCGGCTCTGCTAGTCTTCATTGGCCATACTGGGAGGGTTAGACACGCAGGTCACATGTAAACATTAAACTGAGCTATCTTGAATCTCAGCATAAATTCCACCCGTGTAGGCACAGGGTTCCTGCCTTCTGTGGCTTGAGTCATCATCTTTGGAACTAAGAACTGAAAAATTACTTTCCTAGCAAGTTTTAATTGGTGTAATTTTTTTCCCCATTTGTGATATTCTCAGTACATTTTTCAGCAAGAGGTACTTTCTTTTAAGCAAATGTCACTTATTTCTCCACCTTGTAGCGTGGTATTTCAGAACAAAAAAGAAAGAATCTGAAAAACATGTGATAATGGATGGCTTTTTACTATGTACCTCACACCATCAGCAAACATCCTTTAGTTTCAGGGAGAAAACATAAATTTAATATAATTTTTATCTTTCTTCTGAGGAGCATTTTTCCTTCACTTTTTTTTTTGCTCTGACTTCAGAAATGGCTTTATTGCTTCAGGCACTCCTGCCGGATTATCAAGTGGTCATTAAATAACAGTTGAATATCAAATTAACCTTAAAATAGCCCTCAAACTGTTTTAGGGAATTAGGAACTATTAGAGAGACATGCATTAAAATGCAGGGCCTTTGTGATTTTTGGAGAGAAATAATATCTCAAGAAAATGTGTTCCCGATGAGATCTTTACTAAGATTTTTAAACCTGCCCTGGATTTTCTGAGTTTATCTGTATCCTTGGTGCTGAAGAAATAACCCTGAATTGGTTCAACATGGTAAGAGAAAGAATGGTATAAAGAGAATAAATCTTGTGCCTGGGAAGGGTAGGAGCTTACCCTTTCAGCTGTATGATCTGACTGCCTTTGTGGTACATGCAGTGGCCTCCTCTTGGTCTAAAGACTCAGCTGCTCAAACCACGTAGCACAGGTTTTCTAAAAACCTGAACTGCCCAGGTGAGTGAAAACACAGGAAGGAAGGGTTGAACTAGCAGTTAGGAGGAAGAATTGTTGAGGGCCAGGGAAGTGACTGCAAAACATTCAGTGTGGTTTTGACAATAGTTTTGAATTCACGGCATTTTATCACAGGAGAATGTATTGATGTTATGAGATCTTTTCTTAAAATGAACTTGAGTCATACCAATTAAATGCTTATGTAGCAGCAGGTAACTGAAAGCTAGGATCCACTTAGGAAAGTTGTGGGTTTTGTCATGGAAGTGACAGCTGCTTGCAGAGAGTACGCTGCTCTTTGGTCACAAATATATAAGTTCAGGAATCACAAAAAATATGTTACCTTTGACTGTCAGTCTCAAACTGGCATGTTTCTTGCATGCAGAACTTATTCTCCAGTTATGTACTTAAAGGCTTTCTTCATCATGCTTTGGGAAAGAAGTATGGTGATGGTTATTTCATCCGTCACAGGTATGGAAGAATAAGCATCAGAAGAAGTGGTAAAAATCTTAATGAGGTATCCCAGTGGTTTCATGTCACTTCATCTGATAGTATTTTCATACTGCCGTACTTGTCTCCTCCCGGTCTGCCAGCAGAGTGCTAGACTCTGCACTGCAGCATTTCCCTCTCCTGTTTTTTTAGTATTTTTTCTAAAAACACTTTGATGACAGGGGTATTATTTGTCTTTCCCCAGGATACCTCAATGAATAACAATAAATGAAATTTTAGGTAATAAATTTTAATGGTATTTCCCAATGGACATGCTGCATTTCATTTATATGAAAATATTTTCAGTGGGATTAACCATCAAGAGATTTTCCACATTGGAGTTGTTGCCTACTCTATAAACTCTGAGAGACAGTTAGATACAAAAGCATTAAAAATGCTGATCACGGCAGAAATGACATGGGTGGATCAGTGTTTTATTCACTCCTTTTCAGTACAGTATCAACCACTGCAGTGTCTTAGCATTTTCAGCAGGAGTGCTCTGTGATTGATTACTCCCGTAAAGACTGTGGAGATTCCTTTCCTCAGTAGTCTAATGAAAATGTGAATGCAAATCATCAGCAGTGTAAACTTGCGTAGGTCCCCTGCAGCGAGCAGATCCAGGCCATTTTCCGTTGACTGAGGAGCAGCCTTGGAGTATCAGTAAGTTGTGGATCAGTATGCTTTGTTGTTTCACTAGTATAAGAAGTGCATCCATAATGTAATTACTTTCAACCCCAGGTTCCCCAAACAGCTTCATCTCAGAAAAAGGACAGAATGCTGATCACTCTTTTAAACCTCTGCTGGTAAGATTTATTTGTGAAGTCTTACTTTTGAGCAGAATGCAAATACCTGACAAATTGCTGCAACTTGTTATTCTTAGACCTGCTTGAGAGGGAAATCAGAAGAAGTTTCTCCTCCCTCCATGATTTCCCATCCCATCCGGTAACCTGCTGGGGGAACTCAGACTTTTGTCCAATTACTGTCAGTTATCTTTTCTTCTTTGAGAAAATGGATGTAATGACATGAAAGGATAAATTGCCTTTTAAAATTTATTGAGAAATGTTATTATAGCAAGAACAGAAGTGCAATGAGAACTTGACCTGAGGGCTGCCTTTTGGGGCCAGGAGTGCATTATTAATACCTTCAGATCACTGCAGGCAGAAGCTTCCACCTCTATTGGGCAGTGCTTGCTCAAGAAACAGAACCAACCTTCCAGCAGATGGTGTGAGCTCCCTGGTAACAGAGCGTTTTAGTCATTCAGATACTTACCTGTTGCCTGTGTCTAATGAAATTCCTCTCTCTGACTGTGTCTGATTTGTAAGTGGAACCTAATCCGGCAATCTCTGACACACAAAACGTGCTTTGACTGTAGCAGTAGGCATCACTAAGGCGCCCAGCACTGCCTGGTTTAGCCTCAGTTGTGTGTTAAAGAAACCACTTCTCTTTGTAGTACTGTTATGCCGGTTCCTTCCATATTCTGGTAAGGATGGAGGCATGTCTGATACTGAGTAGTTTCAAAAGGTCATCCGGGTTTGGTTTTCTGGATACCTCTCCCTGTTATTACCCCTTTCAAAGGATCCTTTGTCTGTCCTTCACAAAACTGGAAAAGGCCTTGGATCTTGTCCATTTTCTGTGCTCTAAAAGCAAATATGTGTCTCGCCTCTCCCTCAAGACCTCCAATGATGGAGACTCCAGAGCTCCTATTCTAGCACTGTGTTACTCTTTAAGCTTGTTTCATTATGCTTCCCATTACTTCTAACCTTAGTTTTGTTTTTTTTGCAGTTTCAACACTTAAATCCTCTAAGCAAGAACAAAAGACTTTTTCCTTCTCTTTTGAAGTAGCTGTTCGTAATTTTTTCTCAGTCTTTTCAGGACAGCAAGACCAATTTGTTCAGTCTTTCCTCATAAATCATTTTTTCCAAATGTATGCTTATTCTTCACTATTCTGCCTGTGGGCATATTTCAGGTGCTCATTCCTGTTTTGAAATGCAGTGCACCAAACTGAGCAGGTACTACTCCAGCAGCGTAAAGTCAAGTGGAAGGATTTACTTGGTGTATCACACAAGCTGTACCTCTCCTTGTACATTGCTGCAAAGAGATTGTCTTTGTCCCAACAGCATGGTGGAACAGTTGTCATGTGTCCATTGCTGATTGCCTTTGCTCTAGCCAGGTATTGCCCAACTTGCACTGGTATACCTAATGGTTCCTGCTGAGATATAGAATATGATACTTCTCACAAGCAGAACATGCACTGGCTGTTTTCAGCACATTCTTCAGTTTGTCAACATAGTCTGAAGTCCTGCTCCCCAACACAGCTGAATGTTATTTAACAAACTTCCCCTCCCACCCCCATCTTTGAGTTCATTAAGAAAATGTTCAATAATGCCACACCTAAGACATTTCCTTGTGGAATATCACTGAATGCATGCATCTGTCTTTAATAATGATGAGCTACGCATGTTTTCTTTATGAGTAGCCTTTTCCAACCATTTCTAGAGCCTCCTAATATTTCCTCCTTGTTTAAGAGAATTTCACATAAAATCAAAGTCAAAATTAAGTAAAGCAGTATGATAGCTACTATTTTTTCTCTATCCCCAAAGGTCATTATCCTGTCATAGAAGGAAATTAGATTGGTTTGATAGTGCTCCTTCCTGACAAGTCCATGCTGTCTGTTACCCATCTTCATGTTTTTTCTAGGTATTTACAAGTAGTTTGATTATTTATTCTGTTACAGTTCTGGGAATTAAAGCTAAACTGTTGGGTTTGTAGGTCTGTGGCTCCTCCTTTTTATTGTTTGCCATTTTGCAGTCCTCTGGTAACTCACTGTGTCCCGGGGGACCTCCAAGATAAATGCCAACAGCTTATCCAGCAGCTCTTCAAGAACAGTCAGATCGAACTGAAAAATGCCTGATTTACCAAGGTATTCTCTAATAGTTTTCTTTTCTGATTAGAGATTGGTGTCTCACAGTCTCTTGCTGGTATTAATTATGAGAGCTAATTAATGTTTAATGAAATGATGAGGCAAAAAAAGGCATTCCAAATTTCAGTTTTCCAGGTGACATCTCCAAGCAAGGTCTCAGTTTCACTGAGTAGCTGACTGACAGTTTTGTTGGTTTTCTTCTTCCATTAAAATATTTACAGCACAGTTTCTTGTTATTCCTGGTGGCCTTTATTAATTGCATCTGACCATGGTCTTATCTTTCCTGATTTTGAAAGTATCAGCTCATACTGTACTTTTTACCTGTTCTTAACAGACTCATCTAGTGCTTTTAAACTGTCTGGAATTTAGGGTACAGGATCTGCTCAGGGTGTAGTCTAATCTATCCCCTAGCTACGTTTGCTATCTTACCTCCACCCACAGGATGATTTGTATTTCTGACAGTACTAATTTTTCTCTACGGAAATGTCACTCTTTACTACCCTTTTCCTTTAGACAGGCATTCCTAGGGATTTGTAGTCACATCTCTGGGTGTGCTGGAATTTGCTTTCCTGAGTGCCATTGGTTTTTAATTCCCTGTTGCCACTTTCCTAAGGCAAAGAGTGTGAACCCTGTTGCTGGCCCTCTTGGCTTTGTTTAAGTAGGAAAAAAATTCAAAGGTACAACCAACCATATTTAAGCCAGGCTATTCAGATTTTGGAGATATGCTGATTCGCAGTGGCTTTCCTTGGCCTTCCTTCATCCTTGGTGAGTTCAAGGGTAAAAATGACCGGTTCAGCCATTAAGGTCAGAACCTAAAACCCCCATGTGGTGGTCCGGTCAGTCAGAGCAGTCAGTGAGAGCAACCTGTTGGAAACTGTGGAAACCACTGCGTTTACATCACTAGGAGTGCTGTGCATAGCACAGCATGAATACTGTGAATGTTGGCTGCCTTTTCTCTGCCTTCAAACCCCTGAGTATCACGGAAGCGGTAATTCACTGCCATCGAGCCTTTTTTTTAAAATAAAAGCAAAAATCATTAGTTTTCTCTTCAATCTTTTACTGATTAGAGAAGTTAAATTGCCTGTATCTAAAAATAGTACAAGCTTGCTTTGAAATTTTGGGAAAAGTGTAACTGTAATAATTTAAAAATAGGCTTTGAAATTTCATTTTCTCTTTTGGCAATGTTGGTTGCCATGGAGTTCAAGTAATAGGTTGTGATGTTTAACACTGAATTAATTACTACTTCTCACTGACAGAGAACATCTAATTATACATATTCATGAAGAACAGTGTTTGGCATTCCTGAGGGAGAAAATATCTTTTTTAATACCGTATATACGCACTTTTGGAACCAGATGGGGTCTGTTAAATGCATAATCTTATAGTACTTTTTCCCAGCATTTTTAATTGTTTCCTAGTTTAACAAAATTTTCAGATTTAAATAGTGTCTGAAAATAAACTCCTTATATTATGAATATGTACATTCAATGAGTACAGGCATTTACTTTTAAAGGCTAAAAGTTTAAATGAGCATATAAATGGATTAATGCATAGGACAGCATACACTTTTTTTTCCCAGGCAAAACAGAACTACAGCGATTACTTAGACAGCTCTTTGCCCCTGATGTTCAGAATTCCTTGCTATGTTGTGGTCAGAGCAGCTAAATAAGTGGATATTGATTATAGATGTGGGCCTGGGAAGTCTGCAACAAGGATTTTGTGTTCTTGTAGCCTTGCAGAGCTCTTGCACTTGTTTCTCTCTAGCTTCACAAACATGAACAGCCCTTGGCATAAAGAATTTGAACCTAGATCTTAATTTCAGTGGGACTTTGGCTCCTATGTGTGTGTGTGGCTTTGGGTTCAGGAAGGCATCTCTGCTCAAAAAGATCTGTTTCTGCTGAGCATATTCTTTAGCTCTGTCATGAGTGATAGCCCACTGATGGGAACTAAAAATGGTGGTGTTGGGCATAGACCATTCTTCCCTGCGGACAAACTATTAGAGATGTTTTGGCTAATGCAGTTTCCTGGCTCTTTGAGAGTCACCATTACTTTCCCAAGCATCCTCTGTGTAGACAGTCTTGATATGGGGCCCAGTGAAAATAGCTTTTATGATATGGTTAAAAAAGTTGGTTCTGATTGCAAGCATTTTTTTTTACAAAACACACACCTTAAGTAGTATTTGCAGTACAGTTTCTGGGGATCATCCAGTTTTGCACATGTCTTGTGCTTCTAGAAACTGATCTTGTGTACTTGATGCCAAAACACGTATTTCAAAGGAGACGTTCAAAACTCAACCCGTTTTTTCCTTAACATATATAGGTGCATTTATCTTTGAGGAAAAGTCCTGTAAATGACAAACACAGGTGGAGGGAAGGATGAAAATCCTCGCTGTCTTTATTTCAGTTGATTTAGCCTTTTCAAGTTCTCCATAGAAAATAGTCTGATGCTTAGAGATAGATTTGTTGCTTTTAGATAGTAAATCACATTCTAGGATGCATACTAGTGTCTTTGGCTTTGGTGAGCTAAACTGAGAATGATCCCAGATAAAACAGATGAATTAGCCGCTTCTGTCTGAAAAGCATCTGTAGAAAGCTTTTGTGAGAACTGAACATCTAACAGCAATTAAGTATCACTGGTGTTGTTAACTAGAAAGAGTGAGGTGTTAAATCACTGATGTTCTCTCATCCATCTCCACTATATTCTGTTTTCTAAGAGTGATCAGCTACGCTGTGCTTTTTTTAATGCAAAACCTCATAAAGTGGAGGTTGCATGAGTAACTGTCTTTTTCTTTATTTACAGCCTCACTCTTCCACATTCCATCCAATGGGGTATATCTAGTTGGAATTAGTGAGATCAATGCTGTCTTTCTTTGCACTTCTAGTGGCAATAGCATGCTTAGTGCAGTGATTTTTTTAAGACCAAGTACCTTTACCTTCAGACTTTTAAAACAGTAAGTCAGATAATTACATTATCAAATATTAAGGTAATAGACTATATATGAACTTCAGCTAAGCAGATAGCAGAAAATGTTGGAGACAAATGTTGCCAGCAAGATTTCTAAATTCAGATCTCTTGCTTATGTGCAACGAGTATAAGGAAGAAGTAATGTAATATTAGTGGTTTTACTTTCTTTGTGGAGTTAGGGTAATTCTGAGTTGATTTTACTCTTGCAAAGCAGGATTAGGTACCACTGAAACATTTTATTATTCCAGGACCTGTTTCCTTTTCCCTTTTTCTGACAGGCGAAAAAATGTTGACAATAACATGGGTAAAAAAGTCAAGAATTAAGTAATAACATTTCTCAGAAGCTCATGAGTTATCAGTAAAACTGTACCAGTGCCCCTCATCATGCTTAATTTCAGTATCATAGACAGTAGTACTGAAGTTTAATTTTCCCAGTCCTATAGAAATACAACATTCTGTTTAGCTCTGGAAAAGAAGTTTACATCCACCTTCCACAAACTGAGGGAAGACCCTGCAAGCTCCTATGAATGTGGTTACCATGTTCAAATCACAACTTTTATACTGCTTTGTAACCAGTAAGCAGCACCATTGTCTCCAAAGATGGCTTGGATCATTACGGTATGTGGTTAAAATAATTAATATAGAACTGAGGACTGACCGTGCTGGTCTCAGGATTTCTCATCTCTTGCCGTTGCTGCCCCTCTTGTTTTGAACTGGCTGCATTGCACTGTCTGTTACTGTTGTGGTTCTAAGGTTGGTATCTGTTCTGAAAAAAATTCTGTGAGAGAGTTGTACATTTTTGATCTGGTCTTGTTTCTGTGAAAAAAACGTATGCCAAGTTTGCTTTCATGAGACACACTAGGACTTGTATCATAGCAGACATTTTCCTTCTTTCAGATTCCAAAACTCTGCTCTCTCTGGTGTTCTAGGAAGAAAGCTGCGTTTCAGCTCCTCTTCCCTCTTCAGGTCACAATATGAAAGTGCTTCCATGAATGCCCCAGGCTTTCTGCCCTGTCTGGGTTTCAGTGTTGTTTGCTGGCAGTGTTCAAATACGCGATTCCACCAAAGCAAACCCCATTTCTCACCTTTTCTTTCAGCGATTCAGGGAAGCTCCATCCATCCTCATGTTGCTGCTTCTGCACATAGGTTCTGCTTTTGTGTGGTGACTCCTGTTATTCAAACTTGTACTATTCAAAAAGGAGTTTAACATCTTCTCAGACGTAACAGCTATTGTGCCACAACTTTAAAAATGTTCTTCTCAGCTGCTGCTCCACCATTGTATGAACCAGTGAAATGAAGTTTAATGAAAATGGAAGGGTGCAAATAGGAAGGCAATTTGGAAATGTCACCATTTCCCGAGGAAGAGACTTGCCTAGAGCTCATTTGATTACACACCATGTACCTAAAGAGGCTGACCTTGGCCAGCTCTAATTTTTGTCAGCCAGGAAGCTGATGTTGAAGGTGTGGCATGGCGAAAGCTGTATGCATGGAGCTGCTGCAGGAGTTGGTTGGTGGGGCATGGTGTCCCTATGGGAAGACATAACACCCATTCTCTCTCATAGGGAGTTCCAGGAACCGTGTCCCTTTGGGCAGATTTCAAGTAGTTGCTGGCTTTGATGATAATTTGGAACAAAGTCTGCACTTCATTTCCTCAGTTTGATCTGTGTTACTCTTGTTTCTATTCTTGTTTCAGAGGATTTAGATGCATCTGCGTATTGATATGATTCTCACACATTATTTTTTTACATTTTAAGATACCTAAAGCCTGCACCAATTTTATCAAGCTCCCTTCAATCATAGAGGTGAATATACACTGTAAATCTACCCTGATAATATTAATATTTTAAGATTATGTCAGATTTCAAATTAAATCTCACTTGGCTGTATTAAAATGAATGGAATCTAGCCAACTTGAAAGTTGTCATTAGTTTCCAATATGCTTTTAGGAAGACAAATATATGGTAGAAAATAAAATGTGTAATTAGAAGAGGAGCTCTGAAGAAGATAGTTGTATTTAATATTTAAACCCATAAGGAGTATAGTAATAGCATTTTCTGCCAAGAACATGCTTTTATTGCATATTAATGCAATTAAAATTACATCACAGTCTGCTAATTTCCTTCCGATTCTGTATGCTTAAAAACAAGAGTAAATCCTGCTGATTAATATTTGTAACGGGATATCTTTGTGTGAAAAGTGTTGCAAAAGAACCAAGTTATACAGCAATGATGAGTTGTGCTACCCTGTGCAATTTTTCTTTTCATCTACTTTACACTACTGTTAGTCGACTGGAAGCCTTACTACTGATTTAAAAAGATACCGCAGATAATAAACAATCTTGAAGTTCTTGATTAAAAAAGACACTGCAGATAATAAACAATCTCTCTCTTAAGGTGATCACATAGCTCTGTATTGGGTATTTTGTGCACTGCAATGCCTCGGGCTTTGTATAAATTGTTGCACAAGAGTGCAGTATTTGGAATAATGCAGCCTTTAGAACTGCCTAGGATCAGGCTGGCAGGCTCAGAATGGCAGTCTTGTTTCAGACAAACTTTTCGCATCCCTCGAAGTGAGTGAGTTCTGAATCATATTAAAAAGTTATGATGCAGCTTGACACTTTCCTCAGAATTGATTTGCCATGAGCTTTGGGCCTTGGAAATCCTAGGCTTCTCTGAACTTCTGAGCTTGGGTGAGAGGTCCTCACTTGGAGGCCTTCAGCTCCAAAGTACTGTGCCTAGAGGTATAACTCGTTTCTAAAGTAATTTCAGGATAGTTTTGTTTTGTTTTGCGTTGTTATTTTAGTTATGTTCAGAGTGAAATGAATATGGCACTTTCCAATGCCAAAACGCCGTGCTGGACCTTTCCTCACTCTATGTGGATTGTATTGTGAAATTCAGAGGCGTCCCCACTTTATCTATCCACAGGACCTTCCAGCCTTTTCTGGATTGCCTTCTTGCTGTTTTTGGTGTTCCCAAATATTGCTGTAATCAGACATGCTTTAAGATCATTTATGTGGTGGTGTTGTTTCTGGCTTCTCCAGGTGCTCCTGGTGCTCTTTTGCTGCACTTGTCATCTGTGTGACAATTCGCTACCCACCAGTACTAACTCTTGCATTGTCAGTAGCAGTTGCAGAATAAGCGTTTGTTTTTGTAAGAGTCATGCCAGATTGATTTAAGTGGTATCTTGGAGAAAGTGCAGTTCAGGGAGTGGGGTTTGGCTTCTCTAATTTTGCAGCTAGCTGGGATAACCTACATAGCAGCAGCTGCCAGTTCTGACCAACTTAAACCAAAACGCAGAGACATCTGGGTTTAAGACAGGTTGGGTCAGGAGGTGATGTAGCCACTCAAGCTGGTAAAACCCACTGCGTCAGCCTGACTATAGATTTTGGATCTGAGGTGGTGTAGCCATATACCTCTCAGATTGGGTGTCCAGTAGACTGGGGGTGGGTGGGCAGGAGGCAGGTATGTCTGTACTACACTCATTCCAGTGTAAATGAGACACATTTTTCAATCCTGCTCTGACAGTTCTTCTGGCTTAGCAGAAATAGTTTTAATCTATGAGGGATGAAAGGCATTTAAGCATGCACTAACAATTGAGACCTGTCCTTGAATCTCTTCTCAGTTATGCTGGTTGTGACTGCAGGTACAGCTGCTCCGTTACAGACCCATCCATGCTGTCTTCTGCCCTCACCCACCCGTCTGGCCTTGCCAAGCGCTGTGATCTGAAGGGAAGGGGAAAAGGAGCTGGTAGGATCCCACACTGTGAAAGTTTGTGGAAGTCAGTCCCCTGCAAAAGGCTGCTCTTCACCATGGCTTCCCTGACCCTTTGGGCACTTGGAAACTCTTTAATCACCTTACACGATGATTGCAGGCTTTGTTTGAACACTCGGCACTGCAGTTAATAGGCGTGGGCAGCTCTCCTGACCTAGCAGGTACTGTTGGTGGGCCTGGCACAGAGTCCTTTAAATCGAAGTAATCTTTGAGAGCCTGAGACAAGAGGTTTGCCTTTTTAGGTGTAGTGTATTTGCTCGTGTAGGGGCTGTGAGCCCCTCCCTGTCCTGTGGATATGTCGCCTTAAAACAAAGTTGCAGCTGTTGAGGCTTACCTGTTGTTGAAATCACCAGTGATCTATGGCTTGCTACCAATCAGGGAACATCCACTAATGTGCTAATACAGTATTTAAATTATTGAGCACTAAAATGTACCAGCTCAGAGAGCCTCTGTGACATGAGACAGAAGCTCCTCTGAGCTAGCTTTATTAGACTTTAATGGAACAGCAGGTGCCACACAGAATAATGCATACGGTCCATTTGCTTAGAAATATTGTCCAGGCTTTTCTGCTTTTTATTTCTGTGGCAAGACTGCGATTTCTGCAGCTCCACCTCCCTGCCTTCTTTTTCCTTCAGGTCTGAGAATATGATATCACTAACTTTGAGTTTCGGGTCATCCAGCAGGTATTCAGTGCAACTGACAGCTCTAGGAAAAGATGGAATAAATATTTCATCTTCCATTTATTAAGAAGTAATGTAGTTTGTAACAGGGTTCTGACAGGTGCCCAGCCATGCCTGAATCAAATCTGCGATTCAAAATAAGACTTTTTTGATTGGTTTTCTTTGGCTTTTGAGAGGAGAGAAGCTCAAAGAAAACCATGAGCATCTGTTCTGCACATCTGCACAAAATTTATACTCTGGAAATATTTCAGGGGATTTTGTTTGGGATCAGAGATGTCTTTCAGCACATGCATTTTTCGATATGTTCCTGCTCTAGATTTTTGCGGTGTCCTCTGCAAGGACAGTTTTACTAGGTACTTAGGGTGGAGGTTATTTGAAGGAAAAAAAGCTTGCAAAGAAATATAAAATTATGAAACCAATTTAATTTAAATCTGAATGGCAATAACTCATGTTTATATAATGCAGATTTAAAACTAACTCACTGATAGTGTATTTATTTAGAAGAGAAAACTGTTTCAGCTAATCAGCTATATTTAAAATGCTCTAATATGCATTAAGTATTAAATGGTCATTTTTAAACCACACTGATTTAATTTGGACTTAACTATTATTTCATTTGCAATTAAGTATATTCTTATTGGGACTTACCTATATTATTGAGCATGTGACTGACTGCTTTGCTGAGGAAAGAGTCACTATAATGCAACTTAGAAGCCTCATTTAACCGGGGCTTAAGGAGAAGCTGACTTGTATAGGATTTTGGACTGGTTTATTTCTTGATTTCAGGCTACAATCTTAACAAAATCTGAGGAACTGAAAGCTACAGTTATTTGCTCATTTTTACATAATCTTTGATTCAAGTGGTTGAAAGCTACTGGGAAGCACATGCTGTGAAAGCCTGGCAGATAGGTTACACAGCATAAATTTTGTGAGTTTCCTTTAAGAAAACTGTGAAAGTAAAATGATAAGGGAATGAATACACATGAAATCTTTTAGGTAATGTCTTTCCAGGATACCTCAGAGACAATTATTATTAAAGCCAACCAAACAAGATCAATTTAAATTCAAAATGTAACCTGGCTGAACCTTTTATAGGTTGATCTCATTTGTACTCAGTGGTGCTTTGAGAGAAAAGATGCTAAATTCTGTCTTCCTGTACAATGCACTAATCCAGATTTTCATTATAGAGTTTGAATGAGGCTGATTTTATCTCTTGTGGATTTCTTTTTTTCCAGCATTGATCAGACTTTCTTTGGGACTTAGCACGTGCATCTATCCCCTTTGTTTTTGCCAAATCAAAGTGAAATTCTGTGCTTTCTCTACTCCTATGTAGCCCATGCTCTGTAACTAGGGCAGCAGAGCTCTGAGAGGACAGCCCCTTAGCAGAGGTACAAAGCAGACCTACCGAAGGTGTTTTTCTGCTGGTGTACGTACACTTCTTCCTAAGATGTGAATGAGGATGACAACATCTCTTTTTGAATATACCTAGAAAAGGCTTTTTGGGTTTAAAAGTAGTTCAGTTTTTTTCAACATGGAGCTGGCAACTGTCCCAACCAAACCCCTGGGAACACAGGATGAAGCGAAGAATAATTAATCTTAGATTTAAATAGTGCTTTTTCTCTCAACTAATTTTCGTAAAGAATTTAAATATGTATTTAAACCTCCTGGGTATCAGTTGGGCTTGAGTGTATGCTGTGCAGAATCAGGACAGACTTAAGAGTGTGTTTGAGACTGGACTTACTTGAATAAAGTCCTTGCATGCTGCAGGCCTATGCCATTTTATTAGTCAGATTATATACTGTGGTATGGACAAAAGTTTTCAAGTGAATTTGGGGTCTATTGTGGAAAATTAAACTGCAGTTTAATATTTGTTGAAGGGAAATGATAAAATAAGCCTAATAGACTTTGCTCAAAACTGAGGACTGTTTCACAGAAAAAGAAGAATTCAGATATAAGATCAGCTAATTTAGGTGTTCTGAGTATCCCTGTCATTACACTAAAGTATGAATAGGGCATGTACTCATCTGAATTTTACCTTCAGTCCTTAATGTACATGCAGTCACTAAGTGTAAATAATGGAAGTAAATGATCCTTGGGGATTTGGGTGATGTTTTGTCCTTTTTTCTAATTGCGAGAGAGGTAAGGAGAAAAATGGTTCACTCTTTTTAAAGAAAGGACAGAAAAGCAAGTCAGAACTAATACAATTTAAATTATTTGTGCCTGTTGAGGACTTGGCTCAGGAGACCTGTCAGAAGGAGTTTCTGCTACTTTTCTGACAGTCTTCCTGTTGGTCGAGAGTGTTGTCAGGAGGCATTTTTTGTGTGTGGAAACCAAAGCTGTTTGTGAACCCCTGTGATGTGCTATCCTCTTCTTTGTCAACTGAAAAATATCAGCTAGTGTGCTTAAAATGTGCACAGAATTACTGTCCATGTTAAAACTAAGAAAGCGCACACTTTGGAAATGTTCTCTTTTTGCTAAACTAGAACATATGCAGAAGAAAGTGTAACCATTTTGCATTTCTCTTCGCTACTGACACTATTCTGCAGGTTTTCAGCAAGTCTCTCAGTTCAGTGCGAAGTGTCTCTTAGATATGTGCTTCTGCTGGAGCAATCTTTTTGGCATTGTGCAGGTACAGGGGAACTTCATGGAGAAGTATGTGTGAAGAGAGGACTGTATTTATGTATGTATCTCAGCCAAATGAGAACTTGAACAGATGAGGCTACAAAGCCTGATTTTGGCCTTTGCTATGTTTATATTAAATTGGTAATCTTCTATTTGTTCTCCCAAAAGACAACTAAGAAGTACTGTCATGTGAGACTTTCTGTTAGACAGTGCTAAGCATTTTTTCTTACCATTTGCGTTGTCTTTTGTGTGAAACATTTCCCTTTGGCATTAACATTTACTTTTAGCTCAACACCAGGTACACATGACTTCCTAGGCTTCAGAGACATGAGTAACCAAAGTGTGAATTCTCCCTAAGCATGCACACCCTGTTAATGTGTATCCACACATACACACCCAAGTTTGTGGAGATTCAGTTAGATTTCCAAGTGTTGCAATGCTAAAAGGCACCTGTACATGCCCTTTATACCCATGCATGCATATGTACACACAGTAAAAAAAAAAATCCCACAACTAAAGCAGGTAATTTGTTTTTGTGCACTGAGAGTTTGCAACAGGGAGTGGCAAAAAGCACCTTCTGAATTTTGTATCCCCATATCCCTCCCCTTCCTTCTTCAAGCCCTTCCATGAATTCACATACTATAAATATGCTGTTTGTGAATTGTATATTTCATTGCCTTGGTTTATATAGAGGGTTGTTGTGTGATGTTGTTTTCATTCTGTCTATTCATGTCTGTATTTGGCTGGCATTGTGCCTTTTTACAGGGAGTTTGCCTGCAGTGGATGCCATATGATGATGGATTTAGCCACCTGTGTAGCACTGCAAGTGATACTGCTGTAGCATATGTTTGCTCTTCGTTCCCAGCGAAACCATTTCAAGGCAAAGCAATATCAGTAGGGAATGAACAAAGGACAAATTAATGTAATCAGTGTTTTGCCAGAGTAGCTGTACCACCAAACAGCTCCTAGAGGAGACAGCTAATACTATCCCTTGGCTGGCAAAGACTGTGCAAACCCACCTGACATCCTAAGTGAAATAACTTCTTGGCAAAGAACAGTATTGTTGGTGGAACTTTGTTGGGTGGGACTTGATGATGCATCTGTGTTAATCAGGACTGACATCTGATATGGCTGTATCAGCACAAGCTCAGGAAAGAGACCTGTCACCAAAGGTTCAAGAGAGGGAAGTCAGGGACACAGACAAAACTTTCCAGGAAGGTGTGAGTAGCTCTTTAGGTAGATTGTTGTCCCCCTAACTAAATAAATAGCTAAACAGAAATCTAGACCAAGCTGGAAACAGCCGTCAGCAGCATCCAGTGGTTGAACTTTGTGACGCCATTGTATGTGCTCCTCTAGTGACCAGAAAAAGCTGCATGCATGGGGAAGGCAGTGATAACAAGCATAGAGATGCTGAGTGGTGAGGGATATAGAATCATGGAATCATAGAATGGTTTGATTTGGAAGAGACCAGTTCAAATTGCCCTGCCATGAGCAGGGACACCTTCAACTAGATCAGGTTGCTCAGAGCCCTATCCAGCCTGGCCTTGAATGTCTCCAGGGCTGGGGCATCGACCACCTCTCTGGGCAACCTGGGCCAGTGTTTCACCATCCTCATTGTAAAAAATTTCTTCCTCACGTCTAGCCTGAATCTCCCCTCCTTTAGTTTAAAACCATTACTCCATGTCCTATCGAAACAGGCTCTACTAAAAAGTCTGTCCCAACCTTCCTTGTAGGCCTCCTTTATGTGCTGACAGGCTGCAATAATATCTCCGAGGAGCTCTCTCTTCTCCAGGCTGAACAACTCCAACTCTCTCAGCCTTTCCTTGTAGGAAAGGCTGATCATTTTCATGGCCTCCTCTGGCCCCTCTCCAACAGGTCCATGTCTTTCCTGTGCTGAGGGCTCCAGAGCTGGACACAGGACTCCAGATGGGGTCTCACCAGAGCAGAGCAGAGGGGCAGAATCACCTCCCTCGACCTGCTGGCCACACTCTTTGTGATGCAGCCCAAGATACGATTTGCATTCTGGGCTACAAGTGCACATTGCCAGCTCATGTCCAGCTTTTCATCCACCAGTACCCCCAAGTCCTTCTCCGCAGGGCTGCTCTCAATCACTTCATCCCCCAGCCTGTGTTAATACTACACGTTGCTCCAACCCAGGTACATGACCTTGCACTTGGCCTTGTTGAACCTCATGAGGTTCACATGGGCCCACTCTTGAGCTTATCCAGGTCCCTCTGGATGGCACCCTGTCCTTTGGGCGTGTCAACTGTACCACTCAACTTGGTGTCATCTGCAAACTTGCGATGAATAACACCCTAATACAGACACTGGAACAGATTTTCAAAGCCAGAGGATTTGGATGCTCAGCATCACTTGGTGTCATCACTTCTTGAGTGACTTGGTCCCACTACACCATTACTCCCAAGGACTGAGAATAAGCTGTTGCACAGCATTAGAGGAAGGCTCAGGCTGTTGGAAATATCTCCAACAAAACTAACACCAAGTACATTTGATCTTGTGTAACCTCTTGGACACATCATGCACATGAAGTGTATTAGAGTGCTCCTTGAACCAGCTCACACAGGTAGAAATGGAAGGCCACACCTTGCTATCAATGTATTGGACCTAGGCCAGGAGCTGCATTATCTGCCAAGCCCATGGCAGCTCTTCTCACTGATGGAAATGTGCGTATTGTCCTGCCAATAAAGTATTCACCCTGAGAGGAAGAAACCTGTGGGCCACTGTTCTTCCTGGTGACTCCACTGAAGCCTTTTGAGTAAGAGGCTCTGTTCATTTGTAAATGCGGTGACATTTTGAGCTTTTGTACAGCGAACGGAAGCTCCCTGGGAGACTCATGGTTGAATGATTCCTTCCTAGAGAGCAGTAAATGAGGTTAAATCAATTTCCTTCTGCAATGGGAGGGGGACGGAAGGAGAGGGAATAACATTTCTTCCTTTAGCTCTCAGAGAAAAGTAGTTTTACTTACGAAGCTTTTAATTGTATTTCCCATTTTAGTTTATTTCAGTCATTCACATTTCCAAAACTGAGAAATGTTTTGTCTTGGGCACAAAATCCTCTTCAAATCTGTAGTAACAAATGTAATGCTGGCTTATCAATAACCTAAATACAGACAATATTTATTTTGCATTAAACCCCTGTTACTGTTATGGAAAAATCGGTCATCAGTTCTTAGGAGTTTGGTAACACACTGATATTGAATATCTCTTATAACTGTCAGGTATGTGAGATATTTCTGACAGTTGATGGAAATACTGTGGGAGTTGGGTAGTACCTTTGCTAGATTGGAAGAGTGAGGAAAAATGCCTCTCTCCTGCTCTCCCTGCCTTTGATTCCTTGGAGCTAGAGAGGTTTATATGTACTTTGTTACCTTGCTGTCCTTTGCATTCTCATGTGATAGGGTAGGAGGAGAGGAGAATCCTGTGGAGCCATAATCTCACTTCAGACATGGGGGTGTGCACATGGGTGGTGATGGTGGACCAGGCAGCTTGTTATTTTTGTGTATTTCTCCTCCCTCGGCGTGGGATAAGAAAGATGTGAATAGCACTGAGAGATGAGTAATTACATGGAAAACCATAGGTGAAAGATTTTGAGCCCCATGAGAAAGTTTGGCTTTGCCCTCCTATGTGTTTTGATTAGTTCTTAATTATTGTCTAAACTGATGTATGTTTTTCTGAATGATTTTGAAAAATCCTGGAAATCTTTCAAGGCAGGATGGTAGCATACTTGAATGATCAAGACCAGTATCTGGAGCTCTGTTGGCATCTCAAATACATTTCTGACTAAAATGTAAATACTTTGGGTAAATTGAGCCTGTGAAGGGCTGATAACCTGCACTGTGTAATAGCCCTGCAGTGAGGTTTATCCCTGCAAGAAAGAATGTAGATTTGAAAAGATATGTTAAAGAAGGAAAAAGTTATATGAGCATGGTCTGGTTTAGAGGTATTGAAAACTTTCTTGTCTGATTGAAGTAACTGAGTCCTTTGAAAGTATGACGAAATACCTATTTCTCAAAAGAAGCAATTGTATGCACAGTTGGGATCAGATAAGGAAAGCTAAAGCCCTGACAGAAATAAATCTGGCCAGGGACACCAAGGGCAACAAGAAAAGCTTCTATATGTACATTGGTGATAAAAGGAAGACTAGGTGAAATGTGGGACCTCTCCAGAAGGAAACAGGAGACCTGGTTGTCTAGGATATGGAGAATGCTGAGGTACTCAATGGGTTTTTTGCCTTAGTCTTCACTGGCAAGTGTTCCAGCCACACCACCCAAGTCACAGAAGGCAAAGGTAAGGACTGGGGGAATGAAGAACCACCCCTATAGGAGAAGACCATGCTCAAGACCATCTAAGGAACCTGAAAAGCGGACAAGTGCATGGGACCTGATGAAATGCGTCTGTGGGTCCTGGAAAGAAGTGGCAGATGAAGTTGCTGAGCCACCATCCATCATATTTGAGAAGCTTTGGCAATCCAATGAAGTTCCCACTGACTGGAAAAGGGGGAACATAACTCCTGTTTTTAAAATGGGAGAAAAAGAGACATGGGGAACTACAGGCCAGTCAATCTCATCCCTGTGCCTGGCAAGATCATGAAGCAGACCTTCCTGGCAACTATGCTAAGTCACATGGAAAACAGGGAGGTGATTGGTGACAGCCACCATGGCTTCACTGAGGATAAATCATGCCAAACAAATTAGGTGGCCTTCTACAATGGGATTCCAGCATTGGTGCATAAGGAAACAGCAACTGATGTAATCTACCTGGACTTGTACAAAGCATTTGACACTGTCCCGCATGACATCTTTGTCTCTAAATTGGAGAGACATGAATTTAACAAATGGACCTGTTGACGGATAAGAAATTGGCTGGATGGTCACAGTCAATGGCTTGATGTCCAGATGGAGACCAGTGTTGAGTAGTGTTCCTCAGGGGTAAGTATTGTGACCAGTTCTGTTTAACATCTTTGTCAGCAATGTGGACAGTGGGGCTGAGTGCACCTTCGGCAGGTTTGACTGTGTGGTGCAATCAGCACGCTGGAGGGAAGGCATCCAGAGTAACTTTGAGAGGCTTGAGAGGTGAGTCAGTGTGAACCTCATGAAGTTCAACAAAGCCAAGTGCAAGGTCCTGTACATGGGTGGGGCCAATCCCAAGCACAAATACAGGCTGGGAAGAGAATGGATTGAGAGCAGCCTTGCAGAGAAGGACTTGGGAGTGTTGGTTGACGAGAAGCTCAACACGAGCCGTCAATGTGCACTTGCAGCCCAGAAAGCCAACCGTATCCTGGGCTGCATCAAAAGGAGCGTGGCCAGCAGGTCGAGGGAGGTGATTCTACCCCTCTACTCCACTCTTGTGAGACCCCACCTGGAGTACTGTGTCCAGCTCTGGAGCCCCCAACATTAGAAGGACATGGACCTATTGGAGTGGGTCCAGAGGAGGGCCGTGAAGATGATCGGAGGGATGGAGCACCTCTCCTTTGAGGACAGGCTGACAGAGTTGGGGTTGCTCAGCCTGGAAGAGAAAAGGCTTCAGGGAGACTTTATAGCAGCCTCCTAGTACCTAAAGGGTACCTACAGGAAAGGTGGAGAGGGACTTTTTACAAGGACAAGTAGTAATAGGACAAGGGGTAATGGCTTTAAACTGAAAGAGGGTAGATTTGGATTAGATATAAGAAGGAAATTATTTACTGTGGGGGTAGTGAGGCACTGGAACAGGCTGCCCAGGGAAGCTGTGAATGCCTCATCTCGGGAAATGTTCAAGGCCAGGTTGGACTGGGCTTTGAGCAACTTGGTCTGGTGGAAGGTGTCCCTGCCTATAGCAAGGGGGTTGGAACTAGGTGATCTTTAATGTCCCTTCCAACCCAAACCATTCTATGATTTTATATGTATCTATTTAAAAATATATATGTAAATATGTGTACATATATTTTAAAGAAATTATGCAAAAAAACCTTTCAGTTGTTATTTGATACAGAATAGAAAATATCAGTCACTTTCATTAGCTCCCTAGCCCAATAACCACATAAACATAAATTTTACTGAGGCTGTTCTCATTTTTCTTAAAACAGCCTTGTATTCCATATTCCGTATTCTTATGCTTCCTGAGAGATTGATTTTTTTACTTCTATCAGGCTAAGTGGTAGAGGATCTTTTCCTTTACAATGATAAGCATTTGTTGCTTCTGTTCTGTTGCATTAAACAGAATTTGTTTACCATGAACAGTCCAATAGAAGAAATTCTTATAGGAATAGTCAGGAGGAAGGTAAAGTAAGGTCAGATTCCCTCGGAGTTGCTCTTTAGTTCTAATGACTCTTGCTTCTTATTTCACAATGTACTCATGTATGTCTTGGGCAAAATTATCCATGCTGAATGGGATGGCTCTGCTGCAGATGAATCAGAAGATTGTAGTAGCTACACCACATGTTTCCAGAGGTGTAGCTTTTCCTGGAGTGTTTTATAACCCCAAAGCAATTCTGGCTTCTGTTTGAATCTAGTCTTCCAAAGCTAAATGCCCCGCTTAATTCTGGCACTGTTTCTCGATGCCTGTGATGCTCATCATGTCCACATCTAGATTTAGGCCCATTTTTTCCCCTAACTGATTATATTCATCAGAGTAAATCACTGTGCCTAAATGACTTCTTAAAATATTTTTTATCATATTCCCTGAAGGTAAATGAGGGCAAGGAGCAATATTTTATAATTTATTGACATGAACTTTATGATTGTATGTTTAATACATGCACGATGGACTTATTTTCCCCTTACCTCTGTGAGACATGACATTACTCTTAAAGCAGAAAAGGGAATCTTAACGTAAGATGGAATAGAAAGGTCCTTGTGTTTGCAAAGTCAACAAAGAGACAACCATTTAAAATGTAAACCAAACATAGTGGTCCTGGTTTTAGTGCAAGTAGGCTACACATCCACTGAACAGTAAGGAGGTTTGTGGTTTGCTACCACTTTTTTAGGACAGTCATCATCTGCTCTTGAGCACGTTACTCAGCAGTGATGTAGTTTTGTTTTGGTATTTTAGAATGCCCTGCTTCCCCTCTAGTAGTTCCTTCATATTATGTGGACACTTACTGAAGTACATGTGTATCCAGGCAATAAGACGCTCCAACCATGAAAAAATGGGAAGAATATTTCAATGTTTAGATGAAATGTTGGTAAACAGTGAGTATAATTAGCAAGTGTTATATTGGATGGCTAATACCACTTTTGTTAGCAGTTGTTCGGGAAAACAGATTTCAGAGCAGATTCTACATGTGTAAAAATCTGGAGACATGTCTAAATATGCTTCCATGTGCATATGGATTTACAGCAGCTCTTCTGCCTCTCCTGACTTCTCTCTGCTGCTCCTTCTTTGTGAGAAGTAAAGCCTGTGGTGGGAGGATGTTCAGTGTAGGCCTGCAGCTTAGAAGGATGGGGTGAACAGCCTTCCTCCCTGATGAGGACAGTGCATGTCCTTCTGTGTCTGGGCTGCCCAGAGCACTACGGGTCAGTCAGGATTTGATATGACATGCTTGGATTCTGCCTTCCTTTTTCCAAAGAGAGTTAGCTACGGTTGGCTACCACAATCTTATGCCAGTGACAGATCCTACAAAAAATTTACAAGTCTCTGACCAAAGGTTTACCTAGAACAGCTGTTTGTCTCTTGTAGAGGCCAGTGATGGCTGCATGGAGAAAGGTACTGGAAACAGGGCAAGTATTGGCTAATGCTTTCTTTTCTATAGCTTCTCAGTATTTCTCAGTCAGAGACTCGTGGGCTCCTTAAGACAGAGGTTGATTTTCTAGATGAGAACTGGCTTACAGCTACCCAGCTTGAAGCACAGGTGAAGGAGCCCAGGTCTTTGTGGCCTCCATCACAAGAATCTGGTTCTGTTTCCCATGAAACTCTTCCATGAGTTGCGTGTAGCTGAGTTTTGGGAAAGCAGGTGGGGATAGTAGTGTGTGCATGCAGTTTGGAAGTGATATGAATTAAGAATGTGTTAAGTTGTAAATAGAGGTGTTGACGATGTGGTTGGCAATAACAGATGTACTTGACAGAAGGTGTGGGTAGCTGTTTAGTACTCAGGAGGAGAGCATTCAGCCCCCCTGCTCTTCAGGAGTTTTATGAAACACTGTCAAAACCATTCTGGGTTTGAAAAGCACCTTCTTCCTTTCATCCAGCAGGACCGTATGTGCAGTAGAGCATATGCTGGATTGGATATACATTCAGTGAGCTACCTTTGTTGAAATGTACATCTGTGAACAAGAGAGTGCTGTACGAGCCTGAGGGTTTGTTTTGCTCTCTGTCACAGGATGCACCTAAAGCCAGGTTCAACAAGTCTTTTCTTGTAACTGATCGGTGCAGTGTCAGAGACATCATCTTGCTGCTTGTTGGCCACTTCTCCTAGTGCTGCTGAGAGCCTCCCAACCATATGTGCACTCCTGCACACATTGCTTAAATTTTCCATATGCCACCTGACAAGCTTTTTGTGGCACTTTATACCACCTTGAAATAGCTCCCACTTCTTTTAACAGAATGTGTCATCTGGGAATATTTTGTCCTTCAGAATATTTCACAAAGACTTGAGACCTTCTCATGAGATGAACAGTACATTTCCAGAAAGATTTAGATTTTCAGATTACTACAGTAGACAGTAAATAGTCTACCACCATCACAAGCCAGCAATACATTCTAGTCTTTTTGCCCCCTTAGATCTTCTGGCAGCTTTTTACCATGCTGTATTTTTGGTATTGCTGTCTATATAGGTAACTACAGAAGAAAAATGCTCTCAGGAGAGACTATATAGTATCTAACATGGGGACCATGCTAGTTTCTCATTTTTGTTGTTGTGACTCTAGGGAGTACTTCTCCACCGGTAACGTCAAAGTGGTCCCTTCCCCCTGAATCTCAAGCCTCTGAATGATTCACCATAGCAATCACCTATGTGATATTCTATCCATAGAAATTGGAATTTAAGCACAGTTCCAAGTCAAATTTTGAAATCTGGAGTGGACAGACTCTGTGCAATTTGCCCTAATGCATCCAGGACTTTGTCCAAGCATCACCAGCACAAGTTTGGATTTCAGTTTTTAATGCAGGAACATCTCAGCAATTGAGGAGCATGAGAAAAACACCCACTCCAGAAACTTACTGATTATTTTAGAGATGTTGGGTTTTTTCTCCTTTCTTTTTCATTCTATGATTGGTTTTAAAGCTGAGGAAAACTCTGCAAAGTACACTTTCATTTGGAGCTTTTTACATAACTTACCTTCTAAAAAATAACTTGACCCCAGCCTTCCAAATTCTTTTTCTGAGACTAGCTGTTTACATAGCTATGTCATGTTGTGAAAAGATCAGTGGTATATTAAGAGTTTGGGTGTACAGTATGGTGGGTTTATATTGCAGGGGAGAAAAATCCAAGATAATGCTCTAAAGAATTTGTAATTAGGTGGAGTTTTTTTGCCTTTGCTTAGAGTAATTCCATGATGATGCATTACGATTAAGAAATGGCATTTAAAAATACAGGTGTTCCCTGCAGAAGAAAAATGAATGAAGTCACTGCCTCTTTTCGTTAAGGTGAGCATCATGATTAAGACAGATGCTGAAAGATGTTCTGCTTGATACCAATTCCGTGTAGGGTGCTACAGTACTTCTAGAATACAGGTGAGAGATTTTTAAAGGTTTTTTTAAAGGTTGAGATTAAAAATCTTATTGCCTCCATGTGGAGTAGGAGCAAATGTCAAGAACCGTAACTTTGTGTTGCTGAGGAAATCTGTGGTGGTTTGTCAGCGTGTTTTTTCTTGTGTAACCGAGCATGTTTCTGACAGTCCTTTGAAGAAATGCCACAAAGAGCAGGCCTGCTACTTCTCAGGGATACCCAAGTCTTTTTGAGCTTCTCTGCCTCACAGACCATACTGGTTGGAGTGCTGAAGCCAGAGTTCACATACACTGTCTCTCGGCAGTAGTTTTTGCCCCAAATGAATTGTGTCTAAAAATAAGCAATAGCAAAGCTTTCATTTTAGACTGGTCAATGCTCAAAAATATTTGTGCCTTTGTTTGTAACATTACTAATTAAAGACCCAATTATAACTGTAGCAAGTAAATATAAGCTTGATTTGAACTATTGAGATGATTGTTAGGTCTTTTTCATTTCAGACAGTTTTTCTAAAATTCCACCTAGCAATGACTAATTGAAAAAAGGCCCATTGCAATTTAAATAGCAATATTGTAACTGTTAGCAGAGATGACTTTTTAAGAGTTACATTGCTACATAATTAAACTATTAGGAAATGCTCCAGTTCACAAAACACTTAGGTGCTTCATTACCTTTTTGCAGTCTGGTCATCCATTAAAACTGAGGAGACTTCTGCATCTGCATGAGAGGAGACTACTAAATGCTTTATTGAATCGCAGTTAAACTAGCAGCACTACCTACTAATCCATGAAGACTTAGTTTCTGGTGAGACTTGCAAAGTCTGGAAGATTTCGTATATACACTGATAAACCATTTTCCTAGAATAAATAGAGCAGCATATGAATAAAAAAGGATTATTTTGGAAAAAAAAATATATATGACAGCAAATCTGTTCTTGTAGTATATGTAGAAACACTAAAAATTTTAGCAGTGATTGAAAACAATCTTTCTGCATTGTGGATTTACATGGGTTCTGAATATTGATATATCAAGCATTGATTTACTGGCAAGGAGGCAGTATTAAGCATCTTTAGGCCACGTTACCACTGGTGTGTATGGTCTGCACTTTCACATCAGTTGACATGGATGCAGCTGCACAGTTGTCCTTCTTAAGGCTTCCCACCCCTGTTACATCAGTGCCTGTGTTGAAGTAATCTGCTGCTAAATTAGATTATAGGAGCATCCCCACCATATCTTAGAAGAGCTAGTTCTTGCCTTGAAGAGTCTATGATTAAGAAGGCAAAGTACAAGCTAAACTGGCACAATGGGGAGAAACGAAGAAGCAGATTGCTTGGGTTTATCATTCATGTGTCTTGTTTTATCATTTTTTATTCAAAGTGGATTGGTTTTGTTTTGATGGTGGGTTTGGTTTTTTGTTTGTTTTCCTAGACAGTACATATACCTTATTCGTTCTTCAAAGCTGTGGCTCCTCTGTATCTGATTCACCAAATTGGTTTGCTTCATGAGGATCACAACTCATTATCCCTGATGGGATCATGACTGAAATGTTCTCTTCTGAGCTATACACCTGTCCCTTAAAAATTTTTGTGGCAGCAGCCTGTACAGCTGTGTTTTCACATATTAGATGAACACTTAGTTTCTCTGCAGTATCTTTACCTAGTTAATAGAAAAACCCCAATTTGGAGCTGAGCTGGATTAGCAGAAGATTGCACCTCTCTGCACCAAAACTGATTCTGAAATTCAGATAGGTGATTTACATTCCAAAAGGCTCATTAACCATCAAACTGCTATGCTTTAGATCACTAATGGCATCCTGATGGTTGCATGTAACTTCCAGCAGATTTGATGGTTAGCATTAAATCTGTTTGAATTATAATGAGGAGGCCCTAATACATAAACATTTTTAGCAGGACTCTGTAGCTGTAATGGCTGCCAACTCTGTATTTTAATTTTCACTAATGGTTTCGTGCTCATCCTAGATATTGTTGCTCACAGGACCAGTGGGCAGCTTATTCCAGAGATTCAAACCCAGGATACCAAAATCAAAAAGCATGACGTCCTGGACTCATTCCCTACATGTGACCCAACCAAACATATCATTACATTGGGGATTACGAAGGCTGACAAGGCCAACTTCACAAATTTCAGTTGGAGGACTGGGAGCAGAGCAGCCTTAAAAATCAGACTACATATCTCAGTGGATAGACCCTGAAACAAGGGTATCTGAAATGAAAGACTACTCTTGAATACATTTAGTCCTAGGAGATTCACTTTGTACAAATGCAGCAAGTGATGTTAGAGACAAAGTAAAATCTGCTAACTGGTAGAAATATGAAGCCATCCTTTACTATAGATAAAAGAAAAGGTAGAAAGTTGAAGTAGGCAGAGAGGGGGAAAGAGCATAGGACTCAATCTCAATGAATAATTAATTGAATGTACTATTTTCTTCTTGTTTTTCAACATATCTAGATAAAGAAAGGCATTCTTCTTGAGCTGCCTTCTTCTGATTAAATAGAAGGGTTGTCCTATCAAAAAAGAACAACAGGAATTTATTAGAGTGGTATCTTAGTTTAAAACAAGTTGGCCTTCTAGAGATGAAGATTGTTTGAAGACCAGTTATGTCTCTATTGTATCTCAATATTGATGTGTTTTGTCATGGCTGGTATCTACTTCACCTGGTTTTCTCCATTTGAAGCTAAAGAGAGTGGTGTGTCTGTGATAGTTACTCTTGCATACCACTGTCTTTTCATTCTGCAGGAATGGCAATAAGATAGCAGGATGAGCAATGTTCCACTCCTGATTGTATCACGGGAGCTTCATCCTACTGCTGTTGCTTTTCCCTAGCCTTTCTTCCCCTGTAGCCGTGGCCAGTACAAGGCTCTGAGCTGAACCCACTACTGAGAGTGTCCTCTCTCAACCATCACATTTTGGGGTTGCACTCTTGGTACAGGAAAAGAATGAAAAGTGCATTGCTGTAAGTCTCTTAAATTGGAACAGAATGCAAGAATGCATTTTCTCTGCTGCCCAAATCTGCACAACAGGATCAATTTTCTAGAGTATTCCAGGTCTAACGATATACTTCGATCAAGTGTTTCTTACATTTCTCGTTTTTCCATTAATTTGTTATTAGAAAATGTCATGATGCATAGAGAAGGTATTGAGATGAAGTCTTGTCAAAGGGAATTTGGAGATATGTGAAGAGCATGTATTTTTTTTTTTTTTTTTGGATGCAAGCATTGGATAAAATTTCTGAATATATCAATTGAAGAACAGTATGCCTGAAATATATTAGCATATTACTATGCTGAAAGGCAAGTTTAAAAACATCTTCTATTTCATTAAAAAAAACTTGAATGCATTTCAAATGGCAGATACATATTAACAGTGCTACTGGTTTCCATTGTTTTCCATTTCCATTGTCTAGCAAGACATAAAAATGCTAATCACTGGTATCGGGCAAAGACCTTAGATACATAGAGGAAAAACTGAAATCCACTCTACGCTTTCTTTGGTTTATAACAGGTTTACAGTCACTGAAAGGTGAAGACAGGAGAGCATTACTGTCAAATGTGGTACTTCAGTGTGAGTCCAGCATGTCAGCATTTTGGGACAAGAAAATATTAGATCATAGAATCATTTCAGTTGGAAGAGACCCTCAGGATCATCGAGTCCAACCTAATCTAACTCTAGCACTAAACCATGTCCCTAAGAACCTCATCTAAGTGCCTTTTAAACACCTCCAGGGATGGTGACTCCACCACTTCCCTGGGCAGCCTGTTCCAATGCCTGACAACCCTTTCTGTGAAGAATTTTTTCCTATTATCCAATCTAAACCTCCCCTGATGCAACTTGGGGCCATTTCCTCTCATCCTATCACTTGCTACTTGGGAGAAGAGACCAACACCCTCCATGCTACAACCTCCTTTCAGGCAGCTGTAGACAGTGATCAGGTCTCCCCTCAGCCTCCTCTTCTCCAGGCTGAACAGCCCCAGTTCCCTTAACTGTTCCTCGTAAGACTTGCGCTCCAGGCCCCTCACCAGCTTCATTGCTGCTCTTTTTTTTTAGTGGATAAAATGTCTCTCAGTGATGTGTTTCATCCCAGAGGGAGCTGATAGCTTTTCAGCAGTGTCAGACAAATAAAATTTTTGGACCCCACACATAAAGACATAGTAGCTTATGAATTACTTAGTAACTAATTAAGCAAGTTCTGTTGCAGTGGCCCCCCAGGGCAGGTGGTATCAGAGCCAGGGGTAGGAAAGTGTGAGAGCTATGGACAGCTTTGGACATGACTGTCTCCTTCTCAGCGATCAGATTGTAACCCCAGCCGGGCTGTGCGTGCAAACTAGGTGAGAACTGGGGTATTGCTACATGATCTCAGTATGCTGAACTGCTTGGGTGTGCTGAACATTTGTTTCTACTCTCTAAAACAGAACAACCTGGGCAGTGTATTTATTTTGAAGCTGTGTTTTCTCATGCCTGTGTGCCTGCCTGTGCTTATAGCCAGCCTTAATATGAGCCTTTGTACTCCAGTGTAAAACTCCCAAACTCCTTTCCCCTTATCGTGTCCTCTAAGGAGATGAAGAAATAAATTGGCAGGTATAATTTAACTGTGATTGAATATACCTTGACTTAGGCTCCTATAATCATGCTATTAGACTTGTGTTTTCGTAAACTTACTGCCTAAATAAGACAGGAAAGCGTTGAAGTGAATTTTGTTGGAGCCATGGAATTATTACCACCCTTTCAGATTGGGTTAGTAAGTAAAGGTTTCATTAGCTCATTGCTAGTCTGGGGCCTGATTTGCCCCTATATTGCACACAGAATCACAGCATGTTAGGGATTGGAAGGGACCTCGAAAGATCATCTAGTCCAATCCCCCTGCCGGAGCAGGAACACCTAGATGAGGTTACACAGGAAGGCGTCCAGGTGGGTTTTGAATGTCTCCAGAGGAGACAGGTGCTCTTGCAAATGCGGGTGTAAGTGCTGAATTGCTTTGGTATTTACAGCAAATGAATTTTTTAAGAAATCCAGAGTTACTTTGCTAAAACGTAACTCTGTACTGTCTTGTATCTACTAAGGCACCTGATAAAGTAGCAAATCAGCTGCTGAAGAGTGTATATCACAGATGAGGGAAATCTCCTTTTGTTGTTCAGCGCTCTCCTGTGCTCAAGGGAACTTCACAATTTTTCTGTCCCTGTTGCCTGAAATAACCAGGTGCTAAAACTTTTGAGAAACTTATGGGATTTAGACACCCAACTCTCTTGAAAATTCCAGTTCCAAAGTAGCACAGTCAGCAGTGTAATGTTGGATCATTATGGAGCGTGTATAATTTACACCAATAAGGCTTTATTTACAATATGTAGAACCTGATAGTTGGAAACAGGAGTAGATACAAGGACTACTTTCACTTAATGGAAGTGCCTGCAAGACTAACATTTGTCTTTCATGATTGAATCTTGTGCTCACTAGTTGAAAAAGTCAACACTTAACATCTCTGTTGTTGCCAGCAGGCGTGCGAGAGATCTGGCTTGGTTTGCATATACTGCAGGCAAGATTAATTGTGTGTATGATTTTGATCGTGTGGAGACTTCTTCCTTGAATTAGGAATTGGCTGTGTAATTAATATAGCTATATGTGTGTGTGTGTGTATGTACATATATATATATATGCATGTACCAACCAATTTTATAAAACCCTGTGAACGTAAGAGGGACTGATGTGTATGTGTGCTGTATATATCTGATGTATATGGACATGTTGGGCGTAGTTTTTTCAGAGCAGCTGAAAGGCATAATGCTTTCCAGGAGAGCCTGCAGCTCTTACAGGAAGCTGCTTACTGCCCAAAGTGGTTTTGTGAGCAAGTCAGGTTTAGTAATAAATGGTCCCTGTATGTAGCATATCCCTGGCTGCTGTCATTCTCAGGGAAGGGAAAATTGTGGTCATCTCGGATTAAACTTGTATATATTCAGAAAGTATGTATGTATATTAGGCTAGATTACAAGGCTCTTTTTTTTTCGTAACTCATTGAGATCCTTCAAGAGCAGTGCAGACCAAACAGCCCCGGTGTCAGAAGTCTGATAGGATGCAGTCTGCAAAACTGTAATAAAGCTCAGCTGAACTTGCTCTCCATTTCTAATCAGTTAGTTGTGTACCGTTCAATGCCAGAATGGGTGCTTGTGGGTGTTATTAATCTGAAAGACAAGTAATGTCGTATTTAATTTTCCTGGGATTTTTTGTGGTTGTTGGCTTCCACTGCTGTTCTTGGGTAGTGGATCAAGCTATTGGGCTGCTGTGGTTTCAGCAAACGGCCACCCCATTGACATGCTTAATAAGATGCGTGTGTAAAAGAAAGAATGCAAGTTGCTCAGAATGGACACGAGTCACAAGAAATCTGTTATTTTTCTAAGCTGTCATTGCAACACATTGTCCAAATTCCCCAGCTGTGTGGGAAGACTGGAGTTGGTTTAAATGGGCCTTGTAAATTTTTACTTCTTGTATAGAAATTAAGGAAAGCCTGGTAAAGCAGTGTGTATCTTGCATAATAGTACATTGCCTTCCTGCTGCTTATGCCTCAATCATATAATTGATTTAGCGGTTGAATTACAGCATTAAAAGTAAATTAATAAATCTTTAATTACGAGCACTTCGTTAGCAAACGAATTTCTTAAACTAACAACTTGACTAGGCCTGTATCAATTGACATAATTCATTAACCCATATGAGAATCCATATTAGTTATGCTTAACTTACCTGAGTGTATGAGGCAGATCTTTCTCAGTATAAATAAATTATCAAATCACTATTTATAGTCAGTTAATTAAAGAGCAAATTACTGAAACAGTGTAGATTTCCTCCTTAGTTTAATGTAGTCCCACTAATATTCAGTGAGCAAAGGATCATCCCATCACTTAATTTTTCTCTGTTCTCAATGACCTGTGAGTTCCTGAGAAATGGCTGAGGCCAGATTTCTCTCCTGATCAGTCCTGTGCCACTGTGTGCTCTTCTGAAGGCCTCTTTGAAGTCTGAATTGCTGCTCAACAGCAGCGAACATCTACTCTATTTTTTGGAATGGGCTGGTTCTATAACACATTTGTCCAGCTTCTGAATCTCTTGCCCTCCAGGACAGCAGGCAAAGAAGAAACATGTCTGTAATTGCTGTGGAAGCCAGTTGCCCAGGGTGTGAGATTACTTAAAGGTGGCAATAGTGAAAATTAATTCTGGAGGTCAGTTTGGAATAATGATAGGTGGAATTAGCAGATAAATACTTTGACTTAATTTATTTGTTGCTCAATGCTGCAGCAGAATTTAATTGTGTGAGTACAGTATTTTGGCAATGAACTGAGGCTTCCCTAGAAATGGCATTTGAAAAAAAGAGACCTTCAGATACCTGGCACATTTTAAATTGTATTCCAAAACCCAGTACTGTTCTAGCATTTCTTGTTGCTGTCATGCAGGCAAGGTCATGCATTGCATTGTGAATCAAAAGAATATTCAAAACAGAATATCCTTTAAAAAGTAAAGAGCTTAAAATTTAGCTGATCGGAAGACATTAAAATATCATCTGTATGGGGAAAAGGAGTTAAGTGATGCATACATACCTTGATAAAAGCCTATCCCTTCTTGCACAAAAATAACCAACAAAACTGTGTTTCTCCCTACAAGCAGACTGAAAACAAGCAACCAAATAACAATGAAATTGAAACTCCCTCAGTGAAGACCTGTATTCCCAAGGCTCACTTTCTAATCTGTGGGGAAAACTGTGTGGAGAATATATGGCTGAAGAGCTCTCAAATGGCTACATAGTGCTCTGACTTTCAGACTGCTGCCAGGCACTGCACTGCTTACTAGCATGTTGTGGATAGTTGAGAGTGGAGCTAAATGGTATGATATTGTGGATATTTTTGCTGCCACTTTGAAGGACCAGTCTTTTCTTCTACAAAAACCCTGTGTCCTCGGGCACATGTAAATTAAGAACATTCAATTGAAGCTCTCAACATCAAATAAAGGTTGGAGAATAATAAATGGCAGCTGTTATAGATTTGAACATCTGGGCTGTATTTGGAATATAAAGTAAAGGAAGATTTAGCATCCAGGTTTCAGGGCTCAGCTTTGAGGTAGTATTCAAGAGTTTTCAGGAAAAATGAATTATCTTTTTTCTTTCCAGTGTAATGACATCTGAGTGGGTTACAGCACCTTATCCCATGAGTTGATGTGGGTCATTATCCGCTTGTATCGATGTTTGCTGTGTACTTGTTAAATATGTGGGAAGCACAGCAAATGGATATCTCCTGCCACCGGGCAATTTCTATGAGGTTTTTCTGCAGTTCTTATGGCTGGGTCAGGATTTGTTGACTGCCTCAGAAAAAGCACCTTTTAGTACCGAAGTTTCTGTAGCTGCCAATTTTATATGATTGTTAAGGTTCTGAATGTTTTACCAGAATAACATAGAGGGTGTTAATGTAATTCCATTTACTGTCTGAACCGTGTAGCACGAATAGCATAATCATTTCTTGTCTCTATTTAATGACTCTGCAGGAGGTAAGCAGGTGCAGATGAGAGTGCAGCACTCTAATTACTGCCTGTTCCAAAACACAACTCAGTCCATGGCTATAGTCACCCTGGAAGGAGTGGCTTCCAGAATATCGTCTCCTTGTGCGAAGGGAGCCTCAGGGAGTTTGCTGGGCATCCCCACTAGGAGAGTGTGAGGAGTGCTGCTCAATCTCTTTTTAAAGCTTTAACTCATACTCCTTCATGTCAGCCAGGTGTTAATGCAGAAAGGCAGCTCTTGAGCTGTTGTAATTAGCTGTGTATGGCAGCTGGCAGTAAAATCAGAGGGACAGTAGCAATTCACATTGAACAGAAATCTGCTCAAAACCATTCTGGAAGGACAGCAAATGAATTTTGGAGAGAAAAACAGAGGGATCCTCATGCACCTTTGGAAAATCTCTTGTCAATGACGCTATCATCACAGCATGTCATCAGCACAGAGGCTCCTATATGAAGATGTAGCCATACGCTTCCCTCAGCTGATGAAGAGCATCAAAGGTCTGGCACAGCATTTACACTAAGCTGTACCTCCCATTGGGGAGGACTGTCTCTGTCTCACATACTGATATTACACTCCAGAACATTGTGTGTACCTCAAGTTAGGTAAAATAATAAAAAATGTTATAAAAGTCAAGGTTTTAAAGCCACTAGTTGTTTGGAAATGTAAGCCTAAAGTTTTGGGTGCCTGATAGGGTATTTTATTAGGTCACCTCTGAGTGATAGCTCATAGCTAGTTATAAGGACAACTCCATGGTTTAAGGAGGAATACAGATGAAAGGGCTTGCACAATCCCCTCTGCTGAGGCATGAGCACTACCCAAGGCAGTGCTAGTGGGGTCCAAAAGACAAGAGGTCTCTGAGTACCCAGAGGAGCCCACCCTGGAGGCTCCAGGTGAGATGAAATCCTTGTGCTGCTTTGCAGGAAATTCAGTTGCTCATGAAGAAGTTGCCCAAGTCTTTCATGCTCACCTGGAGTGATGTTCTCTCTTCAGACCTGTCCTTCTGATCCCTAGCAGGACCCAAAATATTATACACAAAAATTCAGAATTACAAGTGTTCCCATATTAAATGTGAGAAAATGTAAAATATTTTCTAGAAAAGGCAATTATTGCTGACTAAGTTATCATGGTCCTCTCACTGTTCAGTCCACTTAATCATTGTTCATTGGAAAGACCTTAATTTTCACTGTGTTAATGATGTACTCTAAAGAGACATTGTGCTTTTCAGCTACACTGAAAAGTTGTGCAACTGGCTTTTCAAAACTGGTTTGAATATCCACAGTGCAGCAGCTGGTACAAGAAGTATTGTCCTTTATAGCCCAAGGTCAATAGATGTAAAAAGCTTCATGTTTCACAGTTTTTATGTACAGAAGAAGTTGTGCAATTAGGTTCAGAGAAGCTGCAGCATTTGTATTTGTCCTCAGTTAAAATTCCAGGGCTGGAGTTCTTTGCTGTTCCATGTTTTATGCCAAATCATAATTCACAGAAGGCAAATTAAAATTGCCACCCATGTTTTCCTTCCCAGCCCTGAGCCTGGACTGGCCAGGCAGCAAGTGAAAGCCTTTGCAGATGGCGCAGTCTGGGGTTTCCTCCTTTCCAGGCGAGGAGCTTCCCTGGGGAGCTGGTCTGAGCTCAGGAGTTCCCCAACCCCTCTGCCCGGCGGTGCCTCCCCCTGACGGCCGCAGACGGAGCAGTCAGGGCAGCTGAGACAGTGACTGGTTGGAGAGGCCGGGGCGGGTGGAGGATCAGCAGGTGACGTGCGCACGTTTGGCACTTGGGCCTCGCTTTTACACGAGCACAGTGTGACCCAGAGGTGCATCGGTGCCGGGGTCCTGGTGACCCTTCCTGGCCTTACGCACGGCGTGGTGGGACTGGCGTTCCCCTGCTGCCGGGGCTGTGGTACTGCATTCGTGTCTTGAGCAAAATGAAGAGTCTGTGTGTCATTTTAGGGCATTTCTTATGGTCAGGGAAGGTGAGGTCACATGGTGGGACATGGTTTCAGTCTGTTTCTCTGGGGCAGTGCCTATTTTATAATTTATAGAAACCAGAGCACAGAGGGAGCTGTGTGAAATAGCCAGTAGCCTGTGGCTAAGGCAGTCCCCAGTGGTGTGAGGGACCAGAGTTGGTGTTTCTGGTCTGAATCAGAGCAGAGACCTTGGTCTGAACCTCTGATGTCCAGGAGGAGCAGCTGGGTTGTTCTCAAACCCTTCCAGGCAACAGTTTCCTCAAACCTCTGTGGCTGACAAAGCCACCAGATTTCGTGTTTAACCTAAGTTCATGTTCCAGAGACACACTCTTTCCCTGGAAAATGTCTGGCCCTCTCTGTGCTTATAGGGACACAACAGGTATGACTCATCCCCTGTGTTAAACCACGTGTGCTGGATGTAGTTTCTTTCTGGGTCTGTAGATATTACGTGCTTTGCAGTTTACTGCTAGAGCAAATTAGCCTTTTAGTTCTTTGTAAATTTTTTTTTGGAAAAAAAATTGTGATTTAATCTTTTAAGCATTTTAGTATTAATATTTAATACTATGCATTAATATATTAGCATAAATTAATTAACCTTAATATAAACATGTTAATATTTAATATTTTACATGGTGTTTTTAATATTTTACATGCTTCTAACTATTTTATTTGGGAGGGGGTTTTAAAAATATTGTTTGTAGGAAATAGTGGGTCAGAATCTACCCAGATTGCCTCAATGTCATCCAACTAAAACTGTCACAGAATCATGGCAGAACAGGTCTCTCTCATCACCGACGAATGCAGATAGAGTCCCATCTACAATGTTATCAGGAAAGCAATTAGAGATCCAAGGGGATTACATTAAAGTCTCTCAACAAAGTAACAATTTTAATCTGTTTGCTTCATTGCAGTCCATACAGTGATTAAAAATTATTGCTGTAGCCCAAAAGATTTGGGTTTTGTGATATTAGGCTGAGAAGACTCAGTGTCCTCTGTCTCCCAGAACTAATTGAATGAAATAAAGGCATTTCTTTTTAGAAGGGAGTAAACTACAAGCAAATACCTAGTGCCTTCAGGGATGGTGTGAGTATGCATTAGTGCATTAGTTGAGCACTTGCTTTTTTTTCTCTCATATCTGAGGTTTCCTAAGTGACAGTGAGTGGGAGGGATACCTTTGCACTTTCCAGTGTCTTTATGCAACCTAGAAAGCCTAGACTTTATAAGGAGGTTGATGATGACAACTGCACATGGTCATAAAGCTAAAGGGGAGTGTTGTAGCTTCCCCAGAGATGTCTTCTGTTCCAGAAAACTAGGGATTCCCTTGGCACAAGGGTTCCCAGCCAGTTTAGGTCCTGCTTTCTTCATGCTGGGGATTGAGCATCGCTCTTTCCCATCGCAGTTTTAACGATCTGTTCATCTCCTGAATAACATTACCAATACCTGCCTGCCACTAGTTCTTAGCCTGTATTGCACCCACAGTTTTTTGCAGGTTTTCTAACTGTGAGATTTTGGTGTTGCTCAGATGGACTCTGAAGTCTGAAATACTGTCCGAGAGTCTGCCAAGGATTGGGATAGGTCCTCAAGTGCAAATATTGAGTGCCTGTCTGTGCAGTGGCTGTTCTAACTACATCATGTTGTTTCTGAGTCAGTGAGATAACCTATATGCAAGTAGCCATCAACAGTCATATTTCTCTCTTCTTTTAAAAGCTATGAGTATATAAGGCAAACTCAATCCAGGAACTTCTCAAATAATTTATATTTTATAAATGGTCTATTTCCTGCTTCAGTGCAATGAAAAGCATCAGAGAAGATAAAAGTAATTAAGCAGAGTGCAGTCAGTGGCTCTGAACAAAGAAATGGGCTTTCTTAATGAAGAACTTTTCTACTAAGAAATAATAACACCTGTTTTGCTATAATGCCAGTGCCCATTGAATGGAGCCCATCGAAGCCTCAGCTGTTTCTATGTATCAGTTTTTCCAGTGCTTGAAATCGGGTCTTCATAGTTGTGACTTCGAGGTTTACAAGCTATCTAATATTTATATCACATAAATAAAAGAAACTACTTGTGGATAATTTCCAGAGTGTTCACGTTAAATGCTTCTCTTCCAGCCAAGCTACTGCCAAAAGGCTTTTGCCAACATTGACAAGATTGTGCTTAGCTTTGAGTTCTACAGCCTAAAAAGAGTTAAATGTCTATTGGTTTCTTTTCACTGTTTTCAAACATCAATTAAACTGAAAACAAGGGCTATAAATTATGGTGACCTTTGCAATGACTTTTCATTTGTGGGATAGAAATGTGATGGTATAAAAGCACTGTTAATAATAAAAAAAAAAATAATAACTTCCTCAGGAGCTGCCAAGCAAAGTGTAAATTGCTTTCTGCTTGGCATCAAATTTTCATATAAGGTTTATGGAAATATCATGGAAATTTTTAGTCTTGTTAAAATGCAGATGACCTAAAAATAATCCTACCCCTTCACCTCTGTACATTTTGTCATCTCAGCTGACAAATGTGATTTTTCGAGATTTAATCAGAATTTTATGATGACTTCTACCGAAAATACAGCCCGGTGGTTTTCCCCTGTTGGCCTGTAAAATGTATAGGGAACAGTGGGTTTATTTGTTGGTCTGAGAACTTGCTAAAAATGTAACAGCCACAAAAAACGTGCTTTGGGCTGAATAGCAGCACCTGTTTTCTATTTAATGGAATTTGCATTTTTATAGCTTTTCAACTAGTTTCTAAAAACACTTAAAGAAATGCAGCACCATTATAAATTTTCAGACAATAGTTCTGTAGACCAAAGATATTCCTTAGTTCATGAGACAACGATATCATTCTTGACTATAGCATTGCTAAGCTATTTCATAAGCCTGATTAAAAATTCCCCCAAAGAATTGTCATTTTGGTGAGCAGATACTGAATTCTCCACAGTCCTTTAACTCTTGGCTGGTCTTCACCTCAAAGATATCCAGTAACAACCAATGAAAATGTGTTGCTTTTGTGCTAGTTACATGTTTACCTAGTTATAGTACCAGTTATCTGTGTGGGATACTCAGTTCTCCACAGCTGATCTGTGCGAAACACTGAAGCGTGGCCTTGATGTGAAGAGCTTCAGGTCCTCTAGATAATTCTCCATTTCCCTGGTTTCCAAGAGCATCCTGTGTTTATGATAACTTGAAAGTCTTAGATACCGGGTGACAGTGAGCTTCTACCTAATCCTTGTTCATCCTTTTAAATGCCATAGCTTATATTTCCATCTAATTTTGATAGAAGAAGAAAAGTTCCCCCTCAGGCTGGCTTTTTCCTCGGCTTCACCTTTCAACTAATGGTGGAAGACGGAGAGGACATCCCCAGCCCACACTTTAACTGTTGTATTACTTATTTGTTAGTGAAATGCTAGCTAGGATGAATAATTGCTTCCTCACTGAAATTACCATGTGTTTATCACAGTTCTGCGAAGCTCACTGCTTTTCAGTAGCTCACAGACAAAAGATGCAAACAGCATAAGAAGCCTGAATTTTAGTATTTGTTCATCTGTCTTTTGAGCTTCCTTTCATTTGATGCTGCCTGACTGCTAAGACAGTTTTGCTGTTCTTCAGCAGTGATGGTGGGTCAACAGGAAAACAGACAAAAATTTCTGCTAACTGTCCATCCACAGTGAGCAGTACAAAGAAAAAACAGCTTTCAAATCCAGCTTCCAGCTCCCTCTGAGTTTGGTGGGAGAATTCAGAAGGCCCAAAGCAAGAAGTCCTTTTCTATATTTTAATTCCTGCTGTTGAGATGGTGCCTTACACTGTGGAGGCCTACTTTGGTGTCTGTATGTCATTCATAGTTTCCCAAGGGGAAGCTCACAGCGTGGCTGCATCCAGATGGGCCTGCCAAGTAATCCTGGCTGCTCAGTGGGGTGCCACCTTCTGTGGAGTGACAATGGCCTAAAGAGATGAAGAGGGAAAGCAGCGTGAGTCCATCCCAGGGGTTGAAGATGCAAGTCCTTTTCTCTGTATAAATTGTCCTTGAAGGGAAAGCGCAGGTAAAGCTGTACCATGAAGCAGATGTTCAGATCGTGGTGTCAGCTGCAGCACTGCTCTTTTTGAGGTCAGTTTTAACTGTTGACACAGCCCAAAGGTGCGTGTAGCTGTCAAGTGTTTCTTTTGAAAATTTGTTCTGCTTTAATCAATTGGAGAAATTCCTTGTTCTAGCGAAGTCCAGAAATAGCAGATGGCTCGTATGTCAGGCATCAGCAAATCCCAAAGCTGTGGGCATGACCCCTGTCCATGTTCTGTTGAGAAATCTACCTGCCTTCAGGATTAGGTTGCCCAAGAGTTTTGTGTTTTCTGTAACAAGACCAAAAGTGTAAGTTCCATTTGCTTATAATATATTGTTGTTGGACTTAAAAGCTCTCTTCCACTAAAATAATGGAGATTAATTGTGATTGCTAGTGTTCTGTGTTGTGTTTTGGAGAGCATTCAAGCAAAGAAGTTCTAACTTTCTGAATATTCAATTGATGGGACTGGGCAAAGCCAAACTGTGGGTTTTTTAAGCATTTGAGCCTTCATCATCTCTGCAAGTGGAAGTGCCGTTATGGATTTTGGGTGACTACAGGAGTAAGGACATACGGCATGAAGTCAGCATCTTGTCAGACTGCTATGGACCTGTGTTTAGGGTTACCATGGCACAGGCCACCAGATTTTGCTTGAAATGAAACAGATCCTGCAGATAGTGGGATAAGTTGTGGTCAAAAACAGGTCAGCCTGTTGGTTTGGTTTTTTTAAGTGTCTGCAGCACTGTAGATAATTACCTGCTTCATGATTATCAGCATGAAACTGCACCTAGCAATAATGTTCTCACCATGTTTCATGCTTACCCAGCATTTCTAAAGAGGCAGTTAAGGCTTTACAGTTGCATATGAGATCAGGAATACTCAAGAAAGAACAGACTCTTGTGAGTGGCAGAAGTTAAATAGAGTTGATACCTTGTGTTTATACAGCATTTTTTTAACCTAGAGCATTCTGTGAGGGTTAGTGAATTTATTCAGCTGTTCCGTTCACCACTGCTTTGTTGTCATGAGTCAGTTCAGCTGGTTACCAGTGCTTGGCCCTGCTGCATAGTAATCAAAACAGGGAATGGAGCTGGAGCTTCCCATGCTGAGGACCCTGCCAGGCTTTCTAGCCAAAGAGTAGAGTAACTGTGAAATACCCTCACAAAGCGAACTGGAGACAAGGTAGACTAATTGGGCTAATGCTATTGCATGCTGCTGACTGCTGAGAGAGGTATGAAGAGTTTTATATTGCTTGTGTAGCTGTTGGCAATGCTTCTCTCAATATAGATTTTTCTCATGCAGTCCCATGCTCTGACATGCTGGCTTGATGTATCATCTCAATAATGTGGGAAGACTGGGGAAATTCAGTGAAATGGCTATATTTCAGTACTGTGTCTGTCAAGGGAAGGATGTCAGTCAATCGCAGGCTGGAAAAAGCAAACAGTGTCTTATCACTATGTGAGACTGAAATTCTTAATGTTTCTGTGTGCAGACCTCTGCTTCCATTTTCAGGCACTTCACTCCTTTGAACAGTTACATATTTAACCTGTGTTGAGCACAAGTGTACATCTTGCTGCATTTCACAGTGGGGAACCATTTCCCCACATTCCAGCAGCAAATGAGAGATGAGGAGGAACAATAACAGAAACTTCTGTTACTGCGTGAGGAGATCTGCCATACCAATGATGCAATTAAAATGACACCATTAAATTAACAGAATTACACACTTACTAGGAATGAGTTTAGGAGATTGTTGTGTCTATGAAGAAAATTTTAAAACTGATCGTTCAAATGTTATCATTATTGGATCTTCTGATCCACTATTTAATGAGATGATAAATGGCTCAAATTACTTTCCACTTAGAAGATGTCTCAGGGACAACCAACTGAACTGACTGGTCATCTGACATAGGGAATATTTCATGTTGTAGCAGTAATGATGATTTCAAATCACATTGATTATAAGTGAAGATGGAAAAAATCTTGAGCTAGACTAGGCACCTGAGTGAAGGCAACTGGTATCCTTTTTCACTTATTGTGTTCTTATTATACTTTGCATCACTATTATCAGAACCAACTTCTCCAGCTAGTCTAAGCAAGGAGACTAAGAACTGGATTTGTAAGTAATGCTGTTTTCCTTTTTGTGATGGTCTTGTCTTGGCATAGCCAGGGCACATTGACACAGCTGTATGAGGAGACAGACAGCAATGGTAGCAGTGGTTTGCATCTGCTCAATGACTGGTAGCATCTGTTTGAAGATTAACTAAAGGATTTCAGCTGTTAGAACTGTCAATCTAACACCTTTGATGAGCACTAAAATAAATCCGTGCTACCAAGAATTGCTCGGGTTTTTTTCCCCTGCTTTTGATTTACTTGACTCTTTGTGCCCTTGCCGATAACTACTAGCAAGACTAATGCATTATAAACTCTAAGAAGTGAAGCAATTGGCTGTCATTTTTTGCACAATAGATGTTCCTGGTCAGGAATCAGACAAAGGATCTCATCTCTCTTCCTCTGAGCAATTTCATTTTTCTGTTCCATGGCACTCCAGCCACCTCCTGTCTAGTGACTGACGTGCCCCAGTCCTACTTCATTTTATGATCAGCTCCTTTAATCTCACAGAATTATTAGTTTTTTTTTCTGTATCAGAGCAAAGAGAATGGAAAAAAGGAAATTGCTTTATTGTTTATGGTGTCACCAATAATGCATCATAATGAAAAGTAGCAAAGGCCTACTTCAAAAATAGGAAAACCAAGTACTACATTTCAGGGGAACTGGAAAGTTCTCTATGAGCACTTTTTTTGAAGAAATAGCAATTTAGATTTGGTGGTGTTTCTTTAGCAGTTGTAAGGCTTGGGTACGGATAAGCAGTGTATAATCCATCAGATTCTTGTAATGAAACTTAACGATGGGGAAAAATTGATATATTTTTAAGAAAAGTTGTTTGCTATGGGTCCAGTTCTCCACTCCTTAATCATGCAAGTTGTCCAAAATGAGTAATTACTGAGGTTTTTCCTTGCTTTTCCATTTAGTTTGATAAAACTGTACTGCTCTGCTGCTGTTCTGTAGTGATGGATGGGGACTGCTGGTGATGTCAATTCTATAGTTACTTGCCCAGTGATTAGCACAGAAGACAGCTGTTTTGCCTATGCACAGCTCCCAACTCAGCCCCCTGATTGATCAAGGATACCCACCAGGGAGCAGTCATCGCTCACCCTGCAAACAAACTGGAACAAAGGAGGTTCCACTTAAATATGAGAAGAAACTTCTTCACAGTGAGGGTGCCAGAGCACTGGAACAGGCTGCCCAGGGAGGTTGTGGAGTCTCCTTCTCTGGAGACATTCAAAACCCACCTGGACACCTTCCTGTGTAACCTCATCTAGGTGTTCCTGCTCCATCAGGGGGATTGGACTAGATGATCTTTTGAGGTCACTTCCAATCTGTGATTCTGTGAAAGGATGCTGCAGACTGCCCTGTGGTCCTACCAATATCTTACAAAGATTTCACAGTATCACAGTATCTTATGCATATGGCCAGCCCTGCGCAGAAATGGCAGCTGCCACCGCTCATACAAATAGTTGTGTCTGTGGCCACAGTCACAGTTGTCAGTCCTGATAAATAAGCAAGCCGTATTTGAGGAGTTCGTTGCAGTCCATCACTGGGACCAAGAGAAATCACTCATATGACCTCTTTTCCATTTGGCAGGTTGACAGGACAGAAGTGATTCGAACCTGTATAAATCCCGTCTTCTCCAAGCTGTTCACCGTGGACTTTTATTTTGAAGAGGTGCAGCGGTTGCGGTTTGAAGTCCATGACATTAGCAGCAATCACAATGGGCTGAAGGAAGCAGATTTTCTTGGTGGCATGGAGTGCACTCTGGGACAAGTAGGTATCGCTGCCATTTTCGCCCCTCGTCTCTTGTCTTCTGTATGTACATGAAATATATTGCTTTGTTAAATGACTGATGGATGAGATTTGTCATTCATGACAAGATCCTTAATCGGTGTTTTGAACAGGATAATTAAGAACTTCTGCGGGCTTGATTTACTGCTGTAGTATAGCTTTAAGTCAGCCAGTGCTATAGAAAAACGAGCGTCAGTGATTGGCCTTGTACAGTAAGAGCACAGGCTCATTACACTAGCATTGAGAAATAAACTGATTGGGGAGAAAGTTACTGTTCCTAGTGTTATATGGGATTTCAAGCAAGTTCCAATTCCAAGGAATGCTGACAAATAAACTTTATACACATAGGGTAGTGCCCAGTGATGTGGCAAATAGAGAGATAGGGTTGGATTCGTTCCCCTGTCTCTTAGTCATCCAAAAGTGTCTAGCCTGCTACTCTTCTGATTTCCATCTTTAGTTCAGTGGAGAGAAACAGACAGTTCCAGCAGTTGATTCATTCCACCTGAGACATCCATCATAGATTAGGATAAATTGCCTTCAGGAGATACCTGTCTTTCTCCATTAGTTATCAAGAGAGTCTAGACAGCTGGCTTAGAATAGATACCTAAATTTTTAGATGACCAAATTTAAGAGTGATGAGTCCTAACCCCAGGATCGATATCTAGAAGTCGTCAGAGCCAGGTCCACAGTGAATTCCTATACTGCTCACCAGTGGCACACTACAGTGTCTCAGGTATCACAGTTTAGTTCTAACTAGCAGACCTTTTGTTATGTGGGGTCTCGTAACACAGATCTCAGCTCTGTCCATAATGGCAACACCAAGGATGGTCCCAGTCTCACTGAGCTGAGTGTAAATTGACTCCCAACTTGTGGTCTGGTCTCTGTGATGAGAGCAAGCAGTTCTTTCATTCAGATTATCCATTGCAGTTCTTCTGTGTAAGTTTGTAGCCTGAACATGGTGGCTTGGCGTGGAAGATTCTGCAAAGCTTTTGTTTCCTCTTTTCTTACCTTTTGTTGTTGCTTCTTCAGCCCCACTGCACATGAATCCCTTTGTTTTTCTTCCTAAAGCCGTTGGGCCAAACATACTGAAAGAGGAAAAGTCTTCTCAGTGAGAGAATTAATATGAATATATGTATTTAATAACTTGAAAGCTCAACATGAAGGTATTGGTATTTAGGGTATTTATAGTGCACAATAAAGTCTGTTCCTTGTGACAGAATTTTGTGGCCTTAATCAATAAAAATAAGCTATCTTATAACACCAAGGAGAGTGAGAAACAAAGAAAAAAGTTATTACAATGTTCTGCTTGCTTAATTGGCTTGAAAATGAAGGGAAAAAATGTCGTTGCTGCTGCCTGTAGCATAGACGTCTTTATAATGATTTGATCTCTATAAATAGCACACAGCTGGGTTTGTTGCAGTGTAATTTTAATGGTAACCAAGAAAAAATAATAACAGTGTGAAATCTGTTCACAGTAATGTAGTCTTGAGCTCTCTGATCTCATATTTAGACCTTTTTGGTGGGTTCCTCCCTCCTCCCCACTTCTGTTTCTTGTATTTATTTATTTATTTATTTTAATTTTACGTAATTCCTCAACTGATTTAAAATGCCAAAATGTTAGCGCTGGAATTACCATCCGATCAAAGCCATGATTAGGAGTCCAGTGTTGAAAATCCTGCAGCACAGGCTGTACTTACAGAGCGTACACTCATGCTCAAATGTTTGGTGTAATTACTGCATTTTTTTAATTATTATAATAGAGCCATGGCTTTTCTTGAGATAATTCTGACATGGATTGTTGCTCTACATCATTTTAATGCCTGAGTGAAACATGATTTTGTGTGAGAGTGTGTGCCTGCCTATCAATTCACTTTCCCATTGCAAGCAGGTTTTATCTGAGACATCCAGGCAAGCTCCAGATTTTTAGCCAGTCTGAAAGACTGATTCCCTCCCCGTCCACATAAATGTGTCAACTTCTATTGTGCTCTTTTAGGTAATAGTTGATCTATAAGAGATTCACCGCTACCCGTATCTGTTTGTAGATCATCATTTAGATGTGTAGTAAACTTGCATTTTTGCCCAAATCATGTAACACTCCTACCTAAAACAAAATTAGTATGAATAATAAATACTGGGAAAGCCAACTGCATGATTAAGCTGACAGAGAGAAGTAAGTTTCTCCTGATCTGCCTAAATCTTAACATGCAGCCTACCCAATAGATACAAGCTTATTGGAAATTTGGGGTCTTGGGTGCGAATGATCAGAGAATATTAGGGATTGGAAGGGACCTCAAAAGATCATCCAGTCCAATCCCCCTGCCGGAGCAGGAACACCCAGATGAGGTTACACAGGAAGGTGTCCAGGTGGGTTTTGAATGTCTCCAGAGAAGGAGACTCCACAATCTCCCTGGGCAGCCTGTTCCAGTGTTCTGTTACCCTCACTGAGAAGAAGTTTCTTCTCATATTTAAGTGG